>OX101727.1:15080709-15612927 GCA_944452665.1 Stenoptilia bipunctidactyla
AGGTCCTCGCTTGCCTGTCGGATTGTCAGGACAATTCTTGGTAATTTTACACATGACAGGCGTTTCATAAACGACAATTCATAGCGATTTGTATGACATTTGTCAGTAGACCGCCTGTAGCTACAATTGTTTTATGAAACGCATTATGTGACAATTTTGGATGAATTGTCAGGGTTTTATGAAACGCATTTTTGTAATTTTACAATAAATTGTTGACATACAATTGCCAGTCGATATGAGTTTTATGAAATAGTATGTAGTAAACTTTTTTATTTCAGTAATAAATTTCCTATGTTTAACCAGCGTAGAAAAATTAACATTAATTATTTTGTTACTTTAATAAATAAATAATTAATAATAAATAATTTGTTAATGTTTTTCCGTAATCGTAAGTTATATATGTTCATGTATGTTTGTTATTTAGGCAGCATGTTCTTGGCCTTTGCCTTTTTCATTGCAATGGAGACAGTCTAAAATATAAAAAAAACATGTAACCGTTTGTTTTCATTTGAATCTTCTAAAACAATTTATTCTTTGTTACATCCTTTTTGGAATAATTATTTAGATTTGTAAGCGTATTTTAATATAATCGTGATTCCTAATGGATTATTCGACCATAAGCAACAAAACCGCTTGCACGGAAGCTGAAGAACTTACTAATGGAGAACTCAGCGAAAAATATTACCTTCTGAAAAAGCAGTATGATAATTTAAGTAGTACTTTCGAAGCTACTAAACAAGACCTTCACGATACTAGGAGGAGTTACCAAACTGCCCTCGATATTCAAAGACATTTAACTGCAGAGTTAGAAAGTCATCAGGTTGATGAAGAAAAACGAAAAAATGAATTATTATCACGAATCACAATTCTACAAGAAGAGATTTCACAGTTACGTGAAGAGCGAACAGTAACAGCTGATAATCATGCAACTGAAATCAAGAAGTTTGAATTGGAAATTCGTAATTTGAAAGAGGTCAAGGAAGCCAAGGTTCCTTTAGAAAGTTCTGAAAACAAATCTGCAGAATTAGAAGATATGCGCACTACATTAATGACAGCCTTAAATGACCTTGAGCTTGCAAAAACAGCCTTAGAGGAAGCTCGTATTGAAACATCTAATTGGCGGATGAAATCTGAAGAAATGCTTATGGAAATGGGTGAAATGCAAGCTGCAATGGAGTTAAGAAGAAAGGAGCTAAAAGATGCAAATGAGAGGGAAGCTGTTGCATTAGCAGACTTGGCAGAAGCTAAGGCCATGCTTCATCAGTTCCAAAGTGTTGAATCACAGGATCTACAACCACATGGTAAGTTTTGGGTATTTCCCTGAAATATCATTCTTTGACTGATTCATCTGGCCGAAATTATATTTCGATTTTATCTCTGTTGCATATATAACATATATTTTAGTGAGGGACTTGTTTTGCTAGTTTCCAAGATATCAATGTTTAAAAATTCTAAGTCCAGATGAATCAGAATTTGTTGACAAAGAGCTGTTTTTTTCATTTTAAGGTAGATTTTTGTGTGTTTTTTTTTATACACATTGGATTTGTTATCATATTTTTAAGCATTTTAACTTGTTTAACAGTAATTGATACATAGATCATTATGTTGCGAAAAATGACAAACTGACGCGCCATATGAATCATGAGAGCCAACTTATTTATTTTTTATTTTATACTTAGGCTGCAATTATTGTAAAAAAAATATTTGCACTACCAAGGGATAAAGCTAAACTGTACCTAAAAATAAATTAATGCGTTTATGTTTTTAAAATGTTGTCTTTGGAGAAATACCCTTATAATTATTTATAGAAACCCCAATACAAGTGTATTTGAGTACCTATCATAACTTTATATTACACTTGGAGTAGCTGCTATATTTATACAGGGTGTTTGGTCCATCGCTGGCCAAGTCAATATGGCCTGTAGAGTAGGTTAACTGCTTTGTCCTAGTGGCCATCACAAGCCATGTGGTTTTATCATAATAATATTTTTAAACTAGTTTTGTTTATCACCTGAAAATTTTCATACAAATAAAAAAGAGTATTCAGTGTAGACAGCTAATTTTGATCTTGTATAAATGTGTACTATTTAAGGGTTCTTTTGACACCCAAAACAACATAATTAGTTCCCTAGTTTTTGTTGTAGTTTCTTACGAAGTTTCTGAATTGAAAAAAAATTAATTGATTGCCAGGATCTTTCAATGATTCAAAAACTTCTCGATCGTCTTTCCTCTTTTGAATGATACGCCACATGCTTTAAAAACTATAAATAACATTGCGAAATTAGTGGAAGGGATTGCATTATTTTCTTGCATAGAATAAATTCGTTTGGAAAAGTTGCATATAGGTATTGGTACATACCAATGAGGTGAAGTCACACCGGGACTCTCCTCTTAGGATTTATTTTAATCCAGTATTAACTGCTGCCTTACGTCTGTGCCTTTTTTACTGCCTAACATCTGTGCCTTGATTACCCGGAATGGACAGAAGAGATCAAGGATCCGTGAAATCACAATGATTCTAAACTAATTGTAATCTAAGCAACTACCAAAACCCTCTCAGTATTCCTGTGATTATCAGAGGGGCCGATGATGAGGGCACACGGGTGGGGAGCACTGGTATCTAGCCTGCCAGCTGCTATGAACAGGTGGCAGACTTAGATCGTTTTGGCTTCTAAGTCGTCGGCTAACTCGTAATCCTGAGCAGAAAAAGGACAGGGGGCCTGCTGGTTGCGAGGTAGAAAACTTCTCTAAAAATTGAGCCCGATTTCCTGGCATTAAGGCGGTTGCGACCCGAAGGATGAGTGGCTGAGGAGTTTATCTCCATGCCTTCTAGATCTTCTCCACCAGCGGGGCCGAAATCTGGTGATATTCTGGACGATATCTCCAGGTGATGGCGGGGCCAGAGGTGCCGAATGCTGTTTGTCTCACGCGTGATTTCACCGATCCTTGACCCCTTTCGGCTATAATGAAGGTCTTGATCAGGTGTCCATTAAGATTTTCTCTGGTTAAAAGAGGCACTAACGTTTGGAAGCAGAAGTGGTTAAGACTCAAAAAAATTAATCTTCCTCTCAAATAACATAATTTTACTTTTCTAATATAACAGTTAATCTATCTGTTTCCCATGTGTCAACTTATGCAAAATTATGTTTGTTATTTAATGCCGTGAATCATAAAATACCTGAATATTTATTTGCTAAGTTGGATTGGATGCATGCACAAAACCGTTACAATACTAGGGCAGGCCTCTGCAGGTAAGTAGTTACCCCAAAACATCGGACTACGGCCTTCAGAGGCAGTTTTCGATATCAGGCCAGCAAATGCTGGAACAATCTACCACCCCCAGTAAGTCAGACAGATAACAGGCTAACTTTCAAAATCAAATTAAAAAAACATCTCCTATCTCAACAGTTATTTGAATAATCGAAAACCCTCTAAGAATTTATATTGTCACACCATTGTTTTTAGTGTTCATATTTATTAATATTTAATTTATTTTACTTTCTGTGCATGTTATATACAGGGTTACTGGATAAGTCGACCTAGATTCGTCAAGGGTGTGTAGTACCTGTCTTTTCTAACTTATTTCACCATGAAACACTCCACCCCAAACCTAACCGTTTTCGAGATAATCGAATTTTATTTTATTTTATAAAAATTTACGATTTTTTGCCATGAAATGTCATATTTTGAAATCGGTAAGCTTTTTTCTTAGTATTTTTGATTTCTTACATACAGATTAAGATGCTCTTTGATCTAAGTAGCTAAAAATTTACGTAAGATTACTAAATATATAATTCTGAGTGAAAGTTGAAATAATATTTCTTTTTTTTACAGTTTACTTTTCTTTTAAGAATATATAAAAAAACTTTTATGAAAGATGTTCGGCAGAAGTAATTAAAAACATCTACGTTTTGTCAGCTATCCAACAAAGTAAAACAATCTAGGCTTTTTTTTAAATTCGTAGGTTTCAATTCTTAGTTTCATAGGCGATACTGGAAGTAAAAATAACTAGGCTAATTGAGCTTAATTCATTTTATAGCCCTGAAAAGTAAGATATAGCAAAAGGTAAGTTTGTAAAAAATAAAATTTACTATATTTGCACATTACAAGTCATGCTCAACATATCCGCCTTTGTTTTGGATACATTTTCGCATTATTCAGTGAAGCCAAATTTTCTCGCATTTCGTTTGCCGCGTTGATTATCCTGAGTTTCTATCCATCAACACATGGATTAGATTGGGCTCGCTGTACACGAGGCTCTTCAAGTGCCTCCACACATAAAAATCCATGGTGGTTAGGTCCAGAATTCTGGCTGGCCACGGTGAAGATCCTCCTCGTCCTATGTTGTTCCTTTACATTCCTTCGAAAATGTGCAGGGCAGCCATCATGTTGAAATCATATGTTATGAAATCATAAGGGTCAGTGGCAAAACTTCCATGAAGGATTTTTTCCTCTCAGGAAGTTTTCATAGTGCTCTTCATTCAAATTATCGGGTAGAAAATAGGTTCTTTTCAAATGATTGGAAATGATGTCCATCGACACGTTTACACTAAATCTTCGTTGGGGCCTTGGTTTATTTTACTTTCCTGGGATAAAGAATGGATTAGGATCACGAAGCAAAATTTTTTTACGTCCACTATCGCCTATGAAACTAAGATTTTTTCTACGAATTTAAAAAAAGATTGTTATAGGTACTTTGTTAGATAGCTGACAAAACGTAAATTTTTTTAAGTACTTCTGCCGAACATCTTTCACAAAAACTTTTTTAGATATTCTTAAAAGAAAAGTTAACTGTAATTTTTTTTATTGATTATTTCAACTTTCAATTGCTCAGAACTATGTATATAATAATCTTACGTAGAATTTTGGTTACTATGATCGTAGAGCATCCTAATCTACATGTAAGAAATAAATTGTAATAATAAAAAAGCTTACCAATTTCAAAATATGACCTTAAATGGCAAAAAATCGGCAATTTTTATAAAAAAAAAAATTAAAGTTGGTTATCTCGAAAACGGATAGGTTTGGGGTGACGGGTACTATACGCCCTTTAGGATCTAGGTCGACTTAACCAGTAACCCCGTATACTTATTATATGTTTAATTATTTATTATCTCTAATGTAAGATCATCGATAATTACTATTATATCATAAAACTTTTTATATTATTTTAATACAATTTTTTTAATACATAAATTGTAATTGTAAGGTGGAAAATTAAAATAATTTCACAACAAAACCTTCATCCCCGACCAACCTTGGGATACCACTCACTTGGTGCCGAACTGCCGACTGAAAACCAGCGTCATGAACCCCTTAGGGTTCCGACTATATGCTGAATTGGTTACCATTTTTTATTATAATAATCATCATCGTTGGTATTTGTTACAATTGTTAAGTATTTTCATGTTCTTTAGGTTAAGTTTTAGTTGTAAGTATTATTGTACGAAATTCTATGGTGATTGTTTTAAGAATAAAATATTTTCTTTCTTTTTCTTTCAGAAAATATTTTATTTACCACAATTTTGAATTTCGTTAAACTCGACCCCTTTCAGTTATTGCGCAAATTTCACGATGTTATTTATAGTTTTTATAACATATGGCATATCATTCGAAAGAAGAAAGACTAGAAAAGTTATTGAGGAATTGCATTTAAAGCCATTTAAAGCCAAAGAATGATTTTTTTTTCGATTCCGAAATTTCGAAAGAAAATTAATCAAAAACTAGTTTTTAGTAGTGGGTGTCAGCCTAAAATAATACACATTTATACGAGATCAAAACAACTGTCTACACTGAATACTTTTTTTAATTTTTATGATCATTTCCGGGTGATAAACAAAAAAGCTTAAACATTTTATTTATATTTTATTAAAATAATGCTATGTCACTAGGACATAGCAAACACCCTGTATGATAATAATCTTTATTAAGTACCTAATATAAGAGCATTTTATGGTTGTACAATTTTATATTTACCTAATTGATAATATTTTGTCCGTTTATGATTTCAGCTGCAAAAGGAAACTCAATATTTGCTGAAGTTGAAGACAAAAGACAGGAAATGGCCAAAAATCTAATACAGATGAAGCAAACTAATACTAGAGTATGTACATAATTATTTAGATATTTCTTAGCTTATAAATGAAATTCAAATGATTTATTGCTTCATAGTATATGTAGATTTTTTACAGAAATTAGTTAACACACACTGTGCCTTCAAAAATATTATAGTGTCTTACCCTAAGGTTGTCATGTTAACAAATAATCATTATTTACCCAACACCATATAATTTTTATAAAATAGGTATAACTTGGTTCACTAAGAATGGAATGGAAGCCTGTACAGTTGATGGGCAATTTTTTTTTTCAATTTGAAAGTTATAATAACAATGTAATCAGGTACATAAACTAAAAAACTTGACTGCGGAATGTAGTAAGTCTCAATTAAAAAGCACAAAACAAGCACATCAGACTATAAGAGCTTTTAAATATTTTTTCTCTGCCAGGATTATTCTGTATTTCTGCCATTCTTATTGTTATTTATTCTGCCAGTTATTATTATTCTGCCAGGAACCAAAATGAACAACTCACTAATGAATTAAATCAATATGTGTGTATTAATACTCGGTAATAAAGCTTCGCTATACGTTTAAAAATCCGAAAAGTGAAAAGAAAAAAATGTGTAAAAATATAAAAAAAAGGAATTCAATAATTTAAGTGAAAAAACATTATATAAATAATAATAGCACTATCATCATGAAATAAAAAACCAACAATCACAACTTATCAATTTCTAAAAAAACTGAAATGTTGAACAATTGCAGTTTCAGGTACCAAGCGAAACCTGAAGCGAAAATAAATAATTTCAATATTCCAATTTGAAACTATGTACCGATTTTAAAAGTTTTACTGGCGGCGGAATATGATTCCAGCATTTCGTCGCTGCTTACCTGAAACTGCCCCTAAAAAGAGCAGTTCGATGGCTTGGGACGGTCAACTGCTTCGAAACCTCTCTTGTACCATATCGATGATCAATATGACGCCAAGAAAGTTTAGAATACAGATATTCAGGTTGTTTTTTATTGATAACTCCAAACTATAAACTGGCAAGATGTAGTTTAAAGCGGCTTTTGACTTAAAAAGTAAAGAACTTATACAAAGTGCTAAATATGACCACCGCAGTTTGTCACACAAGCTGTCGCTCTTAACGCGACTTGTGCTGTTGCTTTCCTCAGCAATGGGTTTGCACGAATTCCGTTGCCCACCGACACAATTCTATTTCACAGCTCCTCTCGCGTATTAACTGGCTTGAAATAAACGCGTTGTAATTCGTTAGCGATTGGTTAAACTTATTTGGAGGATGTCATCAACAACTACGAGTAAAGCGTTGCTTTAATCTACATTAACGCTTTTTCTGTTTAATTATAAATTTATTATGAAACAAAAAAATTTGGCCGCTCGGCAATTACAAATAAAACGATTATTTCCCAGATACTTTTACGCTATATGTTACTTTGAACCTTTATCTTTGGCAAAACACCATCATTGAGTTCGTACAAGCCGCAGAGCTTAAACATCTGTCGTTTTGCAAGTTAAGGTAAATTTTGCAACCGCGAGCGAAGGGGTATTTTTGATCAACAATAACGCCTAAACTATTAGACCGAGAGCAAAGAATCTTACACCAATTTGTTAAACATCTCAAATATTGCAATAGATTAAGAAAAAAAACATGGGTTTTCACACAATTTTAGAATAAAGCGGCCATCTGGCGCTAAGTTTTTGTAAAAAATAAACTTTGTCCCTTCGGCAATCGACAAAAAAACTATTTTAAAGATGTTGTTATGCTTTTACCTTTAAAACAACACCAACAATCTACAATACGTACAACTTAAGCCGCCGATGTTTACAAACTGAGGTGAATTTTTCTGAAGTAAAAATAAAATGGCTGCAGGTTGGCAGATAGGTATTTTAAATTGACCTGACATATGGGGTATTTTCTTCGTTGAAATAGTGTGTAGTAACTGTCCCTAAAGTTTTATTACTACACATTGTATATGTGCTTTATATTCTAGGTTCCCCCTAGTTTGCAGTAAGTGAAGCTTGTGTTATGAGATACCATGTAGGTATCTCATAACACAAGCTTCACTTACTGTGAGGCCATGTAGTTGGTGTGATTGTCTGGGGATTTTATTTTTTTATTTATTTAAAAGCGTTAAACCAAGTAGAGGTGTTTTAATTTATTAAATACCCTATACTTTCAGCTGCGACGTGAACTTGCCAACAAACAAGCAGAATTGGATGCTTTACTACATGAGAAGCAAAATGTTTGGGAACAGCAGGTTGGTGCTACTGCACATCATGATAGAGAACTCATTGGTATGTATGAAAATATGGTCATAATATACATATAAATATTACAACATCCATGACTTGATGGTTAACATTGGTCTTTTGTAGTACATGTACGATGTACGAAAAAGTGACGTTACTTTTGACACTGCTAAAAGAAACGTTACAGAACGAGAAATCTTTATCGTACTTTTAGAGTACACCGCATCTAACTTCAGTTGTACGAGAGTTATGCAGCACGATACAACAAATGTGCGAGGAAACGAGACGGACGTAGCCGCAACAACAACGAACTTTATATCGTACGTTCTGTTCACGCGAGAAAGGGCTATTTAGCGCTTTATACCACTACCATAGCCGATGTAAAGCTGCTGAATTGTTCCAGCCTAAATATAATTTACTATGCATAATATAGTTTGTTATTAATATCGCAATTCAGTTAACCACTTAAAGATTCCATCTTTCTGATACATAAGTTCAACTAATTGAACCTTTTTTAAATTTATATTTTGAGTCAATCAAAGCGCTTTAATTGCATGGTAATCTTAGACACTCCATCTAACTTCACTTGTCCGAGAGTCCTAGAGTGATGCAACACGATACAATGAATGTGGAAGGAAGCGAGACAGATGCAGCCGCAGCAACAACAAACTTCTCATCGTACGTTTTGTTTATGCGAGAATGGGCTATTAAGCGCTTATACCGCGTGTATCGCCTTAATGCTGCTGAATTGTTCCAGCCTAAATGTTATCATGTACGTTATGTATGTAGGTAGTTAGTTATTTATATCGCAATTAAATATAAACATCCAAAGATTCTACCCGTCTGATAAACCTTTTCGTATCCTTCAAATTGTTTTGTTTCTATGTTCAGTAAATGAAAGCGCTTTAAAATAAAGCTGTGCTGTGAGTAGTACGTTCGTTTGAAAGCGCTAATTTAAAAATATAAAATTTAAAGTGTGAAAGGATGAAGCGAATTTAGTTTTCTTTTCTGCTTACTTTCACGTGGGTACCTATTTTTAATCCATTCAACACATTTGGGGTTATATTTTCGTTGTAATCCCTCCATATAAAGAAACTTAAACCAAATAAAAATAATATATTACCTACCTACTAGAGTGACAACATAAACTTGACATTATGTATGAAGATTTAAAGCTTAACTCGTGAATTCTTATAGCCCTACATAGGTCAAATTATAATGAACATTCTTTCAATACCACCACGCCTCGTTCGACACGCGCGAAGTTAGGCACGCATGAGCATGTGGATTTTAGTTTGCCATACAGATACTTAAGATCATAGACAATCTCCAGATCAAAATAAAGACCTTTTATTGTGATTACCTTGGCAGTTTTACGGTATTCATGAAATGTAACTGGCTAACGGCGAGCAACTGTGCAAGATTCGCTTCATCTCTTTTACAGTGGCTAGAAGATATTAAAGGAATCTCTATCAAGCTAAGGTTACACCAAAAGTCACGAACCTAGACCAAGTAACTGGGCTGCTTTTTTAAATTTTCTCAGAGAATCAAATTTTTCAAATAAATAATAAAATCGCAAATATCTCCAGAACCACTTATTTTGTTATAAAAGTCGGTAGGTACTTCATTTATCAGCAGAATGTTCGCGCAGACTCTGTCGGGTAGCTAAGCGGCGGACCGCGCCGGCTCCTATCGAAAAATGTTAGCATAGCACATGATGGTGATGGGACGCATCGACGGAATTTGAACACTCTGCGTAGATAGGTAGACGTTGCGTTTACTGCACTGTAATAATTTACGAGTTAAGTCTTTAAACATAAGGTCAAGTTTCTCTTGACACTCTTTGGGTAATGTATCGCGTGAGTACCAGTCTACGCATAGAGTTGCAGTGCGCGGGAAAGTACGGTCTACTAACCAACCAAGTAACTGGGCTGCTTTTTTAAATTTTCTTAGAGAATCTATTTTTTTTTAAATAAATAATAAAATCACAAAGATCTCCAAAACCACTAAATGTTGCTGAACAAACGTGGGGGTTATTTTGTTGGGTATTGAGGGTATTTTATGATTTATTTGAAAAAATTGCATTCTCAGAGAAAATTTAAAAAAGCAACTTTGAGGGGTCGTTGGAAAAAAACGTTACATAACTTTTTTTTCTAGAACCTATCTTAAAAAATAAAAGTGTTAACGTTCAATAATATCTGAAAATTTCATTTGCCTAACACATCAATAAGAAGAATCTGCTCCAGTAAAAGAAGTAACTATTTCCATTTACGCAATATCCGCCGCAGATCAGGAATTGGTTTGCGCGCATATAAAATGTATGAGAGGCTCGCAGTGCCAAAGTGACCAAAGCGTGCGCGAACCGTAAATATATAAAGAGTTTTACTAGGTTTTACGACCGTTCGTGAAGCTGTGAATATCACCTACCAACCTATTCTGTAATCATGCGTTGCGTAATGAATTCTTTAACTTACGGTTAAGTTAATTCAGTAAATAATTAATATTTTGTTTTTCTCTTCATGTATGATCTCAAACTATCACGTCCTTGAATTTCGAAAGTGACCCAACAGTCACCCTGTATAGTATCACATTAGAACATGAAATTTACCACATTGAGTTACTAATAAATTTGGAATAAGAATGAAATATTTTCTATGGTGTTGTTTAAAAAACCACTGATCAGTTGTTAATAATCAGTATCACGACTTGTCATTACAGATGGTTATGAGGCCCGGATCACTCAGCTGGAAGGTCACTGTGAGCGGCAACGAAGAGAGCTGGCGAGGTGGTTCAGTAAGCAGTGTGATCCCACTGCTCAAGGTTGGCTGTCTGGGTTACTTGACCATTTTAAGTAAGTTAGCCTTGTTTTGGAAATGCATAAATTTTTCATTTGTCTTATTTAGTAAGCAACCTAGACTTTTTAACAAAGTTAGAGAATCTATTTGATCTATAGTCTGAAATTTCGCCATTTGCAGATCCCCCTCCTAGCACAACAAATTCTTGACATCTTATGGCATATTTGGGGTTTATACTAAGCATTTCTCATATTATATTATTAGTTGCATAGGGTCGGCTCAGAATAAAGAAGAGTCAGGTTTTTTCAACTCCTTGTGTTCTTCGACCTCTTCATTTACCTGCCATCATGTGAGATTGAGGTCAAACTTGAGTTCAGTCAACTATAAAAACAGTATTAGCATGCAAATGAATGTCAAAAATAATGATTTTATTTATCCGTTATTGACTGGTATAACTCTTTCAATAGTTTTTCTCCCGTTTTGAAAATTTCACATCAAAATTTTACTACTGTTGGCCATTTACCTATTTCCATTCACCTATTCACCAGAATGGATAATTCTTTACTTGATTTCCTAGAGATAAATATTTTTCTATAGGACACGTCTTCCATATACTTTCTCTTATTTACTTTTGCTCTATTACTTATTTAATATATTTTCAGGGTAGAGTGTGAACATCTGCGGGCGGAAGTTTTATCCCAAGGAGCCGCACAACTTGCCAGTGCCGCACAGATCCGAGATCTGCGAAGAAAATTAGCACAGCTGGCTGCAAATGGTGGAAAATTAGGTGGAAACACACCGCCACTCAAAACTGAACCTAAAATCAATAGCGATAAGATTGAAAATGAAAAGCCTAAACAACCTGTTGTAATCAAAAGTAAACCAATAGATGATGTTAAGAAAAAAGTGTCGTTTAACTGATCTGTGATAGTTTTACTTGTAATTAATAAGACAATGTAATAAATATTTGTAATAAACAATTATATCAAAAAATATTTGTTTTTAATTCATCAGATTTTGTTGTCTTTGCTAAATATTTATTTTGTTATGGATTTTCCAATGATTGGGAATTTGAAAATAATAATAAGTTATTTTAACATTTTCTCTCATTTCATCCCTCGCTTGATTTTCTCGTTTCACATGATTTTTTCCGATTAACTTCGGTTTTCGTTTAGATCCAACACCTGAAAAAAAAACAAAATTATTACCCTGGTAAGGATTACTTAAGATAAAGGATTATTCATAGGTTCTATGTGTGCATCAGAATAGCTGGTCATCGGCCGTATTTTACTTTAAAACTGTTCAAAAGATAACTTATAAATAGCTAATATTTGGTGGTTATCATAATAAGAGAATTGCTTGTTGTATAATTTAAAAGAATCAAAACATTTTATGTTAACCCTTCATTCTGACGTCAGGGTGGCAGTTCAAGCTCTGTAAAGTCGTAACTAAGCGGAATCAATTCAATTTTCGTGTTACAAACATTGCTTATTGCATTTTTCACAATTTCTAAGTCTTAACTCTTTAAGTCTTTCCCTTAGCTAGGTACGGGCTTAAAATCCCCAGCGCTTGTTAAAATTATAAAAAGCAAAGTGATTTACGTTCGGAATTGCATTTGTGATATAAAAGGTTTTACTTAATTATTCTAAAAGAATGTGATTTTTCCGAAAGTTTTTAAATTCAGTCACTAACATTAAAATTTACTTTCAAATCGGGATATTTGCTATCCTAGTAATCAAGGCACTATATTAAAAAATATACAGGGTGCATCAACTTGATCATCGATATCTAAATAGGTAATGTGAGTGCTATTTTTTTAAAGTTCCCGGTTCGGTTCCCCAAATAAGTACAAGTTTTTGTAATCGATGACATGGTTCCTAAGGACAGATCTTCGTGTATCTTTTAGTTTCAGACTATCTCATTTCGACCGATCTACACAGAACACGACCGGTTCACACGGTATTATACAAGTGCTTAAAAATGAATAAAAAACATGGTAAAAATATTCCGATTTTAAAGCAACTTCTAAAGTGAGTTTTACATTTATAATGCTCAAAGTCCTGTTCCTATTCCTTCCCTATTACTATTCCGGATAGCAAATTTATGCCAAAAATGAATTAATAATGTAATAAGAACATTAATAATTTACCTGCGTAGGTATTTTCATAGTTTTAGAAGTCTGTGCCAAATCATTAAAAGCAGATTGCTAACAAACAGAGAAAATGACGAGACGAACGTATCAAACCAGTAAAGTATAATAGAGTAATGTTCATAGCTGACCTGCCAGTTTTATGACAACTCATGAAATGTATTAAAACAACATATAGTGCAAATAATAGCTCATGTTCGGTTAATTCCAAATCATTTACTTATATTAGAAACCGCAGCAAGGATTTTAATATTTTACCGTCTCGAGTTACTCAATAGACTACTAGTATCATCCACTTGAAATGAAAATCGCGATATCGTTTCTAAGAAATTAAATGAAGTCTGCACCAATAGTTTAGATATAAACAGGCAGCATTTCAATAACAATATCATAAAGTAACTTTTATATCAATATCATCTTTATACATTCACATAGGTACCTAACAAAAAGTAGTTTGACAGGTCAGAGACTGTATGGACCATGAATATTACTCTTTCATCCACTCGCAACGACGCCGATGCGACGTGTGTGTAACCCTCAAGTGTGAGCCTTTCGATATTTTTTTTCGCTAAAGAGAGCTTAGTACCAAAGTGAAGTGTCTGGGCACTAAACCAGACAAGAGTCTGTAGTTTAGGGAATAACGTTTCTCCCCATTCCGATTTCCTAAAAATATAAACAATTTTATTTAATTTACAAATATACAAAAAATTTGACTATGTACTTTTTATGCAGTGTCCTTTGTTGTCCTTAAAATTTGGTTTTGGTACCGATTTCAAAAACTATGAAAATAGCTACCCAGGTAAATTATTAATGTTCTCATTACATTATGAATTATTAATTCATTTTTGGTAGAAATTTGCTATCCGGGATAGTAATAGGGAAGGAAAAGAAACAGGACTAGGATGGCGTGCAAAAAAATATTTAAACATTTTTAGTGGGCTGGTTTTTAGGTGGCGGTTCACTTTTTCTTAAAAAGAAGTATTAGTCTTCTTTTATTTTTATTTAGGTTTTATGACTTTTTTATTTATTTATTATTTCATATTTTTTTAGTGTTAAGTTTTTGTTCTGGGCTAGTTATTAGTTTTTTCATAGTTAGGTTCTATATTTATAGATTATTGCAATGTTTAGATATTAGTGATAAGTTTTGGGCTAGTAATGGTATCAGTAACTACCTACCTAATACTACTACTGGTACTATAATGTTTTGGTACTGTAACACCATGACTTTTATACGTTGTGTCCATGGGCCTAAGTAAAAAAAAAGGGACGTTTTACGACAGAGTCGTGCAAGGGAGAATGAAACTCACAACGAAAATAAAAGGACGACTTGATACAGCAAGAGATCGTCTCGTCTAGGTATTGTCATCATCCAGCTCGTGCTGTAGAAACTGAAAAGGTGAGGTATACTTAAAAACTTTGTGCGAACACTTAACTAAGAACTAGCCCAAAACTTGTCACTAAAAAATCTATCACGAATATCTATAAATATGGAAACTAACAATGAAAAAACTAATAGCTAGCTCAAAACATAAAATGAATGTAAAACAGTGAAATCGATTGAGCTAAAAACATACTTACATACAAACGGATCAAACTGATAACTTCCTTTTTTGAAGTTGGTAAAAATACCAAAAGGTTCTCCTAAATGTGACAAATATCCGCATAAGCATCGGACAAACCTTCTTTTTTGAAGTCGGCTAATAAAAAAGACATCAAAGCCATCCATCCGTAATTGGTGTAGTAATAAACTAAAGTCTTACTATCATTATAAATGTGAAAGTTTGGCGTAGTGATAGTGTACAGTATGGAATAGCACATAGGCTACTTTTGATCCCTATATTCCCGTGCAGTTAGAAATTGCGCCGGTAAAACTGCGCTAGACAGCTAATAGTCGGCAAATCGACCAAGCTTTCGGCTGAATACGAATGTTATAATAATATGCCGAATGTACCGAAGAAGAACATTCGGCTCATCTCTGATACAAAATATACAGAGAAATTGAGAACCTTCTTTTTTATGAAGTCGGTTAATATACCTAACTCAAACCTTCTCCTAAAAGTGACAAATCTTTTTCTGAAAACCGCATGCAAATCGGTTCAACCAAACGCGAGATAATCGCGGACAATCATACAGGTCAAACTGAGAACCTCCTTTTTTGAAGTCAGTTGAAAATACGACTGCTGACCAGCCATTCTGACGCACATGGTTCTATTCTTGTCTAGCTAGACTTTATGAATTACTCTGGCTCTGAAGTTATTATTACTTATAACATGCGTCTTGCACAGCGGGAAGAAATTATTATTCATTAAATATTTTATTATTATTATTATTTATTACCTATCACAGAAAGTAGCTACGATGGTGGTTAATACCCGCGAGTATTAAACTACACAAACGTAAGAGAGACCTACAAGTACCCCTACAACCCTACAGTGGTGTGTATCCTACTTACCTAATTCCCCAGCCTAATTATAAAGTAATGTGTATATATACAGATATAAATAGGGCGGGATATCTGCGCCGTGAGACCTATGGCAACAGACGGATGGGGGAAGTTATAAGGGTTGTGTACGTCGTGCAATGTACATAGGAAATGGTTGTCTCACTGTCAGTCAAGACTCACAAGACTGTTAAGGGACTGATGGCTAATGGTGTCTTGGCCATAGGGAGAGGATGCTGGAGGATGGACGTCTGCTCATCTGGCGGAAGCCAGGAACTTCTCATTCTGATCCTGGGAACTTCAGGGTCTTCTCTTCCATGGTTCCAGGGGACTTCCAGGTGGATGTAAATGAAACGACTGCTGGTTGATTTATTATTAAAAATATTTGTTTTAATACAATTTTCATTTCATGTACACATTGATACATATAAACAAGTGTGCGTAGAGTTAAGATGCTTATGTTTAGTAGCATCAGCATGGCACTATTTTCGGCCGTACTTTGCTCGCGGCCGCGCACTGACTCAGGTAGGTCAGCAGTGCGTTTGTTCGTGATGTTCACTGAACATAATGTATTTGAGATATAGACGTTTTGGCATAATTTGTAACAGAACACTCCCTCACAGAGAAAAGTCATCATCATCATTCAACCTACTGAGACGCCCACTGCAGGACAAAAGCCTACACCAAGCTTCTCCACACCGATCGGTCCTACGCTCTCCGCATCTAGCGGTTACCAATGACTTTGACCAGATCGTCGGTCTACCTGCCTACGCTGCGTCTCCGAAAAAGTACCTACATAAAACCAGAATATTATAAGTTCCGACATAAAAGCCTGCGAAAATTACTTGCCATTTAATAAGCGGAGGTTGGAGGCGACAAGTCCTTCAAGGCGTGTTCGCGAGCATGCGCGACGTGTCGCGAGCGTCTTGCGAACTGTTGTTCGTCGCGTTTGGTGCGCTCGCGCAGACGGTTCTCTGTCGCTTCGTGCACGCATGTCGAGAATGCTCCTGTAAAAGCGAAGAGATTTCTAGAAGCTTCTTCTTAGGTGCAGTGCAGACGACACACTATTTGTGAGGTCGAAAGATTTTCATGATGTGCAAAAAGTTCGTCGTGGATTTTAAAGCACACTACTAAAGTGATATACACGCAATGCAGAGATTCCGATTATTTGATTTGAGAGACTGAAAAAGAAGAGGAAATAAAGAATTGTGTGTACGGTGCAAAATCGGGGTAATTTGGGACGGGGGTCCTTCACAATCAGTCAGCACGAAACTTTACGCACCAATGGTTACTGAAGTTGTCATCAAGGTGGCAGTCCAGGTGATAAGATCTAAACTTTTCTAGTTGGAATTTATTCAATATGTATGTTTATATATTTCTTAAGTATATCAGTTATCTAGTATCCATAGCACAAGTTCTTTAAGAAACTTAATTTGGGCTAGATAACGTTGTGTGGGTGTCAGAAATATTTAGGTATTATTTATTTATTATTATTTATTATACAGAGGAGTTGGATGACTTCTTAAGTTTTGGGAAATTGTACGTGGAATCAATTTTAGTCCCGGCTTTGCGCTCACGAGCTATGCCACCTAGCCCGGTGAAAATTAAATGGTCTGAAGGCGACAAATAGGAACAGTAACGGTCAGCAAAAAAAAATTCTTGCAATATTACCTATAAGCTTCAAAGGTTATACGCACCAATGGTATCCCAGCATTGTATGGTTTCAGCTGGTTCGGCGGTGGTCTGGTAGCACGCTATCACCTTCTCTTTAAACTCCTCGCATACTGGTTCTGCGCTAAACACATGCGAAGTTCTGAGGTCTATGCGCGTCGCCGTCGCCTTTACATCTTCTATGGTTAACCTGGAAAGAACGGACACAAAACGTGGGTTGTCACAAAATCTAGGTATATGGAAGAAAATCAGTTAAATGGACATCGTGGACATCGGCAATGCTAGGTTTTTTGTTACCTATCTTTGTTTTCTTAAGAACACTAGGTATTATTACTGCATGTTTTAAAACATCATATAATAATCAGCGTCGCTTTTGTGGCAAAGGGCTACTTACAGTTTAGCGTTATTGTTAACAAGTAAAATTATTAGAACAGCCCTCTGCTGCAAGTCGTTATCAAAATGACCAAATTGCAGGTTCGATCAGTTTGTATTTGAAACATGATATATAGGGTGATTGGTAATTAATAGTCAAATCTTCATAATTGTCGTTATCTTTGGCGAAAATCGTTAAAGAAAAATATAAAATGAAAATTTAAACGGTGACCCCGCCTCTAAAACGTAGATTTACTCAAAAAATTCACCTACAGTTATTCCGTACATTATAATTTGAAAATATCTGGCCATGTCTACGGTGCAGCGTAGTTTACAGTGTAACGGTACGGTGTCGCGCATTCCCCCGGTGAAAAAACAAAATCAAATCATTGCTGACAATACATTTAAAGGAGTGATGCGACCTGCGTAGCACGTCGTGGACGGCGCTTTGGCGCGGCATGGAAGCGCATTCTGCCGGCGACGCGGTGCCGTACCGTTACACGACAAACGGCGCCGCACCGTAGACATGGGGCCCCGACCTTATGGTTTACTGTGTTCAGATGTGCTCTCTTAACTTATTTGCGCACAGATTCGTTTTCTCTAAAGACTTGGCTTTTTCTCCTGGTTTCTGCGTTTTCTTCCGTACTGAAAGATCTTCTTCTGTCTCTAACAGCCATTAGTCAAACCGTAAGGAATCACAGAACACAGGGTCAAGAAACAAACACCAAAGTTCAGGAGAAAAGCCAAGTGATTAGAGAAAACGAATCCGTGAGCAAATAAGCTAAGAGAACACATCCGAACACAGTAAACTGTAAGAGCGGACTGAGTAAGGGCAAACAAGGCCTCTACTCCTGCGATCTAGTCCTTTGTTTTCGGAGTATTTTGTTTTCGGGCTCTACCTTGGTTCTTTTCATTGGTCATGACTTCGTGGTGTTTCAACCGATTTTAGATTTTAGTACTACCTCATTCGAAAGGTAATGAAACGTAGATATTTTTAAATTATTATGTACACAATAATTTTAGGTGACTTTTTCACGTAAATCGACGTTTTAGAGGCTTTCACCGTAACTTTTTTAGATTTTATGTTTTTCTGTAGGTAACGATTTTCGCAAAAGATAATGATAATTATGAAGATTTGACTATTGATATCGTTTATTTAGAATATCTTTGTACATAAACAAAAACAAAATTGATAATGAATATCAATCTTTAAGATTTATTAATGTTTCAAGATTTAGAGTAGGATTTTTTTTGAAAAATCTTTAAGTTGTATCTATCTTGAATACCTTGAAAAGGGTTAACTTTAGGACAGTAAGTCCTATAGTAATTTTGACTGGAATCAGCCTATACTATCACTCCTTAATGGCTCCACCGCTAATTAAAATTATCCTCTAAAGAATGTATCATCCAAATTTCAGGTCTTTACGTCCAGTAGTTATGGCTGTACGTTGTCTGTCAGTCACTCAGTCAGTAATGGAATAGTTTTATATAGTAAGAAGAAGATTGTATCACCTCAAATCCATAAATATTTACCTTATCCCCTTATCTACAGAAAACTCGTTTTATAGTATCCTTACCCAAATCTCTTTGAATGCTTCTCATCCAAGCACCTCAGCTTCTCGACATACATGTTGTCTTTGTAATCGCCTTTCGGAGTACTCGTTCGTCTTATCACTTCCTCCGCGCCACCAGCTAACTGCGCGTCTTCTATCAGTCTTTCCACCTGGTATACATATTAAAATATGAGTTGACTAGGTAGAGATCGTGTTTAACATCTAGTAGCCTTTGAAGTTGTTGCGAGACGCTTCGCGCAGGTTTTTGGAAGTAAAACACAGGTGTATCAACCACTTCAGTCAGAGAGAACTAGATATTTAGTGAGATTATTAGGTACACTATTATACAGGGCGTCCCAAGGCTATCGGACATCAAGGGCAAATACCTTAAATATCGTAGATAGATTTTTTTTCTAAAGGAAGACTTTACATGATTTTTAAATATTAGTAATTCTGCATTTAAAGATTTCCTAAAAATTACTTGCTTTGTCTGGCCATCGAAAAAATGGATAAAAGATAACAATTCTTCCTATGTAACATAGTATTTTAAAAGAAAGGTTTAACGTGAAATTAATCATTTCAACCAAAATAAAACCATACATAGAACTGAAGGCAAAAAAGTGGAAATGGACGTGAAATTGTTACGAACTCAGACTATAAAATGAACCTACAGGCAATAAAAAAACATGAGTAAAAAAATCGTACATTGGAATTTTAGTATTGTGAGTTTCTCTATCCGCCTGTCTCGGAAACTTTCAAAACTGTCTGAAGGCGCACTGTAACAACTTTTTAGAAACAGTGCCAGATCAGATCAAATATTTAAAAAAGCTTTATTTTGCTAAAATACCTATAGTTTTATTTATTTGTTTGAAGGTGAAATGGACAATATTTTCATTAGAGTTAGTGTGAAAAATGAAAAAAAAAAATACAAAACGTTGACGTAAGGACAGATCATGAACATTATATAGCTCAGTTCTTTGAATGTAGAATTAATGTTTTGATTCGTGACCAAAGGATTTATCTTCGTCTCTTTGTAGTTATTATAGATATACGAGTAGGTATGTACATCTTTTTTTAATACAGGGCTTCGCTTTTGGTTACCCTTATTGATTTTGTATATCTAAACCAACTCTTACTTTGAAAGGCTATATGCATAATATGTAATTTCTGTTTTTTAGAAAGAAAACAGAAATTACATATTATGTTTCGACAAAGCAATATTGTAGGTTAAATTTTTACCCGACTACGGCGAAGCAAAAAGGAGGGTTATGATTTTGACCTGTGTGTAGGTATGAGTGTAGGTATGTGGGTATGGATGTTCATCTGTTCCCTTAGAACTGCTAAACTAGTAATCATAATTGGACAAAAGTCGTTGGAAGCCTCTTTATTTTCCGCTGGTAATAGGCTACATAAGGTTACGTTTTTACTACATTGCCCTCTTAAAGACCTAAAATATTGTTTTTCTTTACGGTTTTGTGTGGGTTATCAAATGAAAGAGCTTTGTTAGCATAGCTCAAATATGTAAACATTATTACTCCAAAATAAGTGAAATAATAATTAAGTATAGTAAAGAACTAAAAAAAGTTCTTGACGGACACAAAAAGTGGGGTGTCAAATAAAAGAACTTCGTTAGCACATTTCAAATACGTAAACACTATTACTTACTCTAAAATAAATTCAAAAAAAAAGACAAAGACCTCCCCTAAGGAGGAGCGTGGCCTTTAATCGCCACACTTAGCATGTGGGTTGGCGACAGCAGTTTAGTTTTAATGTACGCAGAAGGACGTTGCTGCCCGTCCTCTAGTTGATCCTTAGTCGACTCTTACGGCACCCACAGGAAGAGAGAAGGGGTATTGCTATTCGAAAACGGCGGCACTACACGCCCTTCATTAACATAACATTGTTTTATTTTGAGAGAACAGATCCGTGAGCTAACACACAATGTATTTCAATAACGTAAGATGAATAGCCGTTTAAGACTACTTCAATTTACTGTTCTTTTTAATTAAATATGTGCAGTCTCAGAACCTATCGAGTATTTTATGAGCTGGCCACTGGAGAGAGCACGATGCTTAAAAATGCTGATACTGCACTGGAAATGTCAACAGATAAAGACGGCTTCACCGTGACGCTCCAGGAGATCACTAAAACATTGTCCACTCCGAAAACGCTATAAAGATCGGTGGGCTCTAGATGCATAAAAATCCTTATTTCAATATACCTACGTAACGCATCTTTACAAACTATCGAAGTTTTTTGCAACAGACTGACAATATCTGGGTTGTCCCATTGCTTATAAATGTAGGGCTACAGAGGGACTAATTGACAGACCAATGAGGGCAAGAATTAAAATAGATTTTAATATTGCAGTGAGATAAAAACATCTGTTTGTAATTTAGGTTTTAGAACATCAACTAACACAAAATACAATAATAACATACAATACAAAACAGACAATACAATAATAACATAATAAATAATAAAATCGTTTATTTCAATATTACAAAAAATATTTTTATACATGGGCTAGTGACTCCTTTTAGGCTTGCAAAAGCCTGTGTTAGGAGGCACCGCTCTTCCTTAAGTGGACTTATTTAAATAATACAATGTGTGTATTTCTTAATATACTACGTAGGTACATTATATGTCTGATTTGACATTTCTGTTTTGACACATTGGCGTACAAGATAGGTGAAAATAAAAAATAAAAAAAAAATTTAAGAAGAAGAGTTCATGAATGTTTGTTTGTTTTTGTGTGAGTGTGTATCTGTGTGACTGTGTGTGTGTATGTGTTGTATATTTTTATTATTGTTTAATTTCTAAAAGATCCTCAATTTGCTGGAAAGATTGCGACTCAAGCCATACGGCAATGAGTCTTTTTATGTCACTAGTCTTTTGCATAAATATCCGAAGGTTTTTATTAATTAGGTTATATAAGTGGATTGCACGTCTTTTATATTGCCTCTGTGCAAAGGCGGTGTTGGTTGCTGGTACTTTAGTAATAATGTCCCATCTCCTTTTGAGGGTGACATTTTGATCAGATGGTAGACTTTTATGCTGTTTAAGTACTACATGCAAAAGATAGAGTTTTCTCACCGTCATCAGTTCTGACATTTTATACAGAGAATCTGTCGAGAATCTTCTTTTTTTGAAATACATGACCTTGATCAAATTTCGTTGGGCGCGTTCAACATCTATGAATCTGCTTTTAGCTGCACCGCCCCATATGGGAATACAGTACGTGATAATAGATTGGACCAAGGCCATGTATATTTCTTTCAAAATGTCCCTCATTCTTTTCTCCTGACCTAAAACAGGCCTTGGAACCACATGCCTGAGCGTTTTAAATATAAATGTTAATTTTCTTATTCTTAGTACTACATGTTCGAGATGTGGATACCATGAAAGGCACTGGTCTAATATAATACCTAGGTATTTAACTTGAGTAACTTTCTTAATGTTTTGGCAGTTACAGTGTTCGGAAGATAGTTCTTTGTTGCAGTTGTGGATGTGTATGGCTAGGTCTGAAAGTTGAGTGTTTTTGTAAATGCCAAAGCAGATAAAATTAGTTTTGTCGGCATTAAGGGTGAGCAAGTTATTACGCAACCACGTGTTTATCTGTCTTAGCCCCTGCTCTGCATAACTTTTAGTATTATCCCAGGTATCTCCCGTGATCACGATTGCAGTGTCATCTGCATACGAAAAGATATTGGCATTCTTGACCTTCATATTGCACAAGTCATTAATATAAATTAAAAACAATGTCGGGCCAAGAACACTTCCCTGGGGCACTCCATATGACACCTCTATCCATTCACTTGTGTTTTTTTCGAGTTTAACTTTTTGTTTTCTGCCAGATAAGTAATCTTTGAACAGGTGTAGTGGAGTTCCTCTAATTCCTATTGCTTCAAGCTTGTGCACAAGGATGGGGACAGAGACGGTGTTAAAGGCCTTTTTTAGATCTAAGAACACTGAAATACATTTTTTGCCTATGTCAAGCTGTTCCGTTACTAGAGCAGTAAGAGCAGTTACAGCATCCTCAGTTGACTTATTATTTTGGAAGCCGAATTGAGAAGGCGAAAGTATCTTATATTTGTTAAGAAAGTTTAGTAGTCTTTTGTTTAGTAGTTTTTCTAAAATTTTTGAAATGGCAGGTAATACTGAAATTGGTCTATAATTGCTGACATCGTCTCTATCTCCACCCTTATATACAGGAGTGATGATTGATTGTTTGAGTGAAGCGGGGAAAACACCACGAACAAAACATAAGTTTGCAACGTGAGTTATGACAGGAACTACTTCCGATTTTGCAAGTTTCAGAAATGATGTCGGTATGTTATCCCAGCCAGGTGCACTTTCTGATTTTAAGCTCATCAAGATTCCATTCACTTCATCCTGGTCAGTAGGCAGTAGAACAAAAGAATTTGGTTGTGTTGGTAGGTTACGTAAGTATACGTTTAAATCATTCGAATTGGTTTGAATACGCTCAGCGAGATTCTTACCTATATTTGAAAAAAAGTCATTTACATAGTTAGCTGAGGCCATCGGAGATGATTTTAGGTTTAGTAATTCTGTGTTTATGCTATTAGTTTTAGTTGTGTATGTAATATCTTTAATATTCTTCCATAGCAGTTTATTATTATTGACATTTTTTTCTAAGGTTTCCTGTTCGTATTTTCTTTTTATTTTTTTTATAAGCTTATTACAGTAGTTTCGGTATCGTATAAATGTTATTTTTTTAATTTCATTAAATGGATCATTCCGAGCCTCAGACTGTAATTTGTTGCGATTTCTGATACAGCGCAAAATGCCTGGAGTGATCCATGGTTTGATGATAAAATACACAACAGAATAATAAATAAAAGAGAAAAAATACACTTCGAAATCCCGATAGTGTCCTATAGCACTTTAAAAGTGACATCCTGTACATGGACGGGCTATCCAGTTAAGGCGTATCGTAAAGGATAATTTCTGCATATCGTTGTTAAAATTATGGAACATTTATATGTTAAAAACAATGAGATTGGCCACCCAACGCGCTAGGAGCGTTTTGTCATTAATCAGATTTATGCAGGCAATTGTAGATTAAACCGTGACAGTCTCATATAAAACGGATATGTAAACACTCGTGTTTATCTACTCATCTTCGTGGTTCCTTACAAAATAACTTATAATGTGTCTCTCTATCTGCCAACGGTAGGTATTATTTTGAAGAACCTCAAATATAATCATCAATTTTATTTTTACTGTTTTTATACTTTTTGTTAATAAAGTATTCAATTAAGTACCTTGACTACTTTTATGAGATTTTAAAGTTCAGAACACTAGAATACGCTAAAAGTAAATTTGTAAAACGTAGTGCGGGTGGGTACCTACAGATGAAGAAATGTGCTATTCCCTATATCTATTGATGGCGTGTGATGAGAATTTTATTTGAGTTATAATCAGGATTCATGCAGGTGCTTATGAAAATATAATTCATAAGTTTGAAACTATAGGAACATGGTAGGAATTTCTTGTTTTTTTTTTAAATGTAAAAATTGAGGATAACCATTCGAGTGGTTTACCTAAGGTAAGTCACAACCGCCCATTGACTCTTGGAACTTTAGGGAAAATACCCAATAGTTTTAATTTATTGACCCCGACCCTGAGGCATGGCTATTCGCACACTGCTCCGCTAGCGGAACACGGACCAAAGCACGTAAGCGCGCTTTGAGACGCAAGGGACGGCGGCACACCGAGCCCCGTAGAGCCGTGCGTAACTTGAGAAGGAGTTGAAGGAAATAAAACGTCCAAAACCCACATGATGATGCAGAGCTACACTCTCGCAAGTACGCGCGTAAGAGTGTCGGCAGTATATGAATCGACAAAATGTGAAATCCTGGTGTCAGTTTATTCGTCTTACAGTTTATCAATCACCTTTATCATGCCCTTTTCTTGGAACCTATGCATGGAAATTTATACCTAATGGAACGTATGCAGGAGTATTATGAGTATTATGAGTATCTTTACAAACCACAGCAGGTATGTTGAAATTTTAGGGCACCGCAATGGCTTACACCGTGTGACGCATCCTTATACTTAGTAAGTCTCCAACAAGACTCCAAAATAAAAGTACACATACTTTAAATTATACTCAGTGTGTGCTGTCTGTAACGGAATCAGCATAACGCGTGCTGAATATTTACTACCATTTTATTTCCCAGTATGACAATATGTACCTACATAATAAAAATAATGAAAGTTGATATGCGCTAGCCCTAAATTATGATATTGTTTATAATTTGAGACTCATTTGAGGACTATATTTGGGTTTGCATGAGTTTTAATGTGATCCTCAGAAATAAGTTAATTTCCTGGAATAGGTAGCAATATAAAAAAATCCTGCACAATTGCTGCAAGTGTGCATATCGCTTTACCATTTTGTTGGAAATGCTGATCCTCTGATCCTGATCGTCTCCTGAGTCCGGTGTTGGCACGGATGGCTTCGGGGGCGGTTCAGCGCTTGGGTGCTGGAAATGCGTCGCCCGAGGTTTTGATTCTGCGCCTCCCATCTGTTAGAAATGAAAACGGTTAGAGTCAGCTTAGAATAGCCCTACCACCCATGGATAAGCGCATCGTAAAAGGCGAATAATCCGTGTGATCCCCAGTTGGTGGTGGGGTCGTGTCAGGGTCAGACTGGCTAACGACTACCCTACATATAAAATCTACCGCCAAATATGACCGCTCCGGCGGTGATGTGTTCCGGCAATATTTTATGAAGAGTTAGTTCTTTCCTCGGCCCGTTTGCTTTCATCTTCGACCTCATCTTCACTTTCTATCAGGTGAGATTGAGGTCAAACGCAGTATTAGTGTTTAATAGACAAAAGATATCTAGATACAATCAATCAATAGCTTATTACAGTGCGTTCAGACCACACGTACTCGTTTGTCACTATTTCATTAAGAAACGGCTTGACTGATTTAAAAACAGGCGAGGCAAAGCCTGAAAAAACTAATATGACTTTATATCCTGATATTCCCATAACAATACCAAGCCCTTGTTTTAGAAAAAGCGGCGCGCCGTGTGGGGCATTTTTACTACATCGCCGGCTTCCTATGAAACCGTCCTCTAGTTTAGAGTAAAGCCATCAAGCGCGACGCGCTGCCTGCGCCTGTGCTTAAATGAGATTTCGAGAATTTGCTACTAATGATACTATGGCATTACGCGGATGAAGCCACGAGGTCCGTTACTTAATAACAAACTAAAAATAAATAATAAAATGTCCAATTTAATAATCAATTTTCGAATCGTTTTATTATACCTACTTTAATATCTTTATTATTCAAAGCGTAATTACTTTGATAGAATTGATGATTTGTGATATATTACATAAATATAAAAATTTGTGGAACTGACAAATGCTAACAACTTTAACTCTACAACCGTATACGATAAGTTTGACTATTAAGTATTGTTGTGAAGATATGTACCTACGCTATTAAGAAACAATAATAAAACTAATAAATAAAAATAAGGTAGGAGATATTTCGCAGGATTTAAAGTCAACAATGATGAAAGTTTAGCTAAATTCTAAACGTGTTAAAAAAATGTTTTGTCTCATGCCTTGCTTTTAATTCCATCCGTAATCTTTATGAAGGCAGCCACCGAACTACCGCACTAATTACGCATCCTTAGTTTTATATTGTATATTTTAAATATCTGCCAACAAAGCTACAAGTACCCTTGGTAGGTACAATGTACAGTCAGCAGGAAGTCGTCGCCGTGGCGCCGTGGTAACTGTGTGTATCATACGATATCGGACGTTCAGCAACGTTCGGCGCGGTCGGTAACAGGATGGGTGACCGCCGACCATTCCTTTCTCACGACGACTTCCATGCTTCGAAGGGCACGTTAAGCAGTCGGTCCCGGGTGCTGTATACTTGTATTCAGTAGTCGTTCGTTGGGGTTTGTCAGAATCTATTTTGGCGCCCTGAAAATTGTGACATGTACCATCCAGTACTGGACCAGCTTGGTGGATTATGGCCTATACCTCCTCGTCACCCAGGGGAGAGACTCATGCCATGCAGTGGGCTCATTACAAGGCGATGTGATTATGATGACAGTCATTATAAGCAGACACTATTTTCTATAAGTTGTCAAATAGAAGTTATCATTTTATTTGGTATATTTTTCAGAATTTTAGGAATAGTTGAGCATAATTAAAGGCAGAAATTAAAAATATTAGTTTAAAAAATTCAATGCTTCACTTACTGAGATTTGCAATTTCTGTAATGAAATTAATTCGACTGCAAAGTAATACCACTAGGTGGAGCTACGTTAGCTATAAAAAGAAAAGAATATAGGTATTAACTAAGTAAATTCGATGGCATTTGCCAGGGTTTGGTAGCTCAGTTAGTAGGACGCTCGGCAAGCGGGAGTCCCAGGTTTGAGTCCCGATCGGGTGATTTTATTCAATTTTTTTTTTGGATTGTTATCAATGCAAAACTTAAAAATATGTTATTTACCGAACAGTCGCTGAATGTACCGGCCGCGATGACCCATAGATTGATCTCACGGAACCTTGAACTTTCGATATGTCCAGAGCCGATACAATCATAGCTCGGTAATAATAATCTAACAAAAGTCATGGCATAAAATTTGCATGATTTTTATATTTGCCGGATATAAGATACGGTCGAAGAGCTAGTTTTTAGGGACTCGCGTTGAAATATTATCATACTTGGTTTTTTGATGGGAAAGAGAGATGTATGTACATACAAGATAGTAAGATGTACATATGTCAGACACTTAAATAGTTACGCAATAGCTATTACCTACTTAAAGTTTGTTTTAATTATATTTTGTATCAGGTGCAAATGTAGTTCGAATGATACATCGTACCTTTTTTAGAATATAACTTATTTACTATTATCCCAATTTCACCTGGGTTGCTGTAGGCGTACCTGGATGAATGATGATGATGCTATGGTAATTCCTGATTTGGGGTGTGAATGACAAAGCTAGACTTCAAAGGTGGATTGTAATATTCGATACGGAACTCTATCAAGTCTGATAGGCTAATCTATGATAAACATTATAGTAAAAATGGCATGTCGATGTCGCAACTTTTGCGGGGTATCCATCCTAACCTTGGATTGCAAATAAAATTAACTTTCCTTGTATAAGCATTTAAAAGGTCTATCTCGACATAACTTATCCTACTGTGACAAATTTCTAAGAATTTTCGTTATTAATGACCGCATAATGTGCATATCATTTTATTTATTGATATAGGTATATAAACGTTGGTAAACAGCTTAATAGGATCTTAAAGTTATTTCAATTTATAATACCTGCAGCTTCAAAACTAACACATAAAATTAGAGTATTACGTATGCCTTTCGTTTTCACAGCTCATTTAAATTAATAGTAGGTAATATAGTAAAGTTATAGAGTTAGTTTATTCAACCGCGAAAATACCTGAATTACCGAAAAAAGCGTTTGTATCTAGTATTTATTGTTTGACCATAGCGCTTTGGGTTTACATAGATAACGTGTGATTTGGCGGAATTTTTAATGTTTGTGATTATACTTATCCTGCTATCCTTCTTTCCTGTATCCTTCCTTATCACGCGGAAAATACGAAGCGAATAGAACTGAAATTATGCATAAAAGTTCTATATTATGCAGGGTGTTTGGTCCATCGCCGGCCAAATTGATGTGGCCTATCTGCTATGCCTGACTGGCCATTTGAAACTCCCAAGTCATGTGTTTTCTTTTTAATACGATTTTTAACCCTGTATATTCATTCTAGATTTTTTAGCGGCAAAATTTTTAACTTTGTTTTGTTGCCACTATATTATGTAAGTACACTATACATTGAGGTGAGTACATTACAATATACAACTCTCACTCCCCCTCCGGGTTCCGCTTCCCCCTTCCGCCCTTGAAATGTTTCCCGTTTTTCACTTTATTTAAATTTTCAGGAAATTAAATTAGCTAAGACGAAATTGTCAAAGGATGAATTATTCATTGACAAATTCCCTACAAATGAGTCCAAACATTCATTTCGATTGGATTTATGGTTTTAAAGACTCACCATGGTCAAAATTGATTAAAAATTAGTGTTTAGTAAAAATTTAACTTCAATACACTGTAACTGTTGGGTAATAACTATTATTTTGAAGTCATATCTAAATAAAGTTATATAAAACGAAATTAAAATAAAAAGAATATATCCACTGTACCTATAAGTATATTGTCTCTAAATTAAATCAGCTTAATCTTCATCGTCTTCTAGAGCCTTGTTGAAGCAACTAAGGCTTTCACACATAGAGCACATGGCTGAGCAACGTAGTCCAGTTTTGACACACCCACATCTTTTTCCACAGCCCTTATTGCAGCTGCATGATCTAGACACGCGGCAGCAGCGTGTCAAGCCAAGTTAAAGCAAAGGAACTGGCTAGCTAGCTAATATTTCTAGCACTGTCTGACAGACTGATATATAGGGTCGCCTTATAATAGTCAAAATATTTTAATAGCAGAATAAGCATGATGAGTGGGTCATAATTACGAAAACAAATATTAAAAAAAAAATATTTTACATAAATTAAAATTTCGAAATTCTTCTAAGTGATCAAAGGGGTTTGAAAATTTTTGGTGCACCTTCTGTCCGCCATTTTGATTTATTTTCGATTTCGCGTCGCACTATAAAACTTGTATATTTCGATTGCTGACATACAGACGAGCAAAAAATGTTACTTAACATATGGGTCTAAAACGTCACGTTTTAGAGATAATATGGAAAACAATTTTGCTAAATAATTCCAATTTTTCATATATTTAATCGTTGAAATACCTCTCAGAATGTATCAAATTAGCATGAATTTTTGTAGTATTATCTTGCACATTAGTTAAGAGTAAAAATAACTGGTTTTTACACCTACCTATCTAAAACTTGGCAAAGCCGGCGCTGTAGGTACGTACCTAACTATATTATTCTAGTAACTTACAAGAAGTAATGACACAGATTACTAAAGAGTTACAACGTGTAATGATATGATTAAGAGTTTTTTTTTCTTTTACATTTGCTTGTACCTATTCAGAAATGCGGGATAGAGAAAGACGCGTCATTTCAACGCCCTATAATATTTAAGTCTGTCTTTAAATACTTATAGCCCACACGAGAAGAAGATGGGCTTGAGTATACACTTCTACAACACGGTTCCCCATGACATACAGGAACTTACGTAAAAAAGGCAACTATAAAGTGGATGACTTCTTAAATGAAAAGGAGCCATGGGTGTGAAAAAACGCCCAGCTCTTAGCCAAATGTGAGACTTATATACAGGGTCTTCTTTATGAAGATCAATATATTTTAAGAGAAGGTTCAGAATGATGTATGGATTCAATTTATGAAAAAAATAAAAATATACATATAACTAAATTTTTTTTTATTGAAATTTTCAAATCTTTTAAGTGACCGAATTTAAGTTTAATCTGTTATTTACGACAACCTTGCAAGAAATAAAAAAAACCTATCTATTTATTTTAAGAAAATAACTTCACTAAAATAAAGATCTTACGCGGTTAGTACCTACCTATCCACGCGAGCAAAGGTCGATGCCTCGCGCGCCCGGGCGATGCGTGACCTACTTAGCTTGATGTATGACGTAACAATCAGCTGTTGTAATATCATACTTATTTCGTATAAAAGTTGATTCTAATTTCCCATCACACTTCAACTGTCAATTTAACGTTCAACTAATTGTAAATACCGTTTTAGTAATGTTGACTTCTTTGATAATGTTTAAATTAGAAATAAATTTAAAAAAAGCTTTCGTGCTTGAGCTGTTTGTCTTAACGAATAAATGTATTTTACAATCAACTGAATGTTTAAATGGAATCACCTTATTATCGACTATTATTATTTACAGTTTATGTACAAAAATAACTTACCTACATATTGCTTCCTGTCAATGATGTTAGGTACACAGCACACGAATACACATACACAAGCACTTTATAGTAACTGCTGCACATGACTACCTATTTGCGATACACAAAGTCTTGTTCGTTTAATAACATTGGCTTGGCAGCACACAACATTGGGGCACGTGGAGTAAATGTGCCATAATCTCGATGGCGCTGCACAGCTCCTAGAATTGTTCGGAGGGCGGGACGCCTTCCATGTCTCTGCTCGTACGTGTCACGAGCTCGTGACAGGTTCTCACTCGCAGCACTAGCACAAAGCCATTTGAAGATATTCTTGGTTCGTGTACGCGAAATTAGGCATTTTGATAATTATTAATTTACGCGCGCGTATCATTAGACAGACTTTTACAAACGCGCGCGTTTGGCTCAAACAAAGTCGCCGCCGCCGCGCCGCGCCGACAAGCCAACAGAGTGTTGTCGGCGCGGGCGGCTCGCTTGACTTTCGGTGTCGATAGTGCCGTCAGAGAATACCTACATACCTATGCCTAGTGCGATTTTTCTCTGTGTGTGTTTGTGAATTTCGCGTAGTATAAGTTATTGTTTGGTTATGTATAACGTATTTCTTAATATAAATAGTTAAATAGAAACACTTTTATTTCTTGCTTTAGTCGTAAATAACAGATTAAACTAAAATGTTGTTAACTTATGAGAATTATAAAATATTTATGAAATAATTTTTTTTTGTTAATTGTAACAAAAAAAAAATTATTTCATAAATTGAATCCATACATCATTCTTAACCTTCTCTTAAAATATATTGATCTTCATAAAGAAGACCCTATATACGTGATTATAATGTAAGTTATAAAGTAGATTAAAGTGTTTCTGGAGTTTCTTTATCTCCAATTCTTCTCCAGAGTAGACTCCCACACCTCACACTAAACTAAATAATTAACTAATTAAATTAAATAGTTAAACTAATAGTTTACATACTCGTTAAATAATACTGTTAATATTAGTGAATGTACTATTGTGGAAAAGCGGGATCCACTAATACAGGTATTTTTATACTTAACAGTGGTCTCCAGCCCGGCTGTGTAAAATTATTTTGTTTTTAAATAAAGATATTTTGTAGGTATTTGTATAAGAGTGCGTACAAATTGCTAGTAATGCAACTAGTAATGTAATATCCAGCGTCCGATGCCTGCGCTCGCTGTATTTGGACGTGTATTGCGCCGAACTGAGCATTCAATACGGGTATCCTGAGTAAGATTTTTTCCGTATTTCGTCGCGAGCACGGTCCGTCGCCGCACACGTTCTTTTCAACCGACTTCCAAAAGGAAGAGGTTATCAAATCGTGTGTATTACCACTACACCAGCCGGTCGTCAAAGTTTCACATTGGTGTACTCAGTGAATAAGTTTTTCATACAAATTAAAAGTCATATGTTTTCCGTTCCCGTGGGAATTTCGGGTTACTTGCCTTGGTGCACCCCAACATCTCCCTAGGAATGTATGTTTAAGCTTCAGCTCTCTACGCCTAGTAGTTATGGCTGTACTTTGTCTACCAGTCACTCAGGCGAGTTTTAATATAGGTATGTATGATACTGATAAAGCTCTGATAAAAATTAGAGCACGAATGAGGTCTTCGGACTCTATATCCCGTGTGATCTATTAATTTTGTGAAGTGTCGCGGAGATAGGTATAATGAAATGCAGAGCATTAAAAAACCAACATCACTAACATTTTTAAATCCTTGTCAAAACTTTGGCTGAAGTGAAATGTCACCTACGTAGGAAAATATCCTCCGCTTTCGTACATGTTTTTTTTAAGTAGGTACTGAGTCGATTTCATTAAACTTCAATGAGCCACCTCTGACTTATTGTGATCTATCAAATGAAACAAGAATCATACAAATCGATTCATAAGTGACCAATTAATCAAGTAACAAACATACACACGATTTGATAACCTCTTCCTTTTGGAAGTCGGTTGAAAAGAACGTGTGCGGCGACGGACCGTTCTCGCGACGAAATACGGAAAAAAACTAACTTATGGTGCGTACAGATTGCTGTAATGGAACTTGTAATGTAACATTCTGCGCACTACACGTCCAAATACGCAACGTGCGCAGAATGTTACATTACTAGTTGCATTACTAGCAATCTGTACGCACCATTAGGATGCCCGTATTGAATGCTGAGTTCGTGCGGAATACACGTACAAATACAGCGAGCGCAGGCATCGGACGCTGGATATTACATTACTAGTTGCATTACTACCAATTTGTACGCACCCTAAGAGTGCACAGGTCTGAACTGGAGAAAAAGTCGATGTGTATTATTTTTACTGACATGTTTCAGGAGAATATTGTTATTAAATTATTTTTCTTGTCTTTTCTAGTCCTCGCGCCATAGCCTCAATAATTAATACTTACTGGGAATGAAACTCCCGAACTCCATTAAGAGTAGGTAGTTAAGTATGTACTACATTTTTTTGCTAAAGTAGCTATATCTGCTATCAATAACAATTAGTTATAGATACCTACACAATCTGAATAGCCACAGAGGCGTTTTGCGCTCTATGAGCAAAATCCATTTTAACGCGTCTAGCCGCCTGGGAGCTAGCGCGGTGTGGCGCGGCGGCGTTGCCGGGTTGATATGGCATTGTCAGGTTTCAGATAGGTAGGTGTAGAAACAAGTTATTTTTACTCTTAACTAATGTGCAAGATAATACTACAAACATTCATGCTAATTTGATACATTCTGAGAGGTATTTCAACGATTAAATATATGAAAAATTGTAATTATTTAGCAAAATTGTTTTCCATATTATCTCTAAAACGTGACGTTTTAGACCCATATGTTATGTAACATTTTTTGCTCATCTGTATGTTAGCAATCAAAATATACAAGTTTTAAAGTGCGACGCAAAATCGAAAAAAAATCAAAATGGTGGACAGTAGGTGTGCCTGGCTCCATACAAAAATTTTCAAACCCCTTTAAACTTGATCTGTAGTTTATGACTACACAGCAAGTAATAAAAACGTTTCTAATCTAATCTATGTAGTCATAAAGTGTAGATCAATCTTAAATTTTACTCACAGAAAAGAATTTTGAAATTTAAATTTTTGAAAATATCTACTTAAAAAAAAATTTTTTTCGAAATTCGAACCCACTCTTCATTCCTAATGTGCTTTTAAAATATAAGTAATTGACTATTATAAGCGGACCCTGTATAGTACCTAACTAAATTCAACTAAGGTACTACCAGATGACCTAGAAGGATGAAATTTGAAATACAACTCGGTAATTGTGTGTAAGCGTAGGAAAAAATAAAAAAAGTAAAAAAATAAGTGACCCCACACAAAAATCTTGTAATATGCGCTAAACAACCGGCTAACGGTGTGTCGTCTATGGCGCGCGGCACCGCATAATTATACCTAAACAGAATAGTAGGACAAGCGCGTGAAGCCATGCGAACATCTAGTGTACTATACAATCCGGTAAACAAAGCCTTATATTTAGAATATTACGATTTTTAATAATGGACTTCGTATTTACTACGTCAATACGTCGTCGTTGAGTCACTTTGAATAAAATTAATAAATAATTAAAAACGAAGCTTTACTTACGATCAATACATTTTTGGATATGATATCAGTCATTTGAACAACATAGTAATAATTTGTAATCGTATCTGATAGATATAGAAAATTGGTTTTTTAAGCTAACAATTATTTTACAGTCATTGCCTATGTAGAATCAAGGGAACCCAAATACCTAGTGGGACTATCAGGTACGCAAACTCGCTGAAATAGCCCGCCTATGAATGAAAACTATGTAAGGTTGCCTGGAAAAGACCATCTTTAGATGATAAGGCCGCCTATTGTGCTCTGTATCTATTTCATTGTTATCAAAATTATTTCTTATTTAATGTAGAATAAATAAATAAATAACCTCCTGCTTATCGCGACCACTAAACAGTTTTTCTAGATAACTTTCGCTTTTAGAGTTCAAATCATAAAAATGAGTTAGCATCATAATATAGCATCTTATGCCGGTTTTTTTATATTCAACGGATTATCATGAGTAAAAGCTACGAGCAATGAATGGTGGATAAAGAAGTATCGTTTCACAATCGCTACCAGATACGAACATCTGTACCCTGACAGTGTGTTTACTGACGGATAATGAAATAACAAAGAAGAAATTTTCCACAGAAAATAGTTACGAATTGTCATTAGGGAACATTTTCGTCTCTACAGCAGGCTTGTACCGGCAGCACTCTATTACTACCCATATTATAAACACTATGCGTAGATGATCATTATATTTCAGATATTTTATAACTATGCATTAAATTTTCACAATTCACCATCTCAAAAGATTTTGCCGCATTTAATTATACCTACATTTTTTAAATCGACGTTTCCGTGCCTTTTTATTTCGTTTCCAAAACAAACAAACAATAAATCGTCTCTATCTCCTACCTAAAATTAACTTACAGACTGTAACAGAGACATTAATTCATCCAATATTTTATACCCCTAGAATGCCTACGCTTTTAACTGATAATACCAAAATATACTCAAAGAATTTACAGTTCTAATTATGCAAGCTTGTTTATTCTGGGTTCCTTCAATCCGCACGGTTCATAATTTATTTGGGAACACTAACCATAAATACGAAGGTAGAATAAAAGACAGCCGACTTTACTGTGGTTGCCGACGCTTTTGGAAAAACCGCTTGCGCATCACAGGGATACATTTTAGGACTGATATGATATGATTACATGACGTGATTATTAAGTGGTCTCTCAAAATTTTAAACCTAGTCTTTTTTATTTGAAGTCAAGACTATTTAATACAAACTGTTTTTTTTGTGAAATTTGATTTGCACTGCTGATTGGATTAAAAACTAAATAACCTGTTAATAAAGATCGCTGCTTACAATGTTAGTACAATTTTAGCAGCGCAAAATGGCCACCGCCATACTATAAAATATATGCTAGGTTTTCCCTTTTCCGATATGAACTTTGTACAGAATGATAAAAAGAAATAAGAATGGAATATTGAGAAGGCCACGGTTAGTATTTAATTGAATATATTATTTTTCCTTTAATACAGTTTAAAAATCGCACAAACAACTTCAATTCAATTAAAAGTAGTAGTTTATTTGGCCTGTTAGCTCGAAGCTTTGCATACGAATTTGATATCTTATTAAATGGGAGTATTGAAACCCTACCGCCCCTGGATAAGGATGTCGTACCTAAAGTATGATTCATCCCAGAGTTTGTCACGGTTTGAAGGTCTTTTCCTAAGGAAGGACCACACGTCATAATAAAGTCTCCCTTCGTATAAACGCTGTTAGGGCGCGGACCCATGTCTGCGGTGCGGCGCCGCACCGCAACGCGACGCGGCGGCGCGGCGCGGTTCCGCGGTGCCGCAGACGGCGCCGCGGACAGTGCGCGGTGAGGTGAGAAATGAAACTAGCCTGAATGGATTAGGATATGTTTGTTTATTATTTGTAGAATATTTTTTTAATTCTGTGACAGATGCCTGACGAAATTTTAATTGAACATAGTAGTGAATAAATGTGCATTTGACCACTTTCTGGTATACACTCTTTTGTTTTATATATTTTATTGTGACAGTGACTTTGTGACAGTGAACCTCACCGCGCACTGTCCGCGGCGCCGTCTGCGGCAACGTAAAAAGCACCGCAGACATGGGTCCGCGCCCTTACGGAGGTTTGTAGCGGCGATGATTTATAGGGCCAGCGCCTTCAGTAGCCCGTGTTATTTTTTTAAAGCACCGCAGACATGGGTCCGCGCCCTTACGGAGGTTTGTAGCGGCGATGATTTATAGGGCCAGCGCCTTCAGTAGCCCGTGTTATTTTTTTAAAGCACCGCAGACATGGGTCCGCGCCCTTACGGAGGTTTGTAGCGGCGATGATTTATAGGGCCAGCGCCTTCAGTAGCCCGTGTTATTTTTTTATCGGTGACTAAATAACACGTTTCATTTTAGTATGAACGTCTAGGCGTCTTGCCAGCACCTGTGCCAAAGAAAATAGTTGTTGAATACCATTATGAAAACACTTAACTAACAATTTAATTAATAATTTAATTAATTAAGTTTTTCTTAATGTACTTTTCGTGTACATTAAGAAAAACTACTTGAATCGAAAATGACCACAGGTGACTGACGACGCCATATTGAAGTCAGACTTTTACTGACATTCCTATATTTTTGATTTCTGCCTGGACGTAAACTATGATTTCAATAAAAAAAACTAGAAAAGCAAATTGAATTCATAAAATATTGTGTATTTTTGATAGATATTAGTAATGGTGAAATGTCACTTCCGTACATTAAGTATGTTGACCTTTCAAGATCATCTCTCATTACCGTTTCTAACTTTTTGTTTTAAAACTCGTATGCTTCGAAGTAATAATATATTTTTATTTTTTTTTGTTATTTTTTTATATATTCTAAGAATAAAAGACAAATCTCTATAAGTTTGGAAATCATTTTATTGACAGATTGAGTACGTAATACAGTAAGTACTTCCGGCCATTTTGGATAACTGTGGAGATTTATGGCAATACCGTCGTTTTGTTTTTTTGTTTGTACACCTAAATTACTGATTCAATTTTAAATATTGTATTTTTGTTTGATTTTTTAATTTTTTTTTTCCATGATCCTAAAATTTGGCACGGTAGCGGCCAGAAATGCAACGGAACCTTTGCCTTTAACCCGTACATCTCGCCAGCAGCAGCAGGACTATTCGCATACCTAACTAAAACAACCGCAGCGCGAGCTTGTCGACGAAATGTCAAACAGTTCGACGAATGAATGACCAGTATTTTCATTTTTTTTGGTTGATTTATTGATTATCTAAAAAGTTAATTATTTAAAACATGAATTATCATTAAAAAATTCCCAATCCTTTCCGTGCAGCATTACAACACAAAAGTCAAGTAACATCAAAATGGCCTATAGTAGATGCACAGGTAAGAACTCGGAATATATGATTTGTTGATCTAATTTTGTATTAAAAGACTATCAGCATATAGGATGTCACTTACAATTTAAAAACTTTTGTCATCGTTTTATGGGAGTTAGTAATATTAAGTTGATTTTGGTATCTTGTTATGACCACTACTTATGATAGTTCGGATGTAAAGATATTTTGAAAATTTGAACACGTTAAGCAACCTTTGGAGCTGACTGTACCAGGAGAGCAAAAGTTTTTGGTGGAAATTATAAACTTAAGGTTTTTTTAATTAAATTTGAGGCTAGCAGACAATAATGACCATAATAGTTCAACTTTTGACAAAAATAAATAATATCATGTAATCTTGACTTTTTTAAGGTACTAATAAGTACGTTAAAAATTAATTTATACTTTTTTCAAATTATTAGTATGTTATGACGAATCGCCTGTGAAACTTTTTTCATGCGCCCTTTAGCTGAGCCTCAAAAATAAATAAATAAAAACTTAAGTTCTTAATTTCCACCAGTAACTTCTGCTCTATTGGTACTAAGATGTTTATACGCGTACAGTTAACACGTCGTTTTATAAAAGCTTTCGATAAAAAGGTAAAACCTACCTATCTACGTCAAAGCAATCCAAAATAATGTAGACTTTACGACAATTTCATACCTACCACATGTTTAATACCTACCTAACCTAAGAAAGTTCCACATACCAGGGAGGCAAGAAAGGAAAGAAAGTTGAACTAATTGGATCAATGTTGTCCAGAAAGTTCTATTATTACATAAAAAAATCAAAGTTGAAATAATTGCACTTTTATATCCAATTAGTTCAACTGGTTGAACTTACGAGTATAGTTGAACTGAGTCGAACAAATCGTTTTTTAAGTTCACAACACTAACACGGGGTTATGACGTTTGGTTTTTTACAGATACACTGTGCAGATTGTGCTAAATTCCACTATAAACTTGGAGATAGCAGAATAACACTAAATTATTTTGAAGTCACTATATTTCTATAATCACGGAATATTTTAGGCGGACAACACTAACACAACTTTACTGTGTTTGAATATACACGTCACTTAATATTTAAAAAACTACGCAAAAACTACCTTTATTCAATTTTTAATTAATAAATATGGGGAGCGCAATGTTTTCGTGGCAAGTGCTGCCATCTTTATTACGAACTAGCTGTTACCCGCGACTTCGTCCGCGTAAGTTTCAAACCCGTGCACTCAAAGAATAAGATTTTTCATACAAACTAAAAAGTCCTATATTTTCCGTTCCCGTGGGAATTTCGGGAATTCCTTCTATAATGAAACCAGATACCCATTGAAGAACCTTTATACCAAGTTTTACATCCGAGCACTTAAGGAAAAGATTTTTCATACAAGCTGAAAGTAAAAGTAAATATTTCCCGATTCGGTGGAAATTTCGGGAATTCCTTCCTAAGTGCTGCCCTAACACCCTTTAAGGAATGTCTGTACTAAATTTCAGCTCTCTACGCCCAGTAGCTATGGCTGTACGTTGTCTGTCAGTCACTCAGTCAGTAACGGAACAGTTTTATATATTAGGTCCTTACATATGAAATTAGCGTTTTGTATGGGAGGAATAAAAGTCGTTTATTTTTTTAATATAATATATTTATTTAATCAAAGTATGATCCATTGCTATCTATGCACTTCGGCCATCTCATGGGTACCTAGTTCATTTATGCCTTTTCTAAAAAATACATTAGGATCGGAATCAATAAAATCTTTGAAGGCGGTTTGGACTGCCACATCGGAGCAGTCTGTTCTGCTGTGTGTGGTCTCGCGTTGTCCTGAAGCAGCAGTGACCTTGTGCGATTGACCAGTCTCGGTTGTTTGGCGGCTAGTTTATCCATCATTATTTGGAGCTGACTACAGTAGATATCTCCAGTAATCGTCTGGTAGGATTTACGGAAGCTGTAGTGCACCACACCGGCACTATTCTACCAAACACTGACTACTAACTTTTTTCTAGTTAACTTTCTCTTGGGGCAGAATGTGGATGGTTGACCGGGGTTCAGCCATTGCAATCTGCACTTCCTATTGTCGTAGAGTATCCAATTTTCATCACATGATTCGATTTAAAATCCCTTCATTATTGTGCCGGTTCAGTAATGCAGTAGTCGACGCGCCTTTGTCGGTTTGCTTCACTCAATTCATAAGGTATCCACCTTTCGAGCTTTCTTATCTTCCCAATTTGTTTCAAGTGGATTAAAACAGTTTTATCACTAACACCGCAGCCTGCAGACTTTGGTCTCCGGCCATCCACGGGGATTGTTCTGTAGGTTGAAATTTCGAGAAAGAAAACATTGGAACCAAAAACGCACTGTGCTTTCTCCAGCGAAACTACTGCCATACACATAATTAATTCTTCGAGCCGTTTCTGCAGCACTGGTGCCACGGCGGAACTCATATTCGTAAATAACGCGCAATTTAAAATTTTCCATTTTGTAAACTCAATGACGCAGAAAAAAAAAACAAAATAAAAAAAAACAAAAGAAATACGCTTTTTGAGACACAAATTGATGAGTAAATAGCTGTATAAATTTGAATTTGGAATTCTAAACCTAAGAGGAGATATTTCAGATTAAAGTGGCCACTACGACAAAACACCAATTTCATATGTAAGGACCTAATAATAAGCAGAAGAATTATTTTCTACCCCTACTAGTTTTCTATAGGTGTTAACAAAAAGACCTTAAAAATATAACCTTTCATTGATAAATACATAATCATACTTATTAGTTACTATTTGTATTGTAAAACATCCTCGAGATGTCAGAAAACGCCAGGCACTAAATGCTTAATCAAACGGAAATACTTCTATTTAATTCCGTATCACATATAAATAATATATTACACTAGAAATAGTATAGTCGTCACCAACGTTACAACGTAGAGTAAAATGCCTTTTGCGGTAGATAACGGACTTACTTCACGAAAATTTTAATAAGCTTCGAACGAACGCTGCAATGTATGGAAAATAAAGGTCAAGTGTCACAAAGATGAGCTGATGTATTCTGCTTGTTGCTGCATAATATTATAATATAAAATAAAATATGCTGAACATTATTTTACACCTAGCTCCATCTAACCTAAGACTAAGGGCGGGTTGTATCACAACTACTTTACGTGTCTGTCAACGTTAAAAATGGCGTTAACCACTGTCAAGCTAGAAAACGGGTTGTTTCAACTATAACGGACGTCAAAAATTAACGATTACGTTGACCGTCCATCCACCCACTGGTTAACGTAACTTTCTAGTGAAAACTGAGTTGACAGGCAGGACATCTTTGGTTGAAAGCTTTTAACATTATGGATTCTGTTTTATTTTCATATATTTTAAATGATAGTGATGATGATTCAATTGTGGAAATAACTCGAATAACATTGACGAACAGTTTTTTTTGTGATGAAACAACGCTTTGTATTTGACGTACGTTAAACATCTGATGTAATCGTCAAAAAGTTACGTACGTATGATACGATAACCAACCGTTTGATACAACCCGCCCTTACTAACGGATATCAGTGGTGGGTATCCACTATGTTCTTGCTCCAGCAGCGCTCCGCGCTTCGCGCTCCTGCAACTGCTCTAATGGATACGTCGCGCGCGCTTCTACATGCAACACGCCCGCTCCTTGTGCGTTCCTTCAGTTTCCGCAAACTTTTGAGCAAACATGTTATCCCAAGAGTCAGTGGCTAGCGTACTGATACACTGTTTCAGTATATATTCTGTAACGAAGACTATAAAATCCACAAAGCAGATACATAGTAGAGCTGCTGTAAGCAAAGTTGCACAGCTTCAATTTGGGTTGTCCTGACGTCACAGCCTTTAGTTCAAGCTATTCCTCGCTAGAGGCACTGGCGTCAGTTCGTCGCTGACTTCTGTGACGTATGTACACGCGTAGATATTTAAAAAAAATTAAATCCTCCATTGTTTCTCGATGTAAAATTTAGTTTTCTATACTTTTACGAAGGAATTACATTGACAATCCAAATAAAATTAACTTACCACGAAGATAATTTCATTCATAATTATTTTTTTACAAATTGTTTGTTTTCCAATTATTTGTGTCCAAAATTCCAGATTGTTATTTGTTGCCTAGGTGATTTTTATGCCGCGAAAAATGGTTGCGCTATCTAGCGTCAAGTAGAAATACTTTTATTTCGCGGTTTTTTCTGACAGATTTGGAACGTATGAAATTTCGTTAAAAAACTAGAGCCACCTAGTAAAGCATAGCTGAACTTTTTTGATGATCATGTGAATATTTTAACCTTATGTTTCAACCGGTTTTTACTACTCGCTACTAGGTGACTAATGCCATCGCCTGTTTGGCTATGATTGGCCATACCCGCACCCCGCGCGTAGGCTTCACTTAAGTCCCTAGAGAAAACTGGATAGGGCAGCTCCTCTATATCCTCCGTGATAAAATCCCTCCCCGATAAATAGTAAAATCTTCATTTTATTTTTTCAAACACCGCAGGATATTCAATTTCAATTTCAGTCCTCTTTTTTGATTATATTTTTCATCTTTCAGATCCCACAATACCCACACATACGGGGCCGGGTGCTCGTATCTGAACTCTCTCATAAAAAAAATTATAACACCGTATTTCTTCTTGAAGTAGCCAGAGTCTTACACAAACGTTTCTAAGTTAACAAGTTGAAATCTTAGTTTGGTAATTTATACATTGCTTTTATGACGAAAAAAAAATGATTTGTAAAGTTCAATTCGCAAGACAAAGGCAGAGCATCAGTCTGAAGATGCTCCAAACAAGTTTGAGCGCGGGTCGCGGGGTATGTGACGTCACACGGAGGCTGTAATACTATATAGGAGATGAGCCGCGTGCGCAGCCGTTTGTATATACAATAGATTTACAACCTTACACGAGTTACAGTGCCATAGGAATTGAAAGATGTTTAGTGTGTTCGCGTTCGTAGCAGTTACGGTGAGTAGTTCTGAAATAGGCTTTTTTCAGTTTTTAATTTTGGGACGAAGGTTTTATACAGTTTTTAGATTAGATGACAAATGAGTTATAAAAATTATTTTGGATGTGTTTTATTTGAATTTAAAAATTTAAAAGTTAGCCTTCAGATAAATGAAATATAATATTTACTTAGTAGGTTTAATGTTCTGTTGAGGTTTAGAAATTATCTGTCAACGTCTATATTTAAAAGGTCTACAGAACCTTAATTTTAAATCGAAAACGGATATCAGTTAATAAACTTAATTATTGTTTACAATACAATACAATTTTTTTTTAAATAAAACAGACATATTTAATTTGATATTATGTAGAGAATAATTTAAAGATGTCTTTATTTATTTCGAGAATTTTCGAGAAAACTAAAAAAGTTGTATCTTTTCAAAGAAGACAGACTTAAAGCTATCAGCTTAGCACCACCAAAACTGGTTTAAAAAGCCTGGAAATAAGGAAACGTATTAGGCACAGACATACATCTACATAGACAACGCAAGTGCATGTACTTCGAGTGTCCGAACCTCGACCAAGCGTCAAGGTTGGTCGCCGCTAAATTCAGTCGCACGTATTATGTCTTAATAAAATCGATATCTCAATATAGATATCGTTCATAATAATCGATTTTATCGGCAGCATCTGTGTCTTTGAATTGCTTTGTATTTTATTACGCAAAATATCAGCTGTGACGTCATTAAAAGTCGGCACGCTTGGTCCAATACAAATCGTGACACTTCATCAATCTATAAAGTCATCTATAAAAATGTATGTCTGTGGTATTAGGTAAAAGCTTACGATGTCATATCATAACAATGTCATCTATCGTAATTTGTGTATTTGATAATTTATTTCATGTTTGAATGGCGACATCCGTTGTAGCATTTTGCCAAATAAGGGTAATATAAATACACCAACACGAATAAACATGTTAAGTGCCACATGATGAATTTTGGAGTGACCGTTGTCCAAGGTTTTTGAGAAAATCAATAACCAATGAAATCAGGTGTTTTGAACGATGTCATATGAATAAAATACGACAATAAGCCTCCTGAGTGCAGTGGATACATGAGTAAAAGTAAAGGCAAAATCTCATGTCTATGGCAAATGTTTGATGTCAGAAATGCGCGATAGGATTAATTGCACTTTTAATATATTACTTGTTATCCCATCTCCACACAGGTAACGCAGTTAAATCCGATTGATTGTATAAGATATTTACGATCATCTCACAGTAACTTTTTGAATTAGGTATCAACTTGAATCTTTCTTATGAATCTCTCCGCCCCTTGGAGCAAACTTTAGAAACATTCATTCTTTCGTTTTTAAATTTATGTTTTCGGACGGACACAGAGGGATCTCGGCAATTGTTTAGATGGGTGCTTTTTAACTAAACTTGGGTATTTTATACGTATGTCATATTAATTCCCGTATCAAATCCTATATTCATAGTTTGGACTATAAAGCCCCTATGTAATTTTTTTAGATTCACTTATAAAATCACTGTTTTCGCATTACCTATGTTGGACACTGGAAAGCAGTTGATACTCTGATAAACAAATTCTAGTTGCAATGAAATAATACCTAAGCCTCATATTGCTTTTACAGTATGAAGGAGCTTCTTTAATACTTACTAAGTATGTATTCTTTTAGTTGTAATGCTATACTGAAATTTCTACAGGTAAACTTTGGCTACAGAACCTTTTTTCTCAGAAATAATTAGTTGAAAACTTACCCTATTAAAAATCACTGCCTTAATAAATAAAATAATGTAAACAGCACAATAAATTTGTTTTATCTTACATAAACATTGTTCACATGTATTCCTTCATTTTGATAAAATCTTGAAAGGACCTTGCCGTATGTCAAGATGACAATCCGTTTGTTGAGCAATTTAAAAAGAGTGGTTTTAGGACTTATACAAAGAAGTAGGTCCCTAACGTAAGGTAAGGTAATATTTATTTAACAGACAACTTTAAGCAGTATGTACTGACAAAATTTTATATTTATTTTATAATTATCGTGAGAATGAAAAGTGTGCTTGACTTTATTGCCGCGGATTTTATAAATATCGCTAGGATTTTTGTCTCAGTCATTAGTGATTTGTGGAAAGTTTTTATTTCTATAGAGTACCTGCTTAGAGGACATAAGGACGGTTGAGAACGGATCACATTCGCGTATCGAGAGCTCCATACCGTCTCAATATTATGTATGTAATAATTAAGTTTGGAATTCTGACCGTACTTGAGACTTTTCATATTTTATGATACAATTTATACTATATTCTTACGAAACTTACAGCTTATAAAAGTAGAAGTATAAAGTGAATAAAGCTATTCTAGCTTTAAGTACAGACCAATGAAACTGAAAGCTCTCAGATTCCCCCATTAATTAAGCTTAAACATAAAAACATGTTTCATCGCTACATATTTTTTAAGTAAAATAGAGTAGAACCTAATTTAAATTAATTTAAAGCCCCTAAAAATAATAACGATTCACTTAAAAAGGGGGGGGGGGGGGGGGGAAAACGGGTTTTGTATTCTTCTTTTCCTACAATTTTCCGTCTCAAATCTTCGCATTCGTATTGAATGTGACGTGTCTTTATAAACCTTTGCGTGCTTCAACTTCGGATTTATCATTATTTATGATCGGGTCGAATGGAAATGAGGACAAGCCCTGAATTAGTGGGTCCAACTCCATAAAAAAATAAGAATAAGACATATGGACACGAAGGGATTTACGTCGGCCATCTTCTTTACAACTCGCGTTTAATTTTAATCCCATGCTACAGTTGATATTTAATAGCGGATTGTATATGTAAGTTGGTTCTTAGCTAGGAGGATCCCGAAGGGTTCCTCACAAACCGAGGGGTTATTCTGGTCAGTTATCTGTTACGACTCGCTTGTTTAGGGTCGATGCTGTATATGCTTGGCCGACCCTACTCGTACAAAAACCTTTTGTTTGTCACACTTCTACATTCATATGTCAATTTCATGTTTTATCGTCTTTTCAAGCTTGTCGTCCAAGTATGAGATCAATCTATACCAGTGCACAAATAACTTTCCTATTATGGGAGCCCAGAGTCCATCTTCATTGTATGCGTGCGGGTTCTCTCTATATTAGGACTTCCTGGCTAAGAAAGGGGCACAGTAAAGGTGCGTTCTTAAATGCAATTTACATTCCACGAAATCGTTCTTGGAATAACGTTAAATTCACACTTTGATTGTTTGGGACGGGTATCATTGGAGATTATTTTAATGTTGCCTGTAGTTCGAAGTTTATGTGAAGATATTTTAAGTTTTGTTTAAATTAAGCGTGAGAAAGGAATTTCATGAATATGTGCATTCTAAAACTAATTTGATAAATATGCGCTATCATTTTAAGTTTAATCATATATTAGAATAATCTCTACTAATGACACTTAAGTCTGTAACATGTTCCAAATTTAAATTCAATACGGCAGTGAAACGTTTGAAGTTCAAGAGGAACAGTGTGCACAGGTGTAACAACTGACGACCGGTTCTCGAAGATCAGACGCGCGAAGAACAGGTTTGACTCCCAGCTCATGTCATCGTGTATAAACAATAGTGTGAATCTTCTAGATTACACGCCTTGACCTAGACTTTTCGCGAGCTGAATATTTTTAGCGCGTCGGATTTGGAGTGGAAATTTTTTTAGAGAATCAAATAATCTATATCACAACAATTTTTTTGTTAGCTAAGTTTGCAAGAGAGGACCAGTGGATATTATAAAATGTTCATATTTTTATGTATTAATAGGTGTTATACAGGTGAATGATTCATTTGTATAGAAAAAAAACAATTATTACATGTAGAGCTAGAAACAGCATGGTGTAAAATGCATCGTTGAAAGTGTTGCAAATAATTAATGTAGATTATTATTTATATATTAAACATCATGAAAAATTAATTAGGAACCCAATTAAGACATGCTTTACGTATCAAACTATGTGTATTTTTATTAAACAACAATTTAATTAAAAATCTACACAAAAACTCCGGACATTGTAGTAGAATATTACCATAATTACTCGTAAAATGTAAACGAGCGCCATGCGCCAGCTTCTTTCTACGCAGTGTTGGATCAAAATATACATGAACGCATATGGCTTGTTACGTTCTTAGATTGAAAAAAAAAATGTAGACGAATTCCTAAGTTCTTTTAAATTAGTAAATATACAAATAAGGAAACGAAACAAAAAGTTTCTAAAATAAATTGTGTAATATCACACAATTTTTTTTAGACTAATGCTAGCCAAAATATAAACGATAGTTGTACATTAAATGTAAATAAGAATAATATTTAAATACATACATGCATACCTAATTTCACGCCTGTATCCCTTATGGCGTAGGCAAAACACCAGAGGTTATAAGACTATCTGATGTCACGTTTGACCTTGGAGGAATTAGGTATAATGGTGGAGAGAGACTATTCCAGCAGCAGTGAGACTATAGTCAGCATATCGCCCATAAAAACGCCAATAAAACCTCTGTCCCTTAACTGACATAACATTATGCCCGAGAAAAAAGCAGCTGGTACATTCTATGTTTTCCTTCGCTTCTAGTTCAGCAAGTATAGACTTTTAAGTATATTATTGTTACTAAAGACTTTTAAGTATATTAGTGTACTTATAAAGCTTCCGAATTAACAAGGTGTTACGTAAGGGCTATCTTCTAGTTAGACTGGCTGAACTCAAGAAAAAGGAAAATAAAACATATTACCTGCTAAATATCAAAACAAATTAAGCGGTCTCGACCATAGTTTTTCATAGTTTTAGTAAGACACTCGTTAACTATTTCTTGTCATGTTATTTTAACAATTTTTTTTGTTAAGTTAATTTCTTTTACACCCTGTAGATTAGGACACGAGTGCAGTCGCTAATTTAGAAATAAATATATGTACACCTTAAGGCCATCCGTTGCGGTTGTAAGTTAAATCCGCATTAACTATTAATTATCCAACAATGGATATTTAAATTAAATAGAATAACTGCTGTGTACGATAATGAGAGTTGACGATAATTGTTAATCGTGGTTATCGATAGTCTTTATCGTTTTTTCCGAAGGATTGTAATTGCAAAGATTAAGATCAAAGCTCGTGAGAAAATGCGACAAATTAGAGTATTTTTTAATTATATTAATAGTTAATAATTCTTTGTGTTATGTAAACCGTCAATAAATTAGATTTTTTATATTCGTTTAACATGCGAGACCTCTCAGTAAGACAGAAGGGCTAACATTGAATAATTAGACATTTTTAAAAGACGAAAATATTATAACTATGAAATTTTGTGTTTCCGACAACTACGATCAGAACCTCGACTTTCAACTGAGTTATCATGAAATATCTAAAGCTTGTAGAATTAAGTTAGTTTTCTATATTCGTTTTTAGCGTATTTAAGCTTAATTAAAACCTTATTATAGGTAATTTTAGTATCTTAGAAATCATAAAGCAGAGCGCAATGTAATGTACGATGTTTCCTCTGGTGGAAATATGAAAAAAAAAACCTTTGAACATAACCGCAAATTAGCGTCCATATCATCAAGTAGGTAAATGCTAAATCATTACTATGAAACAAAAAACAATAGGTTAAAAAACAATATTGCCTAGCATAACTAATCTGAATATAATATTTCTGGTATTATTTTGGTAGTGATTAATGGTCATTAATCAATAGTGAACTATGATGCGTCACTTCATTTAAATGTTATTTTCGTGTCTAACACGATGTCTTGGCGGGTCATCGTTATTTTCGGAAAACGGATGCTAGATGATATCTTAAAACGATCGTTTAATACGCAATAGTATACTATTGTGTAAACATTTGTAGATAAGGCAAGGAGTATGTCATCCATTCATTTTTGCCTATATCCGTTACTTGGTTCCACCTTTTGGTATTTTTATAGCAAAACACTAACACGTGTTGTTGTTGTAAAGTAAGAAGTTCATTAGGTTTGTTATGAAGCGGAGTTTAAACTACGTTCCAATTGTTTATCCACTCATCAGAAATATTTTTTTGTGATATTATGGTGCTTAGGGATTTACTTAATAAATCGTATGCGGACGACTGCAATACGATTCTTTTTATTGTAGGTACTGAGAGTGTTTTATTTCGCTCATTTATTAGCTCTTGGTCAGTTCATAGGCAGCTTATTTTCGAAATAGGTCCTGGGTTCGAATCCCGGCGGCGGCGACGGATATTTGTGTGATGAACACAGATATTAATCGTCAAGTCATGGATGTTTATATGTTTATTTTAGTTTATTTTCTAATAAAAAATATGTATTTATTCAATATGTATGTTTATATATTTCTTAAGTATATCAGTTATCCAGTATCCATAACACAAGTTCTTTAAGAAACTTAATTTGGGCTAGATAATGTTGTGTGAGTGTCAGAAATATTTATTATTTATTTATTAATACGGCTTGTCTGCCGACGCCAGTTGGTGGACATTTTAACTTAGCACTAGGGTTTTACAATACTAGTATATGCGAGTTTTTTAACGTCCTTTAGCTTTGTTTCACGAAAGTCTTTGGGTTCATCGAAAGCAACAAAACATAAAACCCCATTGAACCCTTCATAATTTTAATTATAGGGTATGAATTTCAATGAAAACACTTGAACTCAGATCGCGACACTTTGCCAAAAAGCCTTTTTACAAGACAAGCGTGCTTAGGTACTTAAACTAAATCCAATTATGTTTAGATAAATAGCCTGATACCTCAACAAAAAATGTGCTTGAAGTTTATTCTGCATTAAAGTTATCTCACAAAAAATGACAATTGGCAGCGAGAAGATTTCCATTTAGATCGCAGCACGTTTGTATTTGCATCTTATAATAACTTGAGTAAGGTTAAAAGGGATTTTAAAGAACTCATTGTCATTTTAAAAGTCCTGGCAAGCTACAAATGACAGCTCGTAAACATAAAAAATGCAAATCCAATTATTTGTGCGCGTGCGCTACTGTTATTTGGTTTATTATTTTTTTGCGTATAAGTATGTGTCCTTTAATTGTGTCCTACCTAGCTAAGTTATAAATAGGCTATGATTTAAAGTTGTGTTGTGTATAGGTACAGTAAAATGACGCTTGAGTTTAATGATTTAATATTCAACCACCACGGCTCATTAGATACAGCCTGGTGAAAGACGGATAGACTTACGGACAGTGGAGTCTTATTAATAAGGTCTCGTTTTACCCTTTGGGCACGAAACCCTAAAAATTAAACAGGTAAATTTAAATTTTCGGTGAGCCTCTTCACTGAGAGTGGATTTGAAAATATCTATCATTATCCGTGGATAATGTCGTTGATTTACATTAAGTCTAACTTATTTAGTAAATGTTTATAAATTGTAATGTTTTAATGTAAGATTGTTTATTGTCCCAAATAAATAAAGTGATTAAAAATAAAATAAATTATGTGCTTTCGAAAACAAAAGTATTCTATTTACTTAGTAGAGTTCTTAGTAGATTCAGTTTGTAACCCATCGTTAGTTGACACATTAAATTTTTACGAATGTATTTTTACAAAAGAGCTTTATTTTATACTACACCTCGTTAAAATATTAATCGCGTTCTTTTTTACATATTTCATTCTATCTATATCTCAGACTGATTATTTAATAAATATTCACATAAAGATTACGAGTATGGACAACAGAGTACGAAAGCAAATAACTCAGTCCATGATTTATTTACAAAATTTATTATCAAGTTCAATGTATGAGTCATAATTTGAATTTAAAGTTTATAGTATTCCGTTAAGAGTCCTATAGCCTTGTGTCCTATTAACTGACTTATGGTCAATATTGACCGAATGTTTTTAATGCGTTTGTAGTTTTGCAATTGCTTAATAGTAAGAATGATATAGACAAAAAATATCTACAAATATAAATAACAATATCTAATAGCAATTGTGTTTTATACTTAGCAGTTTATCTAGATTTTTTCAAACAGATGTGTTCGTATATTGTGTTGCATAATTTAAACTTAGGTGCATTACAGATGAAGTCTGAAACGTCATATGCATAAACAATACTTGGCTATAAATTATTGTGATTGGTGGAGTAAATCAAAATATTGAACTACAGTAGCAAATTATGAGTAACTTCAGCTGTAAGTACACGCCTGTGTGTCTGCTACCAAAGTTATTATTTATACCTATTTATTTGTACCTATATAAGAGTTTCAATATTCATTCTAATTCATGTTTGACTTTATATCTCGACGCAGATATTTTAAGGATGTTAGTGTATCTTCTACAGTTTCATAATAAGGATGCGACGTTTGTCTGATATAGGGTTGGCAACTTTTTTCTAGAAATAAAGTATATTTGAGTCCGAAAAGAATATCAAACAGTATTTTGGAAAAATAAACCGTTTTCAATTTATATAATGTTTTAAACACATATTTTTAGAACTTCTTGCACAAATCATTAATTAAAGTCTAGCATATAAAGTGTTTAGCTTTTTATGCTGAAAACAGTATTTTGTATATGTATTTTATTTTTGTTCAACATTAAACAGTAAGTATAAAGTAGTGAAAAACAGTAAAATACTGTTAAAAACAGTATGGGTGGCAAACCTACCTCCATACCACCCGGTAGAAAGTGTACCTACATGAGGACTAAATGGTACAAGTACCTACATCCATGAGAAATCTATTTAAACCCTGAAGAAGTTCAATGGTTGCTCGACTTTAATTTAGTACACATAAAGACATTTGCACAAGATACTGCTAAAGATTTATTAAAAGACAATACATTGCTGTTTGCCGTTTAAAAAAAAACAAACATGGTTGTTGGCAATAACATTATGATTTTAAAACCAACGCTGCATTTCGTGGAATAGAATAGGTACATAATAAACTTCATTCGTATATTTTTTAAGATAAGCCACTAATGATGTTATCTATACCTCATTATAAGACGGTGATGAAAAACTACGAATGTTTGCTGACCTTTGTGTAGATGTCAATAAAGTGACTCACGCGCATACATCCTAGGGACGATTAACAAAGTTATACAATTACGTCAGATCAATAAATATATAGAAAATCGTCACTTCGTATTCTATAGATTACGACATTGTTGAAGACGTTGTAATACATTTGTTGTTGTCATGGATTGTTTTAAAGTTTATTAGCATTTTTATAGCGTTGCCAATTTATGACAGAACGATAAGGTTTGGGTACGAAAAAAACAAAGATATGTTAGCTTTAAGATTAACCATAACGAACGATAAAGGAAAGATAGGAAATGTTTTAAAGCCTACGTGGCTTAGATGATTAATACCTTATTGATATAGAGCTAGTTATACCTAATGTTTAGTTTTATGTCAGATTGAAAACCACCCCTGTGATTTTTTCACATTGCAGCAATAGTCTTGGCTTGTTTATAACATAATTATTTATGATTTTCTATGTACCCTTTCTAAAGGAAATAAATGACATTAATATAAATGTTGGTATAAGTACTTACAAATTTTTGAAGTATATCAAAAAAGACCGTTTTAATTTTTCATTTAGCTTTAAATGGAATTAAAGAAAATTCGTTATAACATATTTCTGTAATTGATAGCTTTATTACTTGAAATTTGATAAGGTTAATAATAAATATGCAGAATGTTATTTATTGACCCAGCGGGCTAACGCACAAAACAGGTTAGAGGTCAAAACGGAAAATCCATCACCTCACCTTGACCATAAAAACATCCATTTACTTATTATTTTTCCTTTTAATTCGACAAGTAAACAGGTTTTTAATTAGGATGAGGTATCGGACATCGTTTTAATGTTCGCCGTTTTAATTTATTCTGCAAAGTGATGTTTGGTAATTTTACCAACTTTTACCAAATGACATTAAGTGAGATTAGTATTTTTAGAATTTAAATCCTGTTCTTTCGATTTTTTATGCGTACCGCTGCGTTTTATTATCTAAATTAAATGGTGAATACCAGATTGAACGCTAAAGGTTATTTTTTACTTATAATTTGGAAAAGAATCTTTAAGCTGTTCATCTTTTTGTTTTGTTCATTTGTTGTCCCCATAATCGAGTCTGCTTGTTTAATGAAGTTTATATTAAACATCATACATATCCACCACGATCCACGACAAGTTTCAGCTGAGTTTCAAACATTTGTCATGTAAAAGCAATGAACCTTTCGTATATCAGTTGGCCACTCTTTCACTGCACTAAAGAGGCCGTCACTTGCTCTACTATAACGTCAAAGTTTAGCAAATTTACGCATATTTATTATTTACACCATAGGATCAGGCGCCACTTGCCATCAGCTGGATCCAGTTCTTGTTTGTTATTGCTTTAAAAACAGTTGAAGAATTTTACTAAATAAGGCTTCTTCTTTCAGCTGGCAGTGTCAGCGGCTGCACCCAGCCCTGCTAATATCTTCCAGATCGACATTTCCCCGGAAGAGGCCCAGAAGTACCTGAGCAGCCCACCCTTCACAGAGCCCAAGTTAGCGGGACGCACTGCCACGCTTCCCCTTGTAAGTATTTGTTGTATCTAACTATCCTTCTAATTTGTGTAGGTACTAGTTTGACCGATTGAAGGCAGCTGGTTTTACATACATGGTGTGCATTACCATCGGGTGGTCCTATGAATACCAGTGATGGCGGGTATTTGTGCGATGAACACAGATATTAGCAGTCAAGTCCATTCAAGGTGTCCTAAAATGAAGGATAATCTTAATGCTGCGAATAAGTCGTGTCTTGTCCTACATTATGTCACAAGTTTTTCAAGTTGCTACTTATTATAACAAGTTTTTGTCTCTATTTAACAATTTACTTACCTGCAAAATAATAATCTGGATTTTATTATATCCTAAATAAACATACACATCAAAGCATAACTACAAAACTGTAATAAAAAGGAAAATCTCAGCTTAGGCTGTGATTTTAATTTTGAGATTTTTATTGGCAGACTTTCTCACATATCATATAGTTTTGGGTTCGATTGCCAATCAAAAAACACTTACACTTGCTGGGCATCTCATTATAAAGTCCAGTAAGTTACCTATAGGTTGTAATTTCTGCATTTTATTATGTAGGTACTATAACGATGCTTTGGTGACAACTTTTCCAGGTCCGATGGAACGACCCTCAGTTTCGCGCAGCAGAGGCTGGCCCCACTCTTGGACACTACTGGAAGAACGGAAAGGAGATTGAGAACACACAAGACTATATAGAAGAGGTAAGTGATCGGTTTAATTAATGAATGCCGCAAACTACACACGTCGCCTAGACTTAAATTAAACACAAATTGTAATCAGACGAGGAAATAACATTACTGGTGACACTCAGATCAAAGGCAAACATCAGAATATCATATAGTTTATACAAACTCTTATAAACTTAAAAAATATTCCTTGATTTTCTATACCCTAATTACCTTTCATCAATCTTGGATTCTTAGTATTTTGCTGGAAACTAAACAAATACTATTACCGCGCTAGTTATGATGATGTTGGAACTCCAGTTGTTAAGCTCCTTCCAACGGGCTCTTTTTACAACAATCATATCGATGATTTTAATTCCTCATTATCGTCATCTAACCCCGCAGGTCTACGACGCCTCCCAGTACCACGGACAAGACGGCCTTGGTGCGTTTGTTTATGGTTACGAAACCCCCGAATCCTCAAAAGTTGAGAACCGTGTGAGGTCCGGAGACGTCACTGGATCCTACACCTACAGGGTACCCGGCAGCGAAGAGCTTATCAAGGTGAGGTTCAGAACCATCAACAAATAACTATCATCCAGACTGTCTGGCAAAGACCTCAAAATATCCCAATTCGTAGCCAAGGATCTCACGTCTCCAAATCAATCAGTTCACTTTCAGTGTTGACGACCTTGAGCAGAGCGTCAATTTACCTTGCCCCCATTTCGTGAACGCAAGATGGGGCAGAAGATCTGAATATTGATGATACCTCAACTGTCTTTTAAAATTTCGAGCTACACAGGCTATCTACAGTAGCTATCACAGTTTTATGGCCTGTGGATATTCAAAAGAATATTTTTTTATTTTTAAAGAGTTTATTAATCGAGAGGAGAGAAGGAGGGAGTAGATTAGAAGGATCCTAAGTATTATTCCAGGTTTTCCCACACCTTTATGCAAAATTTTACCTCACTTGTTTTTGTCTTAAAAGAGTAATAATTAACGAATGCAGAGCATTAAAAAGCCGACTTCGCGTCATTGTAAATATTCTCCGAATTCATACGCCTTTTTAAAGAAAAACTTTTTTTTTCATGAAATGCTGAATCGATTTCGATGAAATTTGTATGCGACGACCTCTGAAAATCGATTCATGATTGTCAAAAAAATCGTGTAACAAAGATACAAAAAAAGTAACATGAATTGAAAACCTCCTTTTGGAAGTCGGTTGAAAACATATATTCTTCCATCCTCACAAACTTTTACATTTATATCATTGTAGTAGGACGTGTAAAGGTCAAAGGAGATATGGGGACATTTTCTTACATGGCTGATTACCATTATTAATTAGATATCGTTCATTATGGCTTGGCTCCGTTTAATAACCACGCTTCAGTAAATAATAGATGACTAAGGATGGACCTGATTGAGATATTATTATCCAAAAAAGGATGTATTTAATTATAGGATGATCATTGGTATTTCTTTACAAATCAATACAATATCTTCATACATATTGAACGAATGAATTCTTGTTTTGTAATAACTAGGCAGGCAAGTAAATATTATAAATAGTATTACTTCTGTTCGGAACATAATAATATGGTGATAACTTTAATGGTTCTTCTCAATGCTTGTTTGTTTATGGAACTCGTTTTGCAATAGGGAAAAAAATTAAGTGTCAGTTGAGTGCGCGATTTTTTATTTGGATGATGACGATGTTTGAATACTACTATACTGACAACAATTAATATTGAATTAACTGAGTACGTCACTTTTTTATCTTGATTGCATATTACTTATTATTGATTCTTTTTTATACACGTTAAGGAGTTAAAATAGATAATTTTTGAGAGAACATAAAAATTGCTCATGTTTTTATTCAGCATCGCGACCCACTGTTATGAGCATGTGTCTCTCTCCTGTGTGGTGAAGACCACAAACTACAAAGCTGGGCCAGTGTTGGTTAATGGTTAACAGTTTATTTAAAATAAATAATTTTAAATTAAATTAAATTAAAATAAGTAATTTAAGAATAAATCACCCAACAATTATTTAGCTCCAAAGTTAAAACGTGACCACATTACAAAGTCAAAGTATTCTTTATTTCGTAGGTATTAATTTTTAATATAAACTTATTATTTTACTTTTACTTTTACTATACTTTACTTTTTTTATTTATTTTAATACACTTTAAATAAGTCAAACTATTTACAAATTGAACTGAATGTATCACCCCTTCGGAAAGTCGATCTGTTGAGAAGAAGTGGCAAGAAACTCAACAGCAATCATCTTTTAAAAATACACAATAACAGTTTACAGCCAGGGAATCCCATCTTCTTGCATCCGGATATCTTATTGTAGTACTTTTTAGACAAAACTAAACTTGTTTTACCGTATCCTTAAATGTATCAAAAAGTAAATATTAAATATTTTTGGTATTTTATTATAAAAGCGTACACACACATTAACCCACCTTGTGGAGTGAACTATTATAGCCGGCTAGTTTATACATTGGGCAAAGAGGTGCTAGATAGAAACGTAGACATAGATATAGACGTAAAGATAGAAGTAGATAAAGACGTAGACACAATCATTTTCGATTTCTGTTTTCCTATTGCTTCAGGTCCGCTACTGGGCAGACAGCGAGGGTTTCCACCAGGAGGACAACCTGCCCAAGATCGTGTTGCAGCCAGCGCAGGAGACTGAGGAAGTGAGGGAGGCTCGTTTGGCGCATGAGAAGGCTTGGATCGAGGCTGCCAACGCCGCCGCACAGCAACCTGACCCACAGTTAGTAACAATAGCATCCTTTTCACTACTTCATAAATAAATTTTCACTTTTATCGTCAACACTGCCGGCAAATGATGCAATAACGTTGGACGAAAGCATCAAACACACCAACATGTTCTGGACTAGAAACGAAGTGGAAGAGTAAGTGGAAATGGAAGAGTAAGAGGTAAAACGAAAATTAGAAAAAGCTCAACTTTTTAATGTTATGTATAAAAAGGATTTTTTTCGCGTCGGAACATATTTTTGAAACTCTAAGGAAAAATGCGACGAGATTGGCAGAGAGTTTTCAATGACAACGTTTTGAAGTACCTAGGAGATTTGGCTATAAGAATTAGTAATGATTTATTTCAATAAATATATATAATCTTTAGATTCATAATGATCACGAACAGGTAATTCTTTATTTACTATAAAGAGTTCGCAAGATCTTGCCCTTCATTTAAATAATAAAGGAAAATATAACGAAAAAAAAAACTATTTACTAACGACAACACATTTTACTAATCCTTTTATTTTTACTACTACTCTAAACTACAAAAATTTTAAGTTGATTTTTTGAAAGTCCTTAATCAATTTTAGAAACTCCCTCAATCTTAAAGTTTCATTATTAGCGACTGAGTTACAGTTATGTCTGGAGAAGTTCTAAATTTAAAACCTGAAACTAAACTTCCAGAGGAGAATACCACGCTGCCGCGTCCGAGCAGCAGTCAGCCTCGGTCGTCGCTCCCGCGCAGCAGCGTGAAGGCAAGGCGTTCTACCAGGCGCAGGCGCAAGCCAGCTACCAGCCCCAACAGGGACAGTACCAACAACAAGCTCAGAAGCAACAACAGGGACAGTACCAACAACAACCTCAGAAGCAACAACAGGGAAGCTATGAAGAACCGGAACCTACCGTGAGCTTTTTTTTATTATTAATTTATTTTAGACTATATGATATAATAAAAAGTAAATTTGAAAGCGTTAAAACATGCATAAGCGGTCTTATCACCGACGAGCAATTTCTTCCAGGCAAATTATACTTTTTCTGTCATAATTGGCAAAGGAAGGTCTGAACTTTCAATTGTTTGAAAAATTCAAATAATATTACCTAGTTAGCTGTAGTGTTTACGGCAATGCTTTTTTAGGGTTCTCAGATATTAAGACGATTTAAAAAATGAGTTAATCTATAATCGTATCATAGATTCGCTATCAATTCTCCAAAGACAACTACCCAAAAGTCTTAAGAAGAATTTTAGTCTGAGTAATCCTTACCTGAGAGATATTAGATAATTAAATATCGCACTTTTTAATTATTCGGGTACATTTGCGCTTTGGTTGCATGACTTTTATAACGCCAGGTATGCTTTGTAGTTTGAAAGTCACTTATGTTAAATTTCGAAAGTTTACTAGGTACATATTTGAATTAAGTTTATTATTATCTTCAAAAACTAGACCTTTTAAATCTTAATTTGCAATCCAGTGACGAGAGTTTACAGCTATTTCCTCTGTTTCAATAAGACTCAACGACGAAATTTTCAATTTGTTCTAAAATATTTAAATAATTTCAGGGTCCTCCCCGTGGCTTCTTCTACTCCTACAACTACCCAGTCTCCATAATCGTGCCCAAGAATGAGCAGCACGCCGGTCAGCACGTAGACCACGACACCGTAGGCATCTCCTCTCAGCGATTCTAGATTACCCGACACCGAATCGAGGTCAAAACAGCGAAAAACATTTTAATAACTCCTGGAAATATGCTGAAATTTTGCACAGTGGCGAAAGTGTTACTAATGAAGCTCACTTTTGGGATGATAACACAAAACTCACGCTACGTGCAAAAATTATTTGCTTTGCCTACCTTAATTTCCAGGCGTTATTATTTGAAAGGTTGTAAAACCAAATAAAGACGTATACGCCCTCGATTCACTTAAACAGGTTACCTGCTTAGTTTCTATTGAAACTAAGTTTAGAATAGAGCCATTAAAGTTATGTGATTGCCTTTAGCTAGTCGAACGTTTAATGAGCACATTAGTATAAGATACACTGGAACAGTTTCGATTATAGTTTCCATTGATTTACATGTAAACTAGGCTAAGTACGATATGGATAAACAATGATATATTGTTTCAAAACTACTTAATGCGGCCAGTAAAGATACATTTCTAATCTGTGAAACGCAGTCTTGTAAGTTAACTCTTTAAGGTCGGAGTTCGAAAGTGTAACAATAGGTTGGTTTTTGGGAGTTAATGCGTTAAACTCTTGAGCTCCAGGCCTTTATTTGAAATTATTATCTATCTGATTTATATCATGTTTGATATGTAACTTTGTGATTATTTTATTAATAAAGTATATTGCAACAACCTGGCGTTTTGATTCTTTCCCAGTTCTAAGCTGATAATCGTGAAATAAATAGATCTAACGGTAAGCGGTGTTTATGTATATAAGTAGTATTAATCAAAGCCTTCAGCTGTTTCGTAAGAATGCTGGATATTTCGAAATAGGTATCGTCTTAATAAAACGTCATTACGTACGCGGCACTCTTAATCCATTGATTAAGAGTGCCGCCAGATCTTCTCCGTAATTTAGCGCATAAAAGGAATACTTCTTCCATCACTCTCTGTAAGGGAAGTATTGTATACTTACAGAAAACAGAATGTGATAACAGCTGCGGATGTCCGTTTGTAATTTTAAATAAAATATTGTTCTTACAAAGTTCCAACTTGACTTGTAAGAACTAAATTGACAAAATTGATGGATGTATAAGTATGATAAAAAGTGCTGTATAAGTTTTTGAACTTATGGTCATTAATGGCATTATAAATCATTTGAGACTGCGCCGTGGTCGCTTAATATAAGCTTATAAATAAGTTTGAAGTCGCTCAGCGGTAATGGAAAGGGTTGTTCGGAATTTTCCTGCGGATAAGAACCTCGCAGAAAAGATGGCCGTTGGGGTAGAAAAGTTCTCGAGTGGCGGCCATGTACCTACATACTGAGAGGCGCAGGAATTTCGAAGCCATTTAAAAGGGTTATGTATTTGTCATTTAAAAATTTAATGACTCTTTGCGTTATGACATGGTGCTGAGTTATGCATAAAAACGCAGTTTGCATCCAGATTCTAACTGCCTGTCAGATACCATTCCGTAATTTGCTCTAGCTATCGGGTTTCCAATTTCTTGATATTAATGTATGTGAGCATAAAACGGGACACATTTCAAGGGAGCAACAACAAAATAAAGTTAAAAATTTTGCCGCCAAAATTTCTAGAATGAATGGATCATTGGTCGGTTAGCAATTTGAGAGTAATAGGTATCTTGAACATTTTCATTGATTTTTTTAGGCATTCCATGGATGAGCAACACTTTACGACGCATGATTATCTCCTGCCTATCAAGTGAAAGATGATCAATTTCTTTCTTCATTGCATTAAAAACCTGCCATATCATAGTTTTAAACTCAGAAAAATCTCGGGACAATGAAAGTAAATCTGGATGAATTGTAGAATCAGTACTTGTTTTCTGCAATCTACTCTCATACTCTTGCATACGGAACTCAAACATCTTACCTAGAGTTTTCAGACTGCTATGTTCCATTTTGTTGATTGGTGAATAAGTAACTTAGTTTCTAGTTCAATTAGTACATTAGAATATATGGATTACTATTGTTTATATTTTTAATCAAATAAATACTGTGCACACACTAGAATTCCTAATAAATAATCTAAAATATAATATAGTATAAGTAACATTTATATTTCTCAACAAAGGTACAGCCACCAGAAACCATCATTTTAATCGTAGGGCACAGGACTTTGTTATGGATCTTTAGTTTGCATTGTTTTTCTATTACGAAGAAGTAATTCCATAGACACTGGTCTACGGTTACTGTATTTTGAATGATCTAACAATAATCTCTCCATTTCCTCCGCTGCACGCACATTTGTATATGGTCCGCCTTGGTCGGTTTCGCCTCTTTTCTGGCTAAAAAGCCTTGAAAATACACGCACAATCAACTCGGCCAGCCATGAAAAACTTTGATCAACCCCTTCAGGAACATCAAAGGATGGGAAGAAAGGTACTGAAGATAGCATATCTCCAAGACCCAGTCTTTCCACTTTCGCAGGAAAAGACAGCTTATTGCGTGCTGAGTCATCTCGAATTTTCTCTGTAGTGGTTTCTATTAAGTCAATGTTACCTGTAAGATATACATTTTTAATTATATCATTAACTTGTGGTATCCGGTTCCTGGTCGGTGGTTCAGTTGTCTTATCAGATTGGAATTGGAGGCGGCGTAAGAAGATTCCACTGTTTCCGATTCTGGAGGGTAACAACTTCATAAATCCAGGAGAAAAATCCCTGAAACGAATAAAAAAGGATTGAAAAAATCTTAAAGCAAATCTAATAATGGTTAAGATTCATCTGTGGGTTGTCACTCTCTCATTGTCTTTCAGTCATCTGCTCTCAGGTGAGTTTACCACTAAGATGTATCACAAAAGAAGTATCGACTTGTTAAAAGCCGTTTTGTTGCGACTGTTCCTGCCAAGTAATAGTAACTATGAGACGACCACTTTGGCGATGATGTAACACTGTCTACCTCACACGCGAGTGGTCGCGAGTTCGATTCCCGCACAGTGCAAATATTCGTGTGCATATAACATGTTTCTTTGCATTGGTTGGGTGCGCTATTTATGACATTATGTATTAAAAAAAAATTGTATACTCTTATTTGAGGGCTAGTTACCGCGGTATTTATTTATCTGACGGATCCAGTCATGATTACCGACACACACTACGCCTAATGGGACGGTGTGTGCTAGAAGAGGGGTTTTTTACAATGGGGTCATATAATAATAATCATTTATTTCTCAGAAAACAGGATCCATTTGTTAGTAGAAACAATTTCTTACAAACTAATGTTAGTTGACACATGAAAAAGACAGAAAATAAAAATGTAAAAAACGAGCAAAACGAGAAAAACTCTTGGGTAAGGCATCATTCACTTCTTATTTTGAAGTGTATGATACCTCATCCAAGTTTTTAGGAACGGTGAGTCCCATCGTTCGGCCAACGTGCTCAGGATGGCGTTGGTGCTGCGGTAAAGGCGACTTAGTAAAGAGGCTGTGCGCGCGCGAATCACCGCGAAGAAATCCCGTGTGCGCGCCTCCGCGAACATGGCGGAGGCGATGCACCACCGCGGCAGCCCCAACATCGCCCTGAACCCGTCATTGTACTGGACTCTTAGCGTGCCGCACACTCGCCGTTATAAAAGCGGTTTTGCATTGTTATTATCTAGTTTTAACAAGGGAAGTGATTATAAGCCTTGCCTAGGAACTGCACGTGTGTCATAACATAACATAATATTATATTTCATATAATATCGCTGTCCACACTATGTCGGAACATGGTGGAAATTATGAAGACTCGATATATTTATATTTACCTGTTCCTTTCTGAATTCACTTTCTCTGTCTTCAAACTCGCCTTCACTTACCAGCAGTGCTAGCACGGATCTTTTGTCGATCGTAAGTTTACGAATGCTCGTATAGTATGGAGACGGTTTTGCAAGCAATAATTGAAATCTATCCATTGCCGCACGGTCAGCTTAAATAAATGTGTTCCTTGTTAATTTTGAATGTTTGTTAACAGGTTCTACACTTAAATAACTGTAAAATAAAAAATTACATTGTTACTAAAAACTTGCAACCGACTCCATACTATACGAGCATTCGTAAACTTACGATCAACAAAAGATCCGTGCTAGCACTGCAGGTTTAAATTTAGTTTAAAGGCGGAGTAAGTAGCTAACCATAAGAAAAAGGGTGTTATGTACCTAGATATCATATTTTTGGGCATTTCAGTTTTCCATACCACAGACACAAAGCGGTTTTCTACCTTAGTCACTAGATCACAAATGCTTATCCACTGATAGATTTTCTGGCAAGGTAGACATGCAGGGTGACTGGTGAAAAATTTTCTATACCAAGGAGAGCACTTTTGGTGACTGAAAAACTGCTCGCGTCCGCAAGGTTTAGCCCTCGATGCCTTGTACGCGGTCCTTGGGTGGTGCTAAACGAGCAGTAAAATCTGGTGGTAGGCTTCGGCCGTGGCTTGTCACCACCCACTAGACAAAATCATGCCGCCAAGTAACCTAGTTGCGTTCCGGCATGATGTCTAGTGTAGCCATTGAGGAGGATAGGTCTGAGTAATCGTGCTGCACCGGAGAACTGTTTTCAACTCGTAGGATAATGACTCACCGGGTGACTCGTTTTGGAGGGTAGCGGGATCAGAAGCACGGTACACCGCTGGCCGACCGCAGGTAGTAGGGAGCCCAAGTAGTATGCCAGCCACATGCAAAAGGCTGCCCCGCCACCTCGCGAAAAATCCCGGGAGGCTCCATCGTGCCGGCTGGCGACCGGTTTGAGAGGACCCAATGGCGAACTCGGGGGGGTTCGGGCGTCCCCGCAGTCTCCAAGCGAGTTTCCCAAAGGTGCGTTACCCCTATCGAGTTGCTTGGTTCCATTTGCAGCACTTCACTCAACTTCTGTTCTCCTCCCTATTCATTCCACTCCAAAACTAATGAAAGGTCCAAAGAAGAGTAAGGTAACACAGCGGTTGCACTTCCTCTCGTTTAAAGTGCACTTCTGTAACATCCGAGGAGTGCACTCCAATCTCAATGATGTCCACCACCACCTCGAGACGGAGAGACCCCACCTACTCTTCCTAACGGAGACGCAGATCTGTGATCCGTCAGACTCGGCATGCCTTTGTTACCCAGGTTACATCCTGGAGTCCAAATTCCACCCGCACGCCGGGGTGTGCATGTATGCCAGTGACAAGATCTGTTGTCAGCGTCTCCGTTACTTAGAAGTGCCGGACCTTTCAGTTATGTGGGTTCACATAGATACCTGCCTAGACCAAATGGTATACGCTGGTATTTATCGGTCACACAGCGGAGATCGGGAGACAATGAAGCTTATGGACTATCTCAGCAGTACAGCGGACAAGGTTCAGCAACTTTTTCCCACAGCGCAGTTGGTGTTCCTGGGGGATTTTAACGCACACCACGGACAGTGGTTATACCCGTTTCAGGACACTGACCATGCTGGTAGAGAGGCTTTTAAGTTTTCGCTCACTCATCTCAGCTTGTTGACGAACCTACGCGCATCCCAGACGTTGCTGGCCACACTGCTTACTGCCTGGACCTTCTGCTGACAACCGATCCGGATAGATATTCGGTGTCCGTCACTGCACCCTTAGGGACATCCGATCACTGCCTGGTGAAATCTGTATCGCAGTACCCGCCACCTGACACCCGACCAAGTGGTTCTAGGCGAGTATGGCGTTACAAGTCGGCAGATTGGGATGAAATGCGACATTTCTTCGCATCTTATCCGTGGCGGCAAGCTTGTTTTACATCAACCAATCCATCGTGCTGCGCTGATGCAGTCTCAAGTGTGATAGGTCAAGCTATGGAGTTCTTCATTCCCTACGCTGATGGTTTTTTTTTTGTTTTTTTTTTTTTTGGCAAGGGATACCGTATCGCTTGAAACTTTGGTTTCAAGGGATACGCTATCCCTTGAAACCAAAGTTTCAAGCTCGCCCATGGTTTAGTGCTGAATGCTTTTCCGCTGAAAAGCGTAAGCGAGAAGCGTACAAAGCCTGGGCAACCGCTCGCAGAGGCAAAGCCGTGGATTCGCATGAACACAAGAAGAGGTACAATGCTGCTGCCAAGTCCTGCAAGAAGGTGATCAAAAGAGCTCGTTTCGCCCACATAGGCTGTATTGGAGACAGAATAGCGTCATACCTCTCGGGAAGCAAAGCTTTCTGGTCCCTCGCCAAGTCGGTCGAAACGAACTTTTGTCGCCCATCGCTGCCGCCACTGCGGAAACCTGACGGTTCTCTGGCCCACACTGCTACGGAAAAGGCAGATTTATTTGCCAGTATCTTTGCGGAAAATTTCGCCAAGAAAAAATCCCACCCCAATTACCTCAGTTCGGTCATACAATGAGTACCGTTCATATTCGCCAAAAGGAGGTTCTTAAATGCTTGCTGCACCTAGACGAGAATAAGGCTATCGGTCCAGATGGTATTACCGCAGTGGTGTTGAAACGCTGCGCAGCTGAGTTGTCTCCCGTTTTGACGCGTGTCTATAGACTTTCTTTGGAATCTGGTAAAGTCTCAAAATCCTGGATGCTGGCTAACGTACAACCAGTACCGAAGAAGGGAAGCCGTGCTGATCCTGTCAACTATCAACCAATCTCAATCACTTCCATACTTTGCAAAGTCATGGAACGTGTATTGAACAATCGACTCCTGGGATACCTCGAGACCAACGAGCTCCTAAGCGATAGCCAATATGGTATCCGCAGTGGACGCTCCACCGGCGATCTTCTCGTGTATGCCACACACTTATGGAGTGAGGCCTTGGAGGGTCATGGTGAAGCAATAGCTGTTTCCTTAGACATATCCAAGGCCTTTGACAGGGTCTGGCATGATGGTCTCTTAAGCAAGCTTCCAGCATATGGCATACCGACCGGGCTCTGCGCCTGGATATCTGATTTTCTGAGGGAACGGTCGATTCGAGTAGTCTTAGATGGCTACTCCTCTGACCTAATGGCGATTAATGCCGGGGTACCTCAGGGATCTGTTCTCTCTGCAACTTTATTCTTGCTGCACATTAATGACCTCCTAATACCCGGCATTATTGGATATGCTGATGACAGCACTGTTGTTGAGAGATATATATCCAATGCGCGAACGAGCGCCCATGAAATCCAGGTTTTGAGAAGGTCTATGATTGAGCGCGTTGATTCGACCTTGCGGAATGTGTCCGATTGGGGCGAATCTAACCTGGTCAAATTCAACGCCTCCAAAACACAAGCGTGTCTATTCTCCGCAAAAAAGAGCACCTTTACTTTTACGCCCACTTTCCAGAATGTATCTGTTTCCATCACCGACCAACTAGGGCTTTTGGGCTTCACTATAACGTCCAAATTAAACTTCGGTCAACAAATTGAGTCTATGGCAAAAACGGCTTCAAAAAATTGGGTATCACCTCGAAGGTCCGACGGTACTTCAGCCCTGAACGGCTGCTCAACTTATACACAGCCCAAGTGAGGTCGTGCATGGAGTACTGTAGTCACCTTTGGGATGGTTCTGCCAAATACCAGCTCGAAGCGCTACACTCTGTTGACCGAAGAGCCCGTAAAATCATAAATAACAACAACCTTACAAATAAAAAATTGCAGACCCTGGAGCATCGTCGTAAGGTTGCTTGTTTGACAGTATTTTATCGGCTACATTTTGGCGAGTGTGCGAGTGCTCTTTTTGACCAAATTGAACCCACCCCTTTTTACCACCGGACTACCAGACGCAGACAGAACTTCCATCCCTATATAGTGGATTTACCAAGAAGTCGAACAAAACGCTTCGATAGTTCCTTTTTGGTACGGATTGCCAAGTAGTGGAACAATATGCCTGCGTCTGTTTTTCCTGACCACTACAGTCCTGGAACTTTTAAGTGTCGAGTGAATAGGTTTCTCGTGGATGGACGTGTAACACCATAGTCTTCATGCGCACTTTCCATCAGGTGGCATGGAAGACAAACGTCCTATCCTTACAATATATAAAAAAAAAAACTCTGTACTCGATTCTGATCGATCATCATCTATACTAATATTATAAAGAGGAAACCTTTGTATTTTTGTATTGAATAGGCTCAAAAACTACTGGACTGATTTCAATTTTTTTTTACCATTACTTATTTATTTATTTAACAATTTATGTACACATAAGTTTAGATACAATAAAGAAACACATTGAACAAAAATAAGTACAAAGGTACTGCTTATACATACATACATAACCTCACGCCTGTCTCCCTTTGGGGTAGGCAGAGACAAGGGAACACCAATTGCTTCGATCCATACATACCTCTTTCGCTTCCTCCACTTTCATTAATCTTTTCATACATGATCGCCGGTTACGGGTACTTTTAACTAGGCCCTTTTTAAGAACGTCGCCAATTTGATCGGCGTACGTTCGCCTAGGGCGACCCCTTCCGACAGCACCATCCATTCTAGCTCTGTACACCTCTTTCGTAAATCTACTTTCACTCATCCTTTCCAAATGTCCAAACCACCGTAGCATACCCTTTTCAATCTTAGTCACTACATCTTCTTTCAATCCGCATCTCTTTCTTATTTCACTATTATTGGTACTGCTTATCTCTTATGAAATTTCTTCCAGCAGACCCAAGACTGGAGAGTTTGGTTAATAAGATGCAATAATAGTGTGTACTAATCGATAATATCGTATGAACTACTTAAATACTTATGAATATACATACAAATACATAAAACTAATATAACATCTACTTTAAATATACTTATATAAAATACATACACCTACAATACTAATATCATAATATTGTTTAAATAGTAGTGTAGGTTACAAAACTTACCGTAGAGAAAAGTAGTGATATTTGACTTTCTTTTTAAAACTAGATATAGTTTTAGACTCACGAATTACATGAGGTAGTGAATTCCACAACATAGAGGGATTCTTCCGAATCCGTATAGGCTACTTTTATCCCGAAAATCCCGCGGGAATCGAAATTGCGCGGGTAAAACCGCGCGCAAAAGCTAGTTATGTAATAAAAGTAGGTTTTTAATTTTTTACTAGAATTCCCTATAAATAAATACTACTATGTTACTATTCATACAACTCAGTCGATCGCGGCCCGTGACTTGGCTAGCGTAACCATGCGTTTATGTTTACTCAGTAAATAATTAATATCAATTTTTATTATATTTTTTCTCTATCAAGTCCTTGAATTTCAAAAGTGACTCACCAATCACCATGCTAGTTTGTCTTCCATACAAATACCAAAATTCTATTACTACTAGCGCTACGCGCCGGGCACTACTGGAACTTTTGTATTTTTTTCTGCGTTCGATATAGTATAGTATTCAACCAATCAAATTTTTACGCTCGTTGCATTTGCTTATTTTTCTGTGTGTTTTTTGTCGCTGAATTCTTTTGTTAGTGTTTTTTACAAAGTACGTTGAGTAGAGTGTTCACTCCTCGCGTTTTTACGATCTCAAATCAAAGATTTTACTTTTGTGAAGTGATATTTTTACATAGGATGCTGACTTTCTAGTGAGATAGTGAGTTAAGAAAAGGAATTGCATTGATTTTGAATGACTGGTGCAAGGAGGTGAACAATTTGTGTGGCAAAAGCATTAAGTTTGACGAAAAAGACCCGAACAAATCTAAGGCCAATAATTATTATATCAAACATAAATAATTAAGAAAACATAAATAATTGTCTGAGATGCATATTTTTTTATTACTCCCAACTCGCACAGCATCATGTTTTGTGCAGTTTATTTCAACTTATTAGTATTGCGCAGTTTGCACAATAGTAATAACTGGTACTACGAATTTCTGAAAATTTGAAAGTGGCGGTACGGCCGGGCTGCATTCTAGGGTTGTTTTGGTCAAAAAGGTTCCTAGAGTGGATACTGTATGGCGCTAAAGTGCAAAAACCACGAGACGGTCATCTATACTTTAGTACTTATATTCATCTATGCCAATCACCCTGTATAAGAAAAAAGTTCACTAAAGCTCGACGGATGGCGCTGTGAGAAAAAGGTGAAAAGACGCCATGATTTCAATCATTCGTAGGAGCAATCAATCTCGTTCTTTGAAATGAAATGAAATGAAATGTCTTTATTTGCAAGGAAGTCGGTACATTTTAGGTCTTAAAAATAGAAGTGAGGTCAACAACATCCTACCGACAGGTGTCAGTGTGCAAAAATTGTAATATAATATAAGATTTAAATAATTAGCTTTAGATTATACAATTACAGAATGTCATATTTTATTAATTTGGATAATGCCATGAAAAAAAAAAAAAAAACATATGGTCAGATAAAATTACTTATTAAACAAATGAAATAAAATAAATTGAAAAAATTAAATTCGATGTCTAGAGAGATTTGTCATTTAGAAAGTCACTTGTGCTATAATACAGTTTGCTTAATAGTAGGTTAGATAGTCTTTTTTTATATAAGGATAACGGCAAGTTTTTTTATGTCAAAAGGAAGTTTGTTATAAATTTTAACAGCCATGCATACAATATTTTTTTGGAAAATGCAAATTCTTTGAGCAGGTGTGTACAGCTTCTCTGCGTGTCGCTTACGACCAGAAATCATATCCCTTCATATTTGTAGGGAACAAATTTGGGTGCTTTTTCACAAATAGGCATACCTCATAAATGTATAGACAAGGCAACGGTAGAATCTTCAGGCTCTCAAAAATTGGTCGGCAGCTATCTGTATACCCAGCACTTGCTACCGCCCTTACGCACTTTTTTTGTGTCCGAAATACCACTTCTTTTTCAACGGAGTTGCCCCACAAAATGATACCATAACGCAAGATAGAGGCAACGTATCCGTGGTATGAGAGTGATGCTGCTTTTTGTCCAGCTACGTCTTTAACTCTCCGTAAGGCGTACACGAATCGGTCTAATTTATTACATAACTTTTCTATGTGCGCCTTCCAATTTAAATTTTTATCTATTGTTATACCAAGAAACACTGCCGCGTCAACGTTATTTATTTGATTATTTTCGAAATTTATGTCAATTGGGTCATTAAAAGAATTATATGTCACAAATTGTATGATGTTAGTTTTATGAATATTAATTTTTAGATTTAAATAATTTAAATATGTCAATACGTCTGTCAGTGTTTTATTAATTTCATTTGGTAATTCTTCTTTATTTTTGGATTTTATTAATAGTGTTGTATCGTCAGCGAATAAGATTGTTTTATGTTTTTTTGCAATGTTTGGTATGTCATTTATGTAAACTAAAAATAGCAGTGGACCCAGTATGCTGCCTTGGGGAACTCCACAACGGTTTTCGCGGTATGGCGAGCATAATGTGTCTCTATATTTACCCTGTAGATAACTTAGTTCCATGCATTGTAATCTATTTTCTAAATAACTTCGAATCCATTCGTTAGCTGTACCCCTTATTCCGCATTTTCCTAACTTTTCCAGTAAAATTTTGTGTGATACGTGATCAAAAGCTTTGCTTAGGTCCAGTAGCAGTGCTACTGGGAAAGTTTTATTATTCAAACTCTCAGATACCTCCTTTATAAAATTAAAACAGGCTAGCATAGTTGAACTACCTTCGCGGAATCCAAACTGTTCCTCGGCTAACACGCTATATTTATTTAAAAAACCTTTTATTCGCACTAACATTACTTTTTCAAAAACCTTTGCTAAAATAGGAATCAATGTTATAGGGCGATAGTTATTCAGGTCGGTTTTATCGCCTTTTTTATATATAGGCTTAATTTTAGATTTTTTTAGTCTTTCCGGAAATTTGCCTTGCGTGAGTGACAGATTAATAATATGGGCCAAAGGCTTTTTTATGATGTGGGCGCATCTTTTTATTAATGACGTTGTCAAGTTGTCAAATCCTGTTGATCCGGAGTTTTTTAAAGTTTTTATAATCTTACTAATTTCGTTTTCGTCAGTGGGTGTGAGAAATATAGAATTGTCATTTGTGTGAGAGTGAGTCAATGGCATATAATTTAAATTGTCAGAATTGGATTTATTAGTCAGATTAATAAAAAAGTTATTAAAATTTTCACTTATTAATTTTGGATCCGTGTATACAATGTTATTTAATTTAATTTTCTCAATATTTTTAAGCCGAGTTGAATTTGATGTCGTGTTTTTTTTTATAACATTCCAGGAAGCTTTACAGGTGTTCTTCGAATTGTGAATATATTCAGTGTTACAAGACTTTAACGATGAGGTCATACATTTTTTTAGAATTTTATTATATTTATCATATATGTTTTTATTTAGTTTTTTGTTGTCGTCGCACAGGGAATATTTAAGGTAAAGTCGTCTTTTATTAATACAACTCCTTTTTAACCCTTTGGTTAGCCATTTTGTTTTTAGAGCACTTTTGTTTGTAATTTTCACGTTTATCAAAGGAAAGCACAAGTTAAAAAATAAAGTCAAATAGTCGTGAAAAATGTCAAAAGCAATGTCCGTATCGGTTTCAGAGTACACTTCGTCAAATGATAACGCTGATAAGCATTCTATGTACTTAAGAACATTTTCCTCCGAAAAATCTCTTTTTCTTTCGAACAAGATTTTAGGGCTTCGTGTGCAGTTTTTGCCCTGTTTGACCTTAACTGAAAGACTTTGATCAGTTTCGTGGTCAGATAAAGCTAGATAATGTATATCAGCAGTTACTATTTCAAAATTACTGCAAATCAGGTCTAGACAGGCTTTTTTCCTTGTCAGTTTTATAATATGAGACTGTATTTTATTATTTAGCAAGATCGACAGAAACTTTTTGGTTATAGGATTAATTTTAAGAGTATCTATGTTGAAGTCACCGCAGATTATATTTTTTTTATTCGACTTATTAGATAATTTTATTAATAATTTTTCTAACTCTAATAAAAATATGTCAACCGAAGAGGATGGTGTTCTATATATGCAGACTATTATGATACCGTAATCTGTGATTTCTACTCCGCAGCACTCAAAAACGTTTGGTTTAGGTTCTATGCACTGTATTGTTTTATAATTTAAATTAGTTTTAAGTAAAATGCAGGAACCACCTCTTTTTACCCGAGGTCGCGAGTATTGTGCTGCTAGTTTAAAGTTTTCTATACTCAGGTTAGCTTCCGAGCCACGCTTTAAGAAGGTCTCGGTGAAACAAAGTACATCCACGGACCCTATTTCTTTACTAAGATCACTTAACGTAGCTTCCAAGAGGTCACGTTTCCCTAATATACCGGCTATATTTTGATGAAATAGGACGAAGCTACGTTCCTGTACGAAAAAACTGCTCCGGCGATGTTTGCCCAAAAAGAAAACTCTTCTCGTTGCTTGTGTCTGTTGGGGTCATTTTATCACTTAATTTACTTTTGGGTATGATTCTGTTCATAAGAGTGGGTATATAATGCAGGTAATCAATTTCAATGTTAAGTTTATGACATATTTTCCAGCGATAATAATACATTGGGCTAAATTTTCCTTTTGTCGAGTAAGATTCAGATACATAACCATTAAATTCAATAAATTTACAATTTTTAAATTTCTTTGTCAACATTTTTAAATTATAATTAAGTAGATTTTCATTTAAATGTCTATTGTAACTTATCCCTAATAAGAAAACTTGTTTGCATTTTTTTAAGTATTCTAATTTACTGCATGTTTCATAAAGTAATATATAAGGATTTTTATCATTTTTGCCTACACTTAATATGACTATATCTTCTTCGCCTATGTTTTTTTGCAATGAGATACAGCTGTCAAGTATTTGTGTACTAGTTGCGTTTGGTTTTACCATCGATGACACGTTGTAGATGTCGTTCCACGTTCCTCGTCTACTTTTCAATAGCCGAAGTGAGAGGCCACGCACCTGTTCATCCCCCAGAATATAGATGGTTGGTTTTGTTTCAGCTTTTCGGTCGGGTGAGTTTTCATTGGTTGTATGTATTGCAGCGGTGTTATTCAAAGTGATATTCGAGGATTTGCTAAGTATTTTGATTTTTCTTTTCACTCATTCGTTGTTTTGCGTTGTGTGTTTAGTATTAAAGTAGGAAAGAATCAATTCTAATGATTCTCAATTGTTTTAAGAATCAGTCAAATCCGTCTTCGACATAGAATAGATATAGTCCAAAAGGATCTTTTGGCACGTGGCAAAACTTGGAACTAACCGCCATCTTGCGCAATGTCACTTCAGTTCCTGACTTATCCCGACTTATATTTACTGTTGCACTTTTGATTCAATATAACGTTATATAACATGCTCAAATTAATAAAAAGTGGGCTTACTTATGGTGGTGGTAAAATTAAAAAGTTGTTAAAAGATACAAAAACAATCTAAAGTCTCTATAAATCCATCTACAATGTTTACATATTGCCATACTTTGATAGTTATATTATTTTTATATCAAAGTTTTAAAAAGTTAAGAAAAAAAAAGTTTGTTTCACAAAATTATGAGTTATTATAGGTAACACAGCCTTTTCTGGATTTAGATTTATTAATTCACACCTTCACTGCTGAGCCATTTTTTATGGAACTTCAGCCAGTGCGATTGAGGTCTATTCGAGGCAAGTTTTGACTTCTTTACAGTGCGTATGAGACTATATCGGCCTCACCAAAATATGTTTCTTAAAAATACCTTAATTTTAGTTAAAAAATACCATATTGCCTTGAAACTTTACCATTACAAACTTGTATAGTTGTTTAATATAAATATAGCTTCGCCGGCAGTTATGAAATTTCGGTGATGAATAAATGAAAAAAAATATATGGCATCTGTTCTGCCTCACATCGCACTGAAAGGAAGTTCTATTTGTGTCTTGATTCTTGATTAGTGCTGGGAATAAAAAAAAGTTGCAGTGTCGATAATTATAATACTTATATTATAGAACCTTTGCATATTCTAATGAGTGCATAAAAATATAGTTTTTATTTTTCATCTTCTGTTTTTCCGGTTTAGTACTTATAACTTGATGAAGTGGTTTTTAATAATTCTCGCATAGTTTTTTCACTTAACTGTACGGGTGAAAAGCAAAAATATGAAATAACTTAATACTTAAAGATTAAACCTGTTTCGCCAAAAATATTCAATAAATTAGGGGATGATATCCGGCTTCAGTTGTAATTATTCCTTAGTACCTATAAATTTTTGGCTCAGTGTGAGCAAAATTGGATTACATGAAACTTCCGGGTTTTGTTCTTCTGTATTCACAAGGATATTAAATTATTTACCTACTATTAGGTACGGACTAATGAACAATTTGTTGCCTTTATTAAATTTAGTCACTTTTTTATTTTAGATGAAAAATATCTTTTTGCAAATCAATGCCGTTTTCTTTTTTTTGATTTTCGAGATGATTTTTGAGATGGTTTGCAAATTTGAATTGTTGATGACGATGATTAATGAAGTCTTCTGAATCACTTGATGAATCTGAATCATATCTGCATCCTTCAGGGCATGGAAGATCCATAATTATCATTTTTAAAATCAACTAATATAGAAGTATTAGAATTGCTAGCGCGTCTTCGCACACGGCAGCGTGCTCCCGTACTAACACTTGCCACAACCCTAACCTGGAACGTGCGGCGCCCGCGCCACCCACACTTCACCCTGTGCAGCTATTAGTCCTTAAATTTATGAGGCAGATTTCATCTCACTCCGCACAGTAATTGATAGTTTCTATTCAGTGCGTATGACACCTATTCAGCCTCATGTCTTATCAACTATAACGTTAAATTAGATTTCGTAAGAGAATTGATTTTCTATAACTGTCTCTGTCATACTAGTAGGAATATTATCATAGTCGTCCCCCGCACAGAGTGGAAGAACATGATTGTGACTAAAAAAAAACTCAAATATTCTTTATTTCGTAAGTATTTAAATACATTTGAAATAAGTCACACAATTTACTAATTTAACAGAATCTACCACCACTTCGGAAAGTCGATCTGTTGAGAAGAAGTGGCAAGAAACTCAGCAGCAATTATCTCGCCCAAATTAAGTTTCTTAAAGAACTTGTGTTATGGATACTAGATAACTGATATATTCAAGAAATATATAAACATACATATTGAATAAATACATATTTTTTATTAGAATAAACTTAAATAAACATATAAACATCCATGACTTGACGGCTAATATCAGTGTTCATCTCACAAATATCCGCCGCCGCCGGGATTCGAACCCAGGACCAGAAGGCAATGTATGTTACCGCTACACCAGCCGGTACCTGAATAAAGCGTACACATTGACCTATGAACGAGTTGGTGATCTTCTGGAGTCTACTATTATATTTATACATTACAATAACAAGCGCACTAGCAAGAAGATACGCTTGGGGCGTTTCGACCTCATAACGCAGTGAACGTGTTAATATACAGGGTTGATTTTTAGTCAGCAGCCAAATTTAAATGTTAGTTTCTTTGATACGATATAAACGTACCCTCATATTTATTTTAGCGTCGCTCAGTACAAAAAAGTAGAAATATGGAACCACAAACTTATTAAAAAATAGTCGCTGTTGATGAACATAGCTACTATGACGCGGCGTTTCTTGATAATAATACGAAGTACTACTACAAGATGCTTTGTAGTAGCGTGTAATCGAATCTTTATTTTAATGGAATTTAGAGTGACAATGCCTTGGTTAATATGTTAGCGGGTATATTAATTTCCTAGTAAAAAAACACTTTTTATTTGCAGAAATCATTTCTATAAATGATACTTATTGTGTAAAAAAAATTTGGCCGATAATCAGAAGTCAACCCTGTATATTTTAAAAATGTAATTACTCTTGTTATTGCATTGGATGGAACTACGAATTCAGAAGATTGGTCACTGCTGTGAGGAATTTATGAAAAGTAAAGTAAAATCAGGAGATATTTGAAATAAACATTTCTATCCTACCAGGTCCTACCATATTCAGGGTGACTGGTGGGTCATTTTTGAAATTCCAGGACGTGATAGTTTGAGATCATACATGAAGACAAAGAATAAAATAAAAAATAAATTATTTGCTTTTTTAATATTTATTTAATATTTTTTATAAATTCTCTAACTTTTGGCTTAGTTTACTCAAACTTAACGGGAAGTTAGAGAATTCATTACGCAACGCATGGTCACATAAGCGTAATGCAATAGATACTTTAGCAGCTGATGGTATGCGTGTGGCGGGAACACTGCTGTGTACGTGTTGACTGAGGCAGTGCGTCAGGAAAAGTGTAGTAAGGTATCTTTATTTATTGATAAAGAATTTTGGTGAAAAATTAAATACCTACTTTTATTACATGATCAGAATAGAGTTCAGAATGCTCTCCTTCGGTATCTAACATTTGTCACCAGTCACCCTGTATAACAAGCTATACTCTAGGTCTGCTTTATGTCTATAATACAAGCTCTATAACACAAGCTTATTGAAGCTTACTTTGGGGTGGCAGAGTCGGTATTTCAGTTTGGGTAATTTAATTATTAACCTAGCGTAGGTTAGGATTGTGATAAAGTAAATAGACCTTATTATAATTTTTGAGTTTTTTTATTTAGTAATGATCACTTATTCTTAAAGATTATTTAAATGTAAAATGCTTCACTTTAACTGACATTTTATTTTTTTTTGTAAAAATTGATCTCAGGTGGATTGCTGCAAAGTAATCATAGGTGGAGCTACGTAAGCAAAATAACGTAAAAAAGAAGGTACTAAGTGATTTCGATGACATGTACCAGGGCCCGGTAGCTCAGGGGCAAGTGGGAATCTCAGGTTCGAGGCCTGATCGGGTGGTTTTATTTAGGATATTTACAGAGAGGTTTATTTATTAATTTCTTTTTCCTGAGAGAAGGGAGATATTGCTAAATGGTAACCCTTCATCCAAGCGCCAAAACCACCTTGTAGGACTATAAATGAAGTGATTGAATGACAGTGACATTCATGTTAGATCAGTGCCATCTAAATGGTGTTTTTTTCACCTCCGGAATATCGCTCATTGCTATCGACTATCCTCCTTTAAGTATCTTAGTGGAAGTACGGGACGAAAACCTTCGTAGACGCTTCTAAATTAGCCGGGTTTTCTTGCCATATTTTTTGTGTGATAAATTTACAAACATACCGACATAGTTAGGGCGCGTTCCACATGCAACGTGGTTTACTATGGTAAGACGAAAATTCCTTCGCCGGAAGCTCGTTTCGCCGAAAATCAAAATTGTATATCTAGAATAGTGTGGCGTAAAAATAAATCTATGATCGAGGAATAAAATTTTGAAAATTACTCTTGTTTGCTTACTACAGGGTGATTCAAAAAGGTATGACAATATTTAAACAGCACATGGCTTAATTGATTTAGAATCCATCCCATCAGGTCTCGCAACCCTCAGCATTTCAGATCGCAAGTCAAATTTCTTCGTAATCTTTAACATGTGCAACCCTAAACTCGTATCATCAAACGTACGGCATTGGCTGTCGGCATGCGGGATAAGCGCGGATAAGCGCGTTCGTTCAACTTGTTAGGGCTTTCATAAAATAAACCAAAAAATATTTTATAAATTTGTATGAAATTAAAGGGTTTCAAAATCAAATTCAAAATCGATTCAAAATCGGTTATAGTTTCACACCTTTTTGAATCACCCTGTATATGGATTTCAATATATTTACTAATAGTTTGGCTAATGAAAGTAGAGACTGAAAAACCGCGGCAAATCGAAAAAGATAGTTAAATAAAGTTTAAAAAAAATTATAAAAGTATCGCAAAAAATAACAAAATTATCCTTACTACGAGTATCCTTCTTTTTGATGTGGAGTATATTATTAAAACGATAGGCAACTAGTATCAATGAGGTTTGAAAATAAAATAACAAAATACAATAATTATTTTTATTCATTGTATAAAATCTGAATCCAGAAATTCAATATGGAATGAATCGTTAGATTAACTGGTATCGTTGTTTTCTTAATTGATTATGAAACAATCGAAATTTTCATTTCTTATTTATTTTTAAATATAAAAATTCAAACTCCCAATCACCAAAATCACCAGCAACCGTTCGATTGACAACAGTGATACCAAAAAAAGCGACTTTGACATTTATGCTGGTAGGTACTGCTATATAAAAAGTTTAAAAAAATGCAGTGTCTACTTTCGCTAGCCAGACTCATTTAATTTTGACTGAGGGTCGCCAATACGGAGTGTTACTCACAGGACGTCTATCGGTGGCTTTCCAGCTGAGTTTTCATTGTCATACTGTTTTCTCGATCTCAGCATTTCCTGCAAATAACTGGTCTCCGATTGATCTGCAGCAGGATGGACAATCATTGGCACCCACTGCACCTCGTAACCGGCCGTCCATACTGACACAACTTGCAAAATCAACAGCAAGTTTACAAAACTGCACATTTTCAAAGAGAAAACAAGTTTGTAATGACTTTACGGATCTCGCAAACATAATATATTAAGAGACTGTTAATAAGAATAGTTTTACATTTATCTCTTCAACTTATTTCCAACAACCACTAAAGCGCAATGAAATCCCTTTTTTACGTATACAATTTTTCTTCAACACATTTTTCATAACCGTTTGTTTACTGTTTAAATTGGTTTTAAAGACAATATTTTGCTATTATTATCCTGCCATTTGATGACAGCTCAGAAAGAGCGTGATCAAAATTACTCTTTAACGTAAACAATATATCAAACAATGTATGTTTGTATATATTACTGTTCATCAATTAGTGTAGTATTTGTTAGGTAGATTTTTTTTAAAAACCTAAATTGGTTCAATATTGCTGTTGTGTGCTATTTATTCTTTTAAAAGATTTAGTTTTTCTTGTTCTGCATAAAATTTGTCCGTAAAATTATTAAGTTTTATTTGAAGTATGTATCAGTCAAATAAAGAATAAACATTAACATCATATTAGGATTTAGTACAACACTATAATATAAAACTAAAAATAGCATTAATTAATTAAATTAATTGTCAGCCTGGTGAAGTCCACTGCGGGACATAGGCCCCAAGGCTCTCCACGTCGTTAAGTCCCGAGCCGCCCTCATCCAAGGATTACCGGCGATCTTGACCAGACCGTCGTCGGCCCATCTTGCGGGAGGCCTGCCTATACTGCGTCTCCCAGTTCGTGGCCGGCACTCGAGAAATCGAGAACTAACCCAAGGGCAATCGAGCTATGTGCCCTGCCCATTGCCACTTCAGCTTTGCAATCCTTCTGCCTATGTCGGTGAATTTGTTTCGCCTGCGAATATCCTCATTCCTGATTCGATCCCGCGGGGAAACTCTGAGCATAGCCCTTTCCTATGCCCATTGAGCGACTTTAAGCTTGTTTATAAGGCCCATAGTTAGCGACCACGTCTCGGTGTCATAGTCTTTGGTAGTCTGGTCGAACCCGGTGATTCTTAGCACCCCCTGTCCTGTCGTTTCCTAGGGACTAGGGGCCGGGGCCAGTGTTTGCGTTTCATGTATATTTTGGGGGGGGGGGCGGGAATGCCGTAATAAAAGCAGAATTTTAGCAGAGTTAGTGAAGTGTAGCAGAGCCGGTTAAGAAGTATGTGTGTGTTTAATTTACTTCATAGCAAGAAAAAAAAACGTTCCCATTTATTTGATTCAAAAAAATAAAGTTTTAAAATTAAATCTGACTACTAAAAACACGCTCTATAACCTGGGGGTAATTACCCCCGCGGGGGTAAATCACCAATTTTACGGGGGTAACCACGAAACTTATTTTGGAAAAAACAGAAAAAATCCCGATTATTTTTAATAAAGTGTTATGGAGTGACGTGTCCAATAATAAATACAAGTAGAACTAACTCCAGTATTAAATGGCAAGACTTATTTGCGACTGTCTGGATGGTGCTGTCGGAAGGGGCCGCCCTAGGCGAACGTATGCCGATCAAATTAGCGACGTTCTTAAAAAGCGCCTCGTCAAAAGTACCCGTAACCGGCGAACATGTGTGAAAAGATTAATGAACGTGGAGGAAGCGAAAGAGGTATATCTGGAACGTAGCAATTGGTGTTCCCTTGTCTCTGCCTGCCCCAAGGGGAGACAGGCGTGAGGTTATGTATGTATATATGTACTTATTTGCAATTTTACAACATCGATTGCCAGCGCTGTTAGTAGATGTGCCATTACAATCTCGATCGCCAATGTGATTCCAAAATGATGGCTGGCCGGCGCATTACGCTAGGGACGTTCGGGCGTAGGTAGGTACTTTTAATAGTAGGTTCGAAAGAAGGTGGATTGAGCGATTGTGGCCGATCTTGTAGTCACCTCGGTCCCCTGACTTAAATCCCTATACAGCCGAAACAATCACAATCCCAAACCAACAAAGAATGCAAGCGAACTGTACAGCAGAATTAACAGTGCGGCTCAAAAAATATCGCAGCTGAGTTTAGAAGAGTAAAGAATAATTTTATTAGGTTTACGATATCAATTGTGTTATTAGAGGGAGATCATTTTAAAACTTGTTGATGGTTAAAAAAAAATTAAATGTACTTTTTTCTGTACTTTTTTACATACCTACCCATAACAAAAAAAATAGATTAGCAAATGGGTTTTAAAAGAATTCCCCTGTTCACGATATTTTTTTTCCAAGTTTAACTCATAAAACTATGAAAGTGTTGTACAGTATCAGAATCTGCATTATATGAACCTTGAAAGAATGTGTGGCAATGGTGGTTGAAAAGCTGATCATAGAGATTTTTACTAAAATCAACAAAAAAAAAAACAGAATTTCTCAAAAATGAAACTTTCATTAAGGTCATGTTTATTTCATCTAACAGCCCTAATAAGGGTGAACTACCTACCATGTCACTCTGTGAAGGTATTTCTGATACACCCTATCAGATCTTTATTGATCACCTGCATGTGATCAATAACGATATCTGTAATCTTTTTTATTGTTAGATTTGACAACAGTTTATAGGTACTTGTGTGTGGTCCTCATAAGTCACAGGGGTAACAATATTTAAAAGGTTAGGAAACCCTTCTCTAAAAAGTACGCAACAAGAATACTCTCCGCTGAAGTATTTATGTATTTTTATAGATCATACTGATCAAAGTCAAAACATTCTTTATTTCGTAGGTAAATACACTCAGAAGGAAGAGTAAAAGTATTTACAAATTGGCCTGAATCTACCACCACTTCGGAAACTCGATCTGTTGAGAAGAAGTGGCAAAAAACACAACAGCAATCATTTGTGATAGAGATGTGTTCAAAGGATAACCGTGTTTTAGTTTTTAACTTATTTTTTTCATTTATTTTGGATTAATACTGTTTACTTAATATTGTCTTAAGTTTATTATTTACATATTTGAACTATGCTAACAAAACTCTGATACCCCACACGAAACCGTCAACAGATTTTTTTTAGTTCTTTACTGTAACTCCTCTAGAGGGCGTTGTAGTCGATGTAATATAATAATTTTGTCAATACTCAGCGGACAATCAAGAGGCTTTCAACGACTTCATTTGTCTAATTATTATAATTTGTTTAGAAGTTATGAGGGAACAGATGAACATCGATACACCCATACATACACACAAACGTACGGGTCATAACCCTCCTTTTTGCTTCGCCGTAGTCGGGAAAAAGAAGTTAAAAACTATAAACTGCACCCTACTCTACACACACTGTATGCAAAGCCCGGCGCGGCGCTCGGGTGCCAGCGTGACCCAAAATCAGCTGCTATTACGTCACACTGAAAAGGTGATTTTAATTTCCCATCACACTTGCAGGTTTTGGACGGTTGATTTAACGTTGAACTAATCGTAAATACTGTTTTACTCATTTTATTCATTATATATTTTAAAAATTGAAATTCTATTCACATATCATTCTTAACGTGCTCTTAAAATTTTAAGCACTATTTTAGAGATCAGGTTATGCTTGGCGGGGTACCGAGTGCTGTGCGAACTGAACATAGCCACCTCATCACCACAACTCTTTATAATGAGCCCACAGCAGGGCTATGAGTCTATCTGAGGAGCTTTTCATTAAAGTTATAGTTTAAGTCTATTGAAGAGCAAAAGAACTGCTGTTGAAGAAAGTAATTTGTTAGAAAACACGCGAGAACGCGAGAAGAATACAAGAATCGGCTCCACATTCTTGTTTCTCGCGTTCTCGCGAGATTCTCGCGAGAGTGGTTGAACAGCGTTATTAAAATTGGTTGGTGAAATTTGACAGGTAATGTAACGCTTGATCTGCTGCCTTCTGTAGAAATCGTGGCTATTGCAGCCTGATCACTTTAAAAAAAAATGTCGCATAAACATTGCTGCGGCGCCGAAATGTTTTACTATCGAATTCCATGTTTTGAGTGCAAGCAAAAATGAATTTAGAGGTTAGTTCATTTTTCAGGTGGAGGTGTCTTCGATAGTACATCAATATCTTACAAAAAGTATCTTAGATACATATTAATGATACTTATTTTTCTAGTTATAAAACATGTAAGAAGAATATTCAAGAACTTCATCGTCCATTATCATCAGGTTAGAATCAGGACAAACGCGGGTTTAGTCACGCAGACTTGTGATTGAGGATGACGTTTTAAAATTCCTTCAATGTTATTTTAAATATTGATAAATATCGGAAAAACAACAAAGATTCAAAAAACAAGGATATTTGGATAATTAAAATAGAAATATAAGTAACAAATATTTATTAACAAAGGAACAGTAACCAGAAACTATCGTTTTACACCACAGCAATTGGTATTACAGTTTGGTATGGAACTGTAGTTTGTATTGTGTTTCTATTACGTATAACAATGTCGAAAGGCAGGGCTCCACTGTTTCTGTATTTTGAATGCTCTAACAATATTCTTTTGATTTCTTCCGCTTCAAGTGCATTTGAATATGGCGGATTGTCGACTTGGCCTTTTTGCTTGCTGCCAATCCTTGAAAATATATTCACAATTAACTCGGCCAGCCATGCAAAAGTGTCAGGAACATTAATTTCGAATGGAAGGAAAGGTATGCCATTTATAACAGCCCCGATACCCAATTTTCCCTCTTTCACAGGAGTAGCTACCGTATTACGTACTGAATTATTTCGAATTTTCTCTGTAGTAGGTTCAGCGTCTATTACTATTGAGTCAATATCTCCTGTGTCAGAAATGGTTTTTCTTGTATCATTGACTTGTGCAGTCGGATTTCTAGCAGGTAGTTCTGTTGGTGGTTCTGTCGGTTCTGTTGTTGTTCTGATGTTAAAGTTGTAGTTGAGGCGGTGTAAGAAGATTCCACTGTTTCCGAGGCTGGAAGGTAACACGTTCTTAAATCCATCAGAAAAGTCCCTGAAACAAACGAAAAGGATTTAAAAGTTTTAAAAGAATATGTAAAAATCGTTAAGAGTCACCTTCGGGTGGTCGATCGCTGTTAATGATTATCCTTTCTAAGTCCGGGTGTTCTAAGTTCGACCGATTGCTAGACTACTCTTATTTAGATTTAAACATTAATCTACAAACGGGTTGTTTACAAACCCACCCCTTTATTTTATCTCTTTGGCCATTTAAGTGTCCCGCCACAAGAATCTTTAAATAATTAAACAAAATACATGGATATTATAATTTGTGTAGGTAATATGAACGATATACTAAACAAGACAACTTATTCTAACTGAGATCAATATGAGTATTTTAGATGCGAAGGCAATTCAGCCTGTGGTTTCCCAAATTGCTGATTTAAAATTAAAGGAAAGTATGAGCACGATCCAAACTGGTTATCACTCAAAAGAAAACAAATGTTAACTGTCCCACCGCCTATAAATATGCGTTTCGTAAATGGCGACTAATTCTTGGTTGGCTTTTTCGACTTTGATCATCATTATCTTCGATTTCATTGTCCCTTACCATCACTTCAGGTTGAGGCTCAACCCGTATGTATGTAATATTTCCAGCACTACCCAGTTTTCGAATATATATCAGCGTCTGAACTTTTGTATCAAACTAATTTATATCTCCGGAACTACAAGTCCGATTTCGATAAGTAATTCTTTTTTTTTTGTAAAAATATTCTAAAAATACTTAGTTGGTATATTAAAGTCAGTTTATTTAAGACAGAAGATAGGAATCGTTTTTATTTTTTTTACTTTTTAGTTCAATATTAAGGCCGGTTTTAATTTTTTAGAATATTTTTATAATTAATAAACAAAAATAAAATTGTTTCAGTGTCATTCCAAAAATAGGCTACAGAACGTTTTATAAAATAACAATTATAGTATTTTGGTGAAATGTTTATAAAACAGCTTTTTCTCCACATAAATGTTGCTGAATGAGTTTAGTGAGTACTTCCTTTACAACATCTAAAACTCTCTGGCTATCCAACGAAGTAAAACAATAAGCATTTAATTGCACAGTTGCCAAAAAAAATGCAAAAACAAAATTAAAAACTACATAATATATTGATCCTCAATTATACAAATTGTTCCGATCATTAAGATGCTAACTTTTTAATGTCAAAATATTTGTAAATCATGTAAATTAGAGATCGATAATCGATAATTTGACGAAATGCAATGAAAACAGAAGATAAACCGTTCGGTTCGTGCTTTTTGTACTTTTTAGACGCTCTACTTTAGTGAACAACAAAAAAGCTTTTTCATTCATCTTGTAGCTATTTCGAATGACATTGAAACAGTTTTGTTGTTGTTAATTAATAATAAAATAAACACCTTTCAAAAAAATAAGATCTTCAGTTTTTTTACAATTGATTTTTGAACGTGTAAAACTAATTTTTTTAAGAAAAAAGGACAATCCCAAATATTTTAAAAATGGTACACTTTTGGATATTACAATTTGGGCTCAAATGGTTGCAAATGAATTCCTCTACGTCACCTACTTATAAATACAATCCTACTTATATAATCAAACGTTCAGTTAAAGAATAAAGAATACAATAAAGAAAAATTATAGACTGTGAGGCTTTATACGATCTTTGTAGTATTTGCACTCTTTTATATTTTTAGAAAGATCCTTTCATACAAAATAAATATCTGGATTTTCATGTATCAAACAAATAAAAAAAAAATCTGTAATCTACTCTTGTTTGTTTAACGTATACATTATAAATACGATTAAAGTAGAACTGAGGATCACCAATACAAATGGATTGTTACTCACATTACTTCCTTAGGTGCATTCAACACTACGTTGATGGTATTCTTGTTTTTCTGGTACAACTCAGCCAAAGCTCTCATTTCCTGCCAATAATTGAACTGAGGCAATTCTGCTGCAGAAGGAAGCAATTCTGCTGCAGAAGGGAGAAATTCTTGAGCAGAAGGGAGAATCACTGGCAACCACTGCACCTCGAGAGGGGCAGACCATACTGACACAAATTGAAAAATCAACACCAACTTTACAAGACTTAACATTTTCAGGGAAAAAGAAGTTTGTAATCACGTTACTTATGCAATGATAACAGAGAAACTATTATTGCAAATAGTTTAAATTTATAACACTGACTTATTCCCAATAACAATTAAAGCGCAATGAAATCACATTTCACAGATTTTCTTCACTACAGTCTTCGTAAGCAGTTGTTTATTATTTAATTTAGTTTTAAACATAATATTTTGTTAATATACTTCTGCCGTTTAGTGCCACAGTTTAAAGATGACTGCGCATACACATCACGCAATGTAAATATGCGGGACGGTGACAGCCTGACCTACTGACAGGACTTCTGACCTTGCACGCTTTCTTTTGGTCTCAGTCGCATTTCATTTGTTTGTTCCAAATATGGTGTTGGGTATGCTTTCGGTGTGTTGGGAGTCGTTTGTTGAATTTAAGCGCCTCATTAGCCTGTTAACTGATCGATTTATTGTCTTGGTCACTCACCTAGATTAGGGCATATTAGTCAAAACTGCTCTATAAAGGGTTTATTTTAATTAACGCATCACCTCTTGCAGACAGCCTCTCCACATCAATCCCAATAACATTTGTTCTACGACTTTTTACAAATCTTGATAAATAACACAAAAAATAAAAATCAAAAAAAGATTTGCCCCTTACTCTACATTTTGTAATAAGTAGTAGGTACCTACAATATTATTATTCTGAAGCGATATACTGTGCAAGGTGCGTGGCATACTGTACGCTCAGAGTAAATAGAGTTACGCCTCTAAAGAGGGGCTATAAATATATTTTTTTATGGGACAAAAAAAACTTTTGGCGCCCTGAAAATTCTGACATCCACCACCCAGCACTGGGCCAGCTTGGTGGATTATGGCCTATACCTGCTCGTCGCCCAGGGGAGAGACTCATAACCCTGCAGTGGGCTCATTACAAAAGAGTCGTGATGATGATGATGATGGGACAACAAATATTAAAAAATCTATTAATTTGAAAAAGTTGTAGAACAAATGTTGTTGGGATTTATGTGGAAAAGCAGTCTGGAAGAGGTGATGCGTTAATTAAAATTAACGCATCACCTGTATAATGTGAACAAGGTAAGTATGTAATTGTATATAATTTTTGGTTCAGACATTAGTGTCTGTAGTTTTAAGGACTCCATATCAAAATCGTTATAAATTTCGCTCTAGGTATGTGTATTTTTCTGCTTAGGGTAAGTAACTGGCTCTTCAAAATTATCCCCGCGTTTTTATTATTCGCACTTACTTTATTTTACGAATAAATATGAAAATATTTATTAAAATCCTGCTACTTGCTTATACAATCATTCCATACTGATAATAACTTGCGATTGACCTATTATGGATGCGTTACGAAACACGAAAAATTTTCAATTTGCTATTTTAATTTTGTAAACATTTCTATCTACCATATAGGTGTCTATCTCGGACTTTACATATATTAAAAGAGACCCTTTACTTAAAAATAAAAAGTGTTTTTCTTTTTAAAAGAATCGCATCTTATTTTTAACCGATTGTGGCACGCAAAGGAGGGTTTTGTTTTCAGCGCGTATGTATGTATGTAAGTAAGTATGTATGTATGTATGTTTCTTGTTCCCTGATTTCTACTGTACTGCCGGATGGATTTACACAAATGTGTTATAAAAAGATTCGTATTAACTTCGGGAGTTATATAAGATACATGAAATTTCAAGATGGCATCTTAAAATAATCATTTGGTTGGGTCATTTGGTTAATAATTATTAGTTTTGGGGGGCATAAAAACAAACTATTTCTGATTTCAACAATATAGGTATCAAATAAAAGCTAATGGTCAGCCTATTCTAAATATATAGGCGTACATTATACTGCTTTAAATTTATACCACAGAAACACTAAAAAATTAACGTATTTTCAACATTAAAGGTTTTTATTTTGTTGAAGGTAGGTACTATATACGACTGTTCATCTTTATTAGTCATCGATCTGAAAGGCATATACTATAAGTTTTATGATATTTAATTCTCATTATCAACCGATTTCCAAAAATGGAGGAGGTCCTCCATTCGTCTGTATGTTTTTTTTTTCATTTTTTTGTTTATTTGTGTCTTTGTTAGACGATATTTCGGACAATTATGAATTGATTTTGAATATTGTTGTTTCATATGATAGAGGATACTTCATAGTTAGTCCCATTTAAATTTAATCGAAATCATTGAAATTTTGAAACGTTTGAAAAAATATGTATGATTTCGGAGAATTTTTACAGTGATGACATTCTCAACTCAGCCAAAGTTTTGACGTGAAGTCGGTTTTTTAATGCTCTGCATTCGTTGATTATATGCAGTTTTAGTCGATTCGCTTACATTTTGTGCACTATTTTTGTAGGCATAACTCTGTTAGGTATAACGTAGATAAACGGAAACGGGATTATTAATATCCGTTATAAAATACTGAAAACATTTTATGTAACTCATAATCAAGAAGGATTATTCAGCAGGGATCAAATCTTGTTTGGGGAAACAATATTTAACGACTCTATTTGATACTTCATATTTCTGAGACTTTATCACCATACAGCCTTATTATCAAATTGGGTTTCGCCATTTCTTGGTTGGTTTTACTATGGATTCTGGTCACATAAATATAACGGTTTTACATTCCCACACAGCATAGGTACTTAAATACGATTGTGATAGGGATGAATTTAACTGTCTATGTGTAAAAGCATACATTACACTATATCTTCAATGAACGGACGAAAAATATTGACAGAAAAGTATTTATTTATTTGTAAGCACCTATAAAGACTGCCAATATCTGCTCAGCTAATATCGATAAAGACTCGAATTGACAAGATAAATATTTAATACCACATTACTGATTAAGACCACAGAACCAAAAATGCCATATTCTTTGTAAGCAGAATTTAAGTTTCAAAAGTACCATAGGCACTTAAAGTATGTATTTATTATAAGAACATATCGATAAAAGGCCCGATTTATCGTTGTCGATGTCCGCATGCTAGCTCCGCAGATCTTAATGGTACAATGTATCAAACAAAAAGCGGGAAATAAAAAAGTAATTACAAAAACTTCGAAAACCCGACTGCGAAATACAGTAAGTTTCAACTAAAAAGCACAAAACAAGCACATAAGACCATAAGAGTTTTTAAACAGTATTTGTTATAAAAAATACACAAGTACAAATGGGTATAAAACTGTTACAAACTCACAGACATGTTAGTTTAAGTAAGTATTATATTAGCAAAGAATCACAAAATATACACTTTAATACTTTATTAGCTTGTCCCCGCTTGCCGCTACTACCTATATTTTATTACAAATAATATTTAAAAACTATTGTAGTCTATATACCTATTATGTGCTTGTTTTGTGCTTTTTAGTTGAAAGTTACTGTCGCTGTCGGTTTTTTAGTTTTTGTAATTATTTTTATTGGTTAACTATTTACATTCAGAATCTGATCAAAATCAGTGCTATGGTTTAGCGTGAATTCGTATCTAACAGACAAACGGACAAACTGTCGAATTCATAATAGTAGTGTGAATTAACTAGCAGATAATCTTACCGTACAGAACGAATAGTTTACCTGATCAATTTGATGGTGGGATATCCCCGTCTAGAAAGCCTCATGTGTTCATAAAATTTTGAAATATCATGGTAAATATCTATCATGTGAAGACAATAAATATACTGAGTATTGAATATTGAAAAAAATAATATGTGTGAACATTGTACCTTTTTGGTCTACATTGTTAAGGCAAATGTGAATTTTATGGTTTAAAAAATAATTATGTAACTCTTTTAAACTAAGTAAGGGAAGGGTCTCTAAGGGTGTTACTACACCGATCGATTGTCAACTGTCGACGTCGTCGATAGTTTTTCAACCGACTTCCAAAAAGAGGAGGTTCTCAATTCGTGTGCTTTTGTTACACCATTTTTTGGACAGTTATGAATCGATTTTAAATATTCTTGTTTCATAAGATAGAGGGTACTTCAGAAGTTGTCCCATATAAATTTCATCGAAATCGATTGAGCACTACATGAAACATTTAAAATTTTTGAAAAAATATGTATGAGTACGGAGACTATGTACATTGACGACCTTTTACTTCAGCCAAAGTTTTGGACGTGAAGTCGGTTTTTTTAATGCTCAGCATTCGTTGGTTATTTACAAGATTACTATTATATGCTGGATTACTAGCCCAATCCGATCAGAAAAAACCGATCATTTTCGATCGATTGTTCATGTTGGTCGGGAAATTAGCCGCCATTTTAAAACGGATTAATGAGATTCAACTGCTATCAATATTGAAACTATTTGAAACCAATTGCTATATCCTCCAGTGAATATTGTTCGTTGCAGTGTTTGTTCATGCTACAATATTTTATTGGAAAGGAGGGTTTTTTGCATAAGCAATGTTCTGTTGGCTTAGTCTCTCTAATTAACTTTTTATTTCACGGCAAAGTATAACATGTTTTATTATGTGAATTAGTTCGTTTTAATAAGTATGCTGACCAATGTAATAGAGAGGTAAAGTGGTCGATTTCTTGATTCATCTATTAACACAAAAAGTACTATATTTATATATTGAGTGTTAGATTATACCCAAGTCTTTGACTTTTCATGATTTAGAAATATTAATTAAATAAAGCAGATTAAAATAAAAAAATAAAAAACTGACTTTTATTTAAAGTTTAAGGTGCCGCAGTTCGGTGATAAATAATCTTTGACATGTTACATAATGTAATTTTCAACACACTTGCTCGTAAAGTGAGCCTTATTCTATTGAATTTAGAACTATAAACTGGGCTATAAGTCACGCGTGCATAATATATTATACCCTAGTGCATAATATAATGAATCCTACAAAGTTGAATTGTACCTTAGTGCAAATTACATGCGAGTAAACAGAGCATATTTTATTGATCCGGGTTATACATTAAATATATGAGCGCGCGCGTCCAGGCGGCGCGCGTAAACGTGCAGCAGCAGCGGCACGTACAGCGCCTCCAAGCAACAATGACGTGTGTACGTGTAATGGGGCAGGGCTACTGACGCGCAGCAGCTAACAGCTGCTTCAAATAAATTTTATGACCACGTATGTCTGTCTTTTACTCACAAGTGTGTTGAAAAACGTCGTATGTAACTCGTGAGCGTCGTGAGAGTCGTGAACTTAGCTCACTTGTTACATAATATACTATTAGCTATCTGTATGTACAGAAAGAATAGGTACTTATTTTTAGAAAAAAAATGCATATTTCTGACTTTTTTCTATCTGATGTTTAAAAATATGAGATGCCATGATACACTACTCTGAGACATAGAGCGAGATAGAGAAAAATAAATCTATGCTTTAATCAAGTTTACGCCAATTACTCATAGTTTCTATTGATTTGACGGTCTCCGTGCTGCAGTGGTCTAGTCGCTATAACACCAATTGTGGTACGATTCCCGAACGCAACAAGAAAAAAAAGTTCCGGGTGTGGCCGTTTACCTATATGGGTGTGTATTTTTTTATTCTTTGTTTCCCCTTAGTTCCCTATGTGGTATTTAATAACAGTAACACAAGCTCCGCTTACTCTGAGGCCACGTAGTTGGCGTGATTGTCAGGGGATTTCATACATACATCATAACGTCACACGCGTATCCCTTATGGGGTAGGCAGAACACCAGAGGTTACAAGACCATCTGATGTCATATAAAGATGGACAGAGACTATTGTGGTGACATGGGGTCAGCCTATCGCCCACAAAAACGCCTTTAAAACCTCTGTCCCTTAACTGACTTTTACAGTATGCCCGGGAAGAGAAGCAGCCGGTACATCCTATGTTTTTCTTTCGCTCCCAGTCCAGCATGGAAGTTATACTGTTTGTCTTTAATTAAAACTGTCTATAAATAAACGTCAGGCAAGCTATAATCTACAGTTTTATCACAATTTTCGACGTCACTTTTATTTTGTATTTACTCCACCGATTGTTAAAAAAATGGATTAAAAAAAGGGATTTGATTTATTTTAAATTTAAGTTTAAGTCATTAATTATTTCATTATTGTATTTATTATATACAAGAATATTTCATTTAATTATTTAGATTATTTGCTTGTCTTTTCATTTTGTGATTGTTATTTGTTTCAAATGTGCTTCAATTATAATTTAATTTAAAGAAATTGTTTATTTTTAATATTACTATGGGTCTATGCCACCCGAAATAAATGGATTTATTTATTATTAAGTTTCCCCGTATTTTATCAAATTTGTCCATCATTTAAGGGTCATGACGACCCAACACCAGATTGCAATTTACAGTGTAGTGATTCATAATAACATTGCGATTGCATTAAATATTGAAAACCATCAGCGTAATGACGAGTGTGAATGTAGTCGTTTAACATTTTATGAAAATAAACATGAAGTGAATTTGGCTTAAGGCTAGGGCCTGCAACAGAATTAATTTTCTTATTAAAATTTATAATAATTATTCAAAATTAGCTTTAAAATGTGGTCAAAAATGAAACAAACATATTTCCTTAAATCTAGTTTACTAACGAACACCATTTATAAAATAATAATCAATAAACTATCACAAACGTAACATTTATCTAAAAAAATACTTTTTATTATACATTAATTAAGTTTAATGGCAAGAATAAATATAAATAATAATTTACTTAAGCTATTTGAAGATCAACATATAAATGCAAACTGTTCTTTCACAGGAGTGTCATAAAATAAAGTCTCAAAATATTGTACCTGTAGGTGTTCAATATGTACAATATTTACATAAAATTTTATAAGAATTATTTAGTTAAACTCTGATTACATTTGATATAAATCAAGTGTACTAGAAATAAATGAACTTTAAAATTCTTGATTATGAGATATGCGATATCTTAAGGCTTTACAAGCAAAGATTATAAATTTATAAAATTAAATTTTAATAACATTAGGTTCATTTAGTAACTAATTAAATCTTCTGTTGTTGATTTTAGAAAATATTAGTGATTTGAATTTTAGTAACTTTTCGTGTTGCCTGTACATTGCATCGAATTGGTTATTTTTAACTTCTAAAACTACTTAACTTTATGCTGTAATTTCAATCGTCGATAATTTTTGTATTTTTTTTTTTATTAAATAATTTTTGCGAAGAAGTTATTTAAGAATATCACTCTTTTGTTATCTTTTTTATCATACAAAAAATATGAATTAAGTTACTTACAAAATATTTTACTCGCAATATTTTTAGAATTGTCAATTATGCATGGATCTTTTTTTGTCGTTTGTATCACCATCGTCCATGATGACGTCGATCTCGACCTCGTAGGTGCCGGGTTTGGTTCTCGACGGCCGGACGACCACGCCGGGCATTCTGGACTCGGGAACACTGTCAACCTCATTTTCTGCAGCATCAGCCATGGGAACCTCGGAGTGAGGGCCGTTTTCATTGTCTTCTCTTTTCTTATTGTCCATTGTCTGTTCATTCGCGTGGTTTTGATCGTAAAGTACACTCTGTTCAATTGGTCTCCGAACGGACATCAGTCCTTGAACTCTTTGGACTAAATACTCTAAAATTGGTCCAAATCTTGACACTCCGTTGGTGGACATGACGAATCGTTCTGGTGATTCTTCTTGTGGTTTTAAGACGAACATGTTAAAGTTTAGGGTTCGTCGGACAGGTTTCGCGGAGGCCTGTTGGAGGTAGGCTATGGCGATGATTACGATAAAGGTTTTCGGGATCATGTTGATGGCTGGATCGAAGGCCACGAGCGCCCAGGTCCGCGTCGAGCCTCGCACTGCGCCGGCTGCGTTTTTGCTCCGCATCTAAGCTGAGGTAACGGGGCTCGAGCAAAAAGATCATAATTGCCAGCATCGTGTTACGGCAACATAGATAATTGCAGTTCTCTCTACACCTTTCCTTTGGAAAGCTACAATCTTAATTCACGTGACTCATCATTATAGGCGCCCAAAATATAATGGACTGTGCGAATGCATTGATATCTTTCATTCTTAATACGTTTGTTTATATTACCAAAGTTCAAAGTTGTTTGTTCAAAATAATGTTATTATCATGAATATGCTGACATGTGAAGAACCTTTTTTTATTTTGTATTCAAATAAGGTTGAATATGGTTCAATAAATTAGTAAGTCGAGAATGAAGAACGAGTTTTAAATAATGTTTATGATACATCAATCAAAATTAAGCGTGTGTGATTGATCGTGAAATAATGATGCAGTATTATGAATAACGCGGTCAATAAAACGCAGTTTGTAAGATCAAACTTATTAATGAGTACGTGTTAACGTATTGAGATTTTGAACTTATCCTTACTAACTGAGTGAAAAATTTACTAATTTAATTTTCTGTATTTTTTTTTTTCTGTTTTAAAATATAGTTTTAACCACCAGTATAGGTATCATGGATCAAGTTCATGGACTTTATGAAGCATGGCGTCAAATTCTCACAAAGAGCACGTTAAGTATTTTTAAATATAGCTGCTTCATCAATAAATCCTAGGACTCAATGATAATAATTTGAATAATTGGTTGGACATTTACTCACACAGTATGAAAAACTTTACACAACAACAAAATACTCATTCAAATTTAAATTAAAAAAATATTACCTTTCTCTGATTGAAAATTAGAAGAAGTATTTTATTAAGTAGGTATTTTATTATTACATATTTATGTATGCTTATTTATTTATATATATTTTGTTTATATTTTATTTAGTTACCTATGTATTTATAATTATGTATATTTTTTTTTATTTGTTTATGTAGTATTTATATTCATAAAACTAAACATAAGCTTTATTAATGCCGATGTTTGTACTGTTTCTTTTTTTTTTTGTATACAACTTGGGGTTGTCTGGTAGAGATCGCTCTGAAGCGATAAGGCCGCCCATTGTACCATTCTTAAGTATGTCTTTACATTGTTTTTTTTTTCACCTTTTGTAATGTGTACAATAAAGTGTAAATAAATAAAATAAATAAATAAAAATAGGCTTGACCTGATGTTCAATGCCCATGGACTCATTCAACTAAAATGCATTTTTAAATTGTTATAAACGTAGCGTTGAGACGCCAACCTATCGTTAAAAAACCTAAGAAATATCAGGTTCACCTCTAAAGGTCTAAATAAACACGATTCTCTGGTAAAACGGACATAAGTCATATGAACACTAAGCACTAACTCGTAATAACTGAAAAAGATAAAAATAATAGATAGCATAAAAACTTAATGCCATATATTTTTAAAGAAATTTTTCATATTTTCATCTCAAATATATCGAGATACTAGTTGTTTCTTGAGGTAGGTATTACACGCGCAATTTGGAATACGGCTGGAAAAGCGGGATATAAAGCAGCCTATGTGCTATTCCAGACTGTACACTATCACTATGCCATATTTCATCCAAATCCGTTGAGACGTTCTGCCATGATTGAGGGACAAACATCTATGCAAACTTTCACATTTATATCTAATAAATAAATAAATCCCCAGACAATCCCACTAACTTCATGGGCCCAAACTAAACAGAGCTTGTGATAGGCGATACCATGTAGCGAACTGGGGGGCAGGAACCTAGCATATAAATACATATACAAGGTGTTCCTGTTGACTTTCCATAACTTTAAGGTTTTGTTCCTTCATCATCATCATCATCACAACTCCGTGTAATGAGCCCACTGCAGGGCTAGGAGTCTCTCCACTGGGTGACGAGGAGGTTTGGGCCGTAATCCACCAAGCTGGCCCAGTGCTGGTTGGTGGATGTCAGATATTTCAGGGTGCCAAAATGGCTTCCGACAAACTCTAACGACTACTGTATACAAGTATACAGCACCCGGGACCGACTGCTTAACGTGCCCTCCGAAGCACGGAAGTCGTCGTAAGAAATGAATGGTCGGCGGTTACCCATCCTAATACCGGCCGCACCGAGCGCGCGTAACCACGGCGCCACGACGACTTATTTTGTTTCAATAAGAAATTAATCAAACAATAATTATTTTGTTCCTTACTAAAAAACAATACTTTTTGCCAAAGAATATGTGGTTCAAAAGTGCATAATTTCCAAGATATCATCAATCTTAATATAATGAGTTCATAAATTATCTCACCTTTGTAAAATCTCTTTAACATTAATTCAATAGGCACGTGTCACTGAAGCCATAGGTACAATAAACAACAAAAACAATTAAACGTTGAGGAACGTTACATACAATGTACATCACAAAGCGTTGCGAACTGCACCTGTAAAAAAAACGGATAGAAAATGCTTCATTGTCATAATTCGCATTAAAGGTGTTTTACATAAGATGTTTTGACTTAATTGAATTATTTTGTATAGTAAATATAAAAAGAAAAATTATTTACATGTTATTTGATTCTATTACATGGTTAATATTAATACCCAAGAGTTATGGGAAATCAACAGGAACACTTTGTATAGCTAAACGCCTAGACCCGGAACATTCTTTTTTCTTGTTCCGTGCGGGAATTGAACCCGCGACCACTGGCGTCTGGGGCTGTTACCCCATCACAAAGTGGTCGTCAAATATGAGTGAGATTAAGGTTACGGGACATAAAGAACATTTAATCAAAGAATAGACATAAACCTTTCTTATCTGCAATCAAATAATCAAGGATTACAAATCCTACGAAAAATAACTCTACCCGCCATATTTCTTTTAAATGACAGTCTACTACCTACTTACTTCTAACTTGGCACCCTGGCGCTGACACTCTAAACCCGGTGCTTACAATACTGTACTATGCCATAAATACTGTAAAAGTTAGTTAAGGGACAGAGGTTTTATTGGAGGTGTTTTTGTGGGCGATAGGCAAACCCCCTGTCAATGCTATAGTCTCTCTCCATCATTATAGTGCCTCCAAATTGTCAAACGTGACATCAGATGGTTTTTTAACCTCTGGTGTTCTGCCATAAAGGATACAGGCGTGAAGTTATGCCATAAATTAACTATTTACTAGCACCAAGAATATCTTTAACGATTTCCGGTCTACATCATCAGATCATAATATGTTAACATGGGACCATCTCACTCATAAGTTTAATACACAGTGTATACCTACATTGTAATTTATGTTTCTATTTTACGATCTTGCAATTTAAGATATTCATGGATAAATAAAAACCCTGGGAGAAACCAAGTACCTATACCTATAGTGGATTTCTATATTGTATCTTAATTTTAATCCAAAATTAAAACAAATCTGAGTTATGTGAATGTATAAAGATGATATTGTCATTGAGATGCTGCCTGTTTATATCTAAACTATTGGTGCAGACTTGATTTAATTAATTCTTAGAAACGATATCGGGATTTTCATTTCAAGGGGATGATACTAGTAATCTATTGGGTAACTTGAAAGGGTAAATTGTTAAAATCCTTGTTGCGGTTGCTAATATAATTAAATGATTTGGAATTAACCGAACGTGAGCTATTATTTGCACTATTATGTTTTAATACATTTCATGAGTTGTCAAAAATCTGACAGGTCAGCTATGAACATTACTCTTTATGTGCTTACAAACAAGGTTAGGATTTTGGATTGAGAGTATCGAAATCCTCTAAATGCTCCTTTAATATTATCTAAGTTTTTAAAATTATTTCTAATATATTGATTTAATTTATACACGTCTAAATAAAAAGATAAGTTTATTTACAAAATACAAAAAGTCAAAAACCATATTGTAGACTTGTTGAATAAACATTGTAATACTTGATTTATCACCATACAAACACTAATAATTGTATGTATGGATATGATTAGCGGCCACAGTAAAACATTTTCGATGCAATTTGTCGATCGTAAACTAGAAATCTTTCTCGGAAGCTTCGGATTGAGAAACAACCTCCAGGCTTGAGTTACTTGAATAAAGACTCTACCATCTGCGTATTTGGATATAAAGTCGGTAATGATGAGAGAGAACTGAAGTGCATCGGAATATACTTGATCGAGTTACTGTTTGTTAGGGTTGGCATTGTTCAGTTAATTTATTATTGATAATTAGGAGTTCCAACGGTTTTACTTTTTTCCGTATCCTGTTGGCATATGTTTTATTCCAGGCTTTGTTCTACCTGTGTGTGATATTTCTGTTCAATCCAGCCAGTTTTTTGCGCGTGAAAGAGGATCATTATCTAATAAAACCAATGCTCAAAACATGTATATTTTTCTACTTTAGTTTTAAATTTTAGGTGATACTAATTTGATGAAGTGAGTAGACAAATATTCTAAAAATATCAAGGGGCTAGTTCTGGCTATAATACTTATAATTAAGAAAAAAAACGAGAACCAGCATTCATTATGGAATTAATCTGTCTTTACAAATAATGGTAATAAAATAATTTCTTTAATGGTCACAGGTACGTGTAAATTTTAATTGAAAAACATCTGTAAAAAATTACGCATTGTTTTCATACGTAGTAAATTTTTAAATTTTGGAAATCAGCAAGTAAAGAAAGAATCAGAAAAGCCTCTTACTATAACGAAATAGTGACATAACAACAAAGCATCAAAACGATTTGACAGCCCTGAACATCAGGATACGTTCCGTTACCATATTCCCAGCATTAAAGTGCAGTGGTGTCGGTAACGGTAGGCGACGGTTACTGTCCGTAATCGGCCCTTCGGGGGTATAATTTGTCAAGTGGGAACTACGCGATAATTAGTTGATATAGAGCGCTCTGCTATGCTATTAGTGGGGTATAGCTTTACCGTAATCTTAAAGCACTGTAGCGGGTCTTAGTTGTCGATTTAGATAGAGAATGTAAGATGCTTGTTGACATAATGATTGAGGAAAATATGGCGCTAGATGACTACAACCTATAAAAAAGTATTGTTTCATAACAGCTTTGTCATAACCTGCGATGTATTTGATTCTGTAATAATTTCACTGTAAAATATAGCCAGAATATAGGTAAACCTCTAGTCTAGGTCAAAATGATGACAAAATTTAATTCAATTCGTTTAAACGAAAAATTTGATTCTTCAGCTTTTTCTAAATTCAAAATCAAACTTTTTACATGATACCAGATCATTCGTACGTCGAATCGACGATAGCAGTATTAACTTTTAAAGGCAACGACTTTAAAAAATACTTAGTTGGTATACCAAAGTGAAGTTATTTAAGACATAAGTTATCGTTTTTATTTTTTAGTTAAATTTTGAAGTCAGTTTTATTTTTTATAAGCTTTTATTTAGTTTCACTTGTCTGTCTGTAATCAAATCTTACAAGTTAAATTTAATATACTTTTATTCCCTACTAGCTGACCCGGCAAACGTTGTTTTGCCATATAAATAAAAAAAAGATAAGCACAAAAAATTTCATCAAACTCGTTCAAGCCGTTTCGGAGGAGTATGGCAACGAAAACTGTGACACGAGAATATTAGATAATAAGCATGTGTAAGTTGTATCTAGGTGCTTCCCAGATTGTCAGACGGTGAAATTACATGAACTATTGGAGATTTGTTTTACCAAAGCATCATTAATCTTAGTTTGTAACTAATGGTGTCCATTGGTCCAAATGCAATTTGTCATTAGGCGGTTTGAGTGCTTGATTGCCGGTTTTCTTAGTATAAAATATTCAAAATTTGACAATTGTTGTGGTTTTTCATACAGTAAAACTACATTTGAATTTAACATGCCTACACAAAACGTGTTCTTATAAGCAATCGTTAGTATTTTACGTCTGTCGCATCAACGAATTTTCCAACTTATAGAATTTTTATGCGATCTACGTCTGTTATCAAATGAGGGAAATTATATGTTTTTGAAGCATGAAATTGTTTTATTATTAAGCCGATTGGCCTTGAGTTAACTTGCTACATACAAGTTATGATTTTCTACGATTGGTCTTCAAGAAAAAAAAAAATGAAAAATATAGAGATGAAATAAAAATTACTAAACAAACATTTTAGATTTTTCTCGTAGTATAGTAGTTTTGCATGAAGTTGGTATTCTTATAGATGGAAGTCGTCATCATCATCATCACAACTCTTTGTAATGAGCCCACTGCAGGGCATGAGTCTCTCCCCTGGGTGACGAGGAGGTATAGGCTATAATCCACCAAGCTGGCCCAGTGCTGGTTGATGGATGTCAGAATTTTCTAGACACCGAAACGGCTTCTGACAACCCCTAAGGCTGCAAACTGGACGGCAGCGACAGCGACGCGGGCAGCGACGCGGCGAATCTGGGCCGTTCTTGACGCCAGCGGGCAGCGGTCGCTTGTGGCGGTTTCATACAAACTCAATAATTTCTATCGTGTCGCGGAAATCTCTGGCCGCGATGGCCGCGCCGCTGTCGCTGTCGCTGCCGTACAGTTTGCAGCTTAACGACTACTGTTTACAAGTATACGGAACCCGGGACTGACTGCTTAACGTGCCCTCCGAACACGGATGTCGCCGTGAGAAATAAATGGTCGGCGATCACCCATCCAAATACTGACCACGCCGAACGTTGCTTAATCTGCGATATCGTATGATACACACAGTAATCACGGCGTCACGACTCACGACGACTTCGATAGATGGATGACAGATGGACGTATTTTGGTTTATTCCTGATGGTTCAATAGTTCAAGCTGTCAAATTTTTCAATATAGTAAAAATATAATAAAATCACCAGATAATCACAACAACTATACGTTAACTCCATGTTCACTTATAAGATTTATTAACAAATAGTTTTAAAATTACCTGAGGTTATTAAAATGAAATAAAAAATTACTTAACAAACATTATTGTTTTTATTCGTGGCATAGTAGTTTTGCGTTAAGTATTCTTATAGAAGGACGTATTTTAGGTTTTTCCTGGTGAATCAATGGTTAAAGCTATCAAATTTTTCAATATTGTAAAAATAAAATCACCAGACAATCACACCACCTACACGTTAACTATGTGTTCAGCAAATTGCTACATTAAAACTTTTCTATTTTTTGGTTTTAAATGAAGACTTCACCAGACTATCTTATCTAGCGTCTATAGTCTATACTTAAGAGACATCACTTGATACTGACCATAAATAAGCCATTAATATTTTATGTCTCCGCCTGTTAAATTAATGTTCAAAGATTTCGTGTCTCTCTACAATCAATTAGGTACAAACATAATTTCTCTCTTCACAAATATAGGTCCACGAGTACCACACCTACCTACATAACCCACTTTTACGATAGAAAGCTGTTGGGTCGCTGCTTACTGTCGCCCCATATCTGATCGTTTTATGGTTATACTACTATTGCGCTGCACCGTCATAATAGCTTCATTACTAAAAGATGTCTTTGAGTTGGATTTTATCGTTCTTAATTATATTGTACATTGTGACGTTTTTCTTTTGCTATAATGGTTTAAAACGAGTTTATTTACTACGTAGAAAGAAATAAGAGTTTGAGGTTGAAATTATAATAAAACTAGCAGTTTATTTTGAATCCGCGAGAATATCGGGACAAAAATTAGCCTATGTGCTATTCCAGACTGTACACTATCACTTTGTCAAATTTCATCCAAATCCGTTGAGCCGTTCTGCCATGATTGAGGAACAAATATCCACACATCTATTCGTCCAAACTTTCACATTTATTATATTAGTAAGATTAATAAAAGATAGCGGTGTAGTTTTAGCACAATTTTGGCATAAAACGCCCAGATGCCCTGAAATACTGTAAAAAAAAATACTGATGCCAATTACTTTTGTAGAACTTAATCCGCTGCTGATTTAAAAATTGAGGTGAAGTTTGCTACCGCGAACAAAGGGGTTTTTTGGATAGAAATAACTCTTAAACTGTGAGGCCAAGAGCAGTGATTCTTACGTAAATTTGTTAAACAACTCTAACATTGTAATAAGAGAAGAAAAAATGAATATGACATCAAATAGGTACCTACTATAAAATTTATACTTTGTCCCTTCGGTAATTATAATAAATCTGTTGTTTTCCAACTTTTTATATGATTAGTTACTTTTCATATTACTGTCTTTACATTAATACCAATTTAATGCAAACATCAAAATATTATTGAACATTGCAATGCTTCACTTTAACCAGAGCTTTACCTGAAATTAACAATTTCTGAAAAGAAATAGGTCTCGGGTTGTTTAGCTGCAAAGCTATACTATGAGATGGAGCTACGTTAGCAAAATAACGTAAAACAGAAATAAGTAATTAGGATGTCATGTCGCCAGGGTCCGATAGCTCTGTTGGAAGAGCATCCGTCCGGTAAGCGAGAGGTCTCAGGTTAGAGCCCTGGTCGGATGATTTTATTAAGCATATTCTGTCAGTTATTTAAGAAAGATTGAGCATTGAACATGAAACTTTAAAATATTATCTAACTTAAACAGACGTTTGACAAATTATGGTGAGTGTTGTTGAAGTAAAAATAAAAGTGGCTGCAGAATGATGGAGTTTTGGAGTTGACCAGCCCCACCCACATCGGCTTATTCCCAAAGTACTCCATTCTTTTGTGCTAAAAAGATAAGAATCTCATACATGGATTCCCAAGTTACTCCAAGGCATTATTATTATTTCAAAAACCTTTTTATTTTGTTACCATTCTGCTCCATAGGTATCTGAAATTATTCTCAAAGTACTCCGTATCAATTCTCAAACTACTCTATCTACATAAACCTATAAAATAAATATATTTCAGTACAGTCAGTCACAAAAATTCAAATAAAGATTACAGTTTAGCACTTTATCATAATGCTAAACTGTAATCTTTAATCTGTGATCTTTATGATGATGATGATGATGATGATGACCTTTCCTGAGAGTAACCTCATCTCGGTACGTAAAAACATAAATTTATATTGCACAGTAGTTACCTACTTCTTCATAAAATTATTAATACAAAGCCCTATTAACATGATTAACAAAGATTTTGACAGCGAAAAGTTAGCGTCTTAAGGACAGGAACACTTTGTATAATTCCTTTGTAAGATCAAAAAATGTAGGTTTTTTTTTTCGATTTTGTTTTTGCATTTTTTTCTTCAACATTTCAATAAAATGCTAATAATTTTAACTCTTTGGATAGCCAGAGAAATTTTGTTATTTTTTTAAAAAAGTGCATGAAAAATTCATTAGCACTTTTATAGAGAAAAATGCTATTTATGTAAACGTTTCAAGTAATTTTTGTTTTATAAAATAACCTGTAGGTTCTGTTTGGATTAAAATTTTAACAAGTTTATTTATGTTTATTAATAAAAAAGTAAACACTTATCTAAATCTAAAAATTAAATTGAAATCAGACCATTAATATTTTCTCAGTCGATGTAAAACTGGATTTTCAGAAAAAAAAGGGAAAACTGAAATATTTTAAAAAGGTAAAGTGTGCAAAATGGCATTGCATGATTTGGGCTCAAATTATAGCAAATGACCTATATCACCTTAAAAGATCCCCGAAAAGATCTAATTACCAATAACTAACTTGTTAATCCTTAATGAATACGTAACAGCTGCAATGGATGGTGGAGGACAAGTGGATGTAATCTACACCGACTATAGTAGGTGTTTTGATAGAATAGATCACAAGCTACTAATATTAAAGCTTCAGCTGATTGGAATAAGAGGAGACTTACTGCGGTGGTTGGCTTCTTATATTCGCAATCGAACACAGGCAGTTGTTATCAGCAACTATATCTCGAGCTGGGTATCCATACCTAGCGGCGTGCCCCAAGGTTCCTTATTGGGACCTTTATTGTTCCTTATTTTTGTCAATGACATTGACAAATGTTTTCATTATAGCCAACTCCTTTGCTTTGCTGATGATATGAAAATATTCAGCACTATTGAAACCCTAACTGATGTAGCAAACCTTCAGTCCGACTTAGAGCGACTGGATGCCTACTGTTTGATGAATAAGTTAGATCTTGACCCCGTTAAATGCTCAGTAATCACATTCACACGTAAACGTAAAACGGTTGCCTCTAACTATTTTCTAAAGGGCCAAATATTAAATAAAGTGGAAAGTGTTAAGGACCTTGGTGTTCTCCTAGACTCGAAACTCTTGTACGATGATCATATAAACAATATCATATCAAGAGCGTCTAAGGCCTTGGGCTTTATTATGAGAAGCACTAAAGACTTCAAGCGTGCAAAAACATTTAAGATACTATTTTGTGCGTTTGTCAGAAGCATACTTGAATATGCTTCTCAAATGTGGAATCCACGTTATGAAGTTTACGTATCGCGTATGGAGAGAGTGCAAGTGAAATTCTTAAAATACCTTTGCTTTAAATTAAAAATCCCCTATTACTCATATAATTATCTAGATTTATGCAAAAAATTCCACTTTTTAACTTTAGCTAAAAGACGTGAAGTTGCTGATATCATTTTTCTAATTAAGTTAGCTTCAAATTTCATAGATTGTCCATGTTTACTTAACAAAATCAGTCTTAAAATACCTATCACAACGCGTATCAATTCACTATTATATCTGCCTCGATCAGCTACTAACTACCGGCAAAATGCTTATATGCTGCGTGCATGCAATACCTTTAATAGCCTAAGCAACAGTATAGATTTAGATCTCTTTAACACCAGTATCGAATCTGCAAGACGGCGGTTGAACAATTCTTTTTTTAATTAACTCTATTCTTGTTACCTTAATATAATGTATGTACATAGCTTAATGTTACTTGCTCACATTAATTTTATATAATTTCTAACCGTGGGAACCTTTAATTGGCCTTCTGAAACCTATTGTTTTATATAAACTTATTTAAGAGCTGTTGGTTCTCCTAATAAATAAATAAATAAATAAATAACCTTGTATACTCCTTGGTAGGAAAAAAATACTGGCAAAAAGCTCATATAATTGATTAGGGATATAGCAGGGATATTGTTGATTGATTACCTGGAGCGTGGAATGATTATTACAGGCCAATATTATGCAGCTTTAATACCCAATTTAAGGAATGCCATCAAAGAGAAATGGAGCGGCAAACTTCGAAGAGGCGTGCTGTTTTATCACGACAAGGCACCCGGGCACAGTTCGGCAGTTGCGATGGCTGTGATTCAGCATGCTGGCTTTGAATTGGTTGACCATCCCACTTATTCATCAGATCTGGCGCCAAGCAATATTTAATTGTCCCAAAATTGAAAAAATCTTAAGAGGAAATAGATACGAAGACGACGATGAGGTAATGGATGCCGTGTAGAACTTTTTGCAGGACCAAGACAAAACTTTCTTTGAAAGGGATTGAAGCCTTGGAAAAGCGCTAGAGTCAGTGTGTAGAGAGACTCGGAGACTATGTAGCAATAGTATATTATGTAACAAGTGAGCGAAGTTGCTAATTACAGTCGAGGCTTAATAATGAGCCGAGACTGTAATTAGCAACGCTCACGAGTTACATACGACGTTTTTCAACACACTTGTGAGTAAAAGACAGACATACGTGGTCATAAAATAACAAACACATTTGATAACAAAGCTGTGAATTGTGATTGAAAAATGGCGCCGAACCTCGCGCATGCGCGTAGGTTTTTTTTTCCGCCAAATGTGTCAATGTCTGTATAGCATATACAGCCTATTTTAAGTGAAAATGTTTAATTTGGGGTGGTAAATGCAAATATTTTAATATTTTATAACAAATTATTGTAAATTGTGAATAATTTGTTTGATATACAAATTTGTTTTACTAATATAAGGCGCAAACATTTAAAAATGTATATGGATTTGAAGTGGTATAAAACCTCTTTGTTGTTTCTGAAAATATTTAACGTATAACCCGGACCAATAAAATATGCTCTGTTTACTCGCATGTAATTTGCACAAAGGTACAATTCAACTTTGTAGGATTCATTATATTATGCACTAGGGTATAATATATTATGCACGCGTGACTTATAGCCCAGTTTATAGTTCTAAATTCAATAGAATAACGCTCACTTTACGAGCAAGTGTGTTGAAAAATAAATAATTACGTTATCAATCTTCTTAATACATAAAACTCTTCCGTTATTGACTGAGTGACTAACAGACAACGTACAGCAATAACTACTGGCCGTAGAGAGCTGAAATTTGGAACATACAATCCATAGAGGTTGTGGGGGAGCACTAAGGAAGGAATTCCAGTTTTTTTAGTTTGTATGAAAAATCTTATTCTTTGATTTCACATCCGTGTGTTATAGTTGGCATAAAGGTTCTTCAATGAGTGACTGGTAGTGTTGTGAAAGGAATTTTCGAAATTTCCAAGGGAACGGGAAATATATGATTATTTACTTTGTATGAAAATTATTATTCCTTGAGTGCATGGATGTGATACTTAGTATAAAGATTTTTCAATGGGTGTATATTTGTATTATGGAAGGAATCTCCGATAATCTCACGGGAACGGGAAGTATTGGATTTTTTAGTTTGTATGTAAAATCTTATTCCTTATGTGCACGGATATGATTCTTGGCATCCTTTAATAGTGACTGGCTGTGTTCCACATAAACAATGTTTATGCGCGCACGAAGTTGCGGGCAAAAGCTAGTAGACATATATTTCTTCTCATTCTCGCTACTTTTGATCCTGTATGATAAAGTCTTTTATTTAAAAACTAGCTGTACCCGCGGCTCCGCTCGTGATAATTTCGGGATAAAAAGTATCCTATGTTACTTCTAGTACCTCTCATGATTCGTCGAGTAGTTTTTGCGTGAAAGCTGAACAAATATCCACGCCTTCATATTTATAATATTAGTAAGGATAAGGATTGACATTTTATAATATTTGACAATTAATTGTTTAGATAACTTTCACATGAGGCGTAAGTATCTATGGAACGAAATACTTCAGCGCAAAGCTTCCGAGTAAACTATATTGAAAGTTGACCCGTCCGGCACGTGAACATGAAGATTTCTAGAACTGCTAACCCGGGAAAGAGCAACGTATAACTGACCATACGAGAAACAACTGACACCGAGATCTACTCCAGCAACACGAAAAGTCTGCCCTTGAGCCTTATTAATTGTCATTGCAAAACACACCGATATTGAGAATTGCGTTCTTTTAAATTGGAATGGAAAATTATTTGGTATTATGGGAATTCTGGGAATAAAGACGGTTTCTCCTGCACCGCAACCTGTTAAAATTTGAGATATCCAAATAGAATTATACCCATAAATATGTACAACTTACAACAGAAAAAGAAATGAAAATAAAGCTGAAACGCCTGTGCAATGCTATCTACCTATACCTACTTCACTTAAAAATAAATACGTTTAACTACAATATTTAATAAAAGTACCTACGCTTTTACCTTAAAAATACAAAAAAAAAACTGAACATAAATTAGCCAAAATTTGGAATTTGACCGAATATTTAAACACTACCAAAACAACTTATACCTATTTCATAAAATAACAACGAAAGAAATTCAAATAAACTATTTAAAGACTAAAAGTCGCGTTGATAAGCACGGTTTATAATATCAATTATTGTCTGTCAATAAAGTCGAACGCTCTGAACGCATCAACAGCCAAATATTGAATGAATTATAAAGCTTGCGCTCGCCTCCCGCCTTTTTATATCCTACCGCCGCGAGCCGCGTCGAGCGCGGCAACCGTTACGCAAAAATAATCCTTATATCATTCAGTATTCACGCGCGATGGGTTATTTATTAGCGTATTTCATGTATAAGTTTGGTGTTTCTATACCGATTTCTATGATTATTTTTTTATTGAATAGGTAATAATGTTATTTTTTTTAATTAGGGATGAGTGAGAGTATTATAAACGTAAGAGTAAACAAATATAATCAGAAAGCTCCGAACTGCTAAGCTATCGGGATTTACACGTGTTATTGCGAGTCAACCATAAAATATAGACATATACTGTTGTAGGATATTTTTTATATAATTTTATGAAGAATATTTCTGTCATACATGATTTCTATGTAGCTTTAACCATTAAGACGGCACACGCGACGGAAGCTTAAAATATTAAGTAATTTCTCCCGTTCCCCCAACATTTCCCTTCACTGCTCTGCTCCTATTGATTGTAGCATGATAATAAGTATACTATAACCTGCCTAGGAGTATGAAGAATATTTTTACCAAGTTTCGTTAAAATCCATCGAGTAGTTTTTGTTTCTATAAGGAACATACATACAGACAGACAAAAAATTTACTGATTGCATTTTTGGCATCAGTATCGATCACTAATCACCCCCTGATAGTTATTTTGAAAATATATTTCATGTACAGAATTGACCTCTCTACAGATTTATTATAAGTATAGATAGATATAGATATAGAAGATAGATATAGACAATCAAAGCTCTCTCAAAGCTTTTGAGAGTGACTGTACGAGAGCTAACATTTATTAGTTAGTTCAAAGTGCAAAATAAGATTCCGGATTTTCTTTTTGACTCAAAAAGGGTGGAGTACTTTGAGAACATTTCAATATTATCATGGAGTAGAATGAAACCTAATTAAAAATATAATAATTTTCGTGGAGTAGTTTGAGAACTGTTTTTGGCGTACTTTGGGAATAAGCCATTTTATAGTTACTGTTGCTAAAGTTATATTATTATATGTTAAGCGGGTATCTCTAATTAGATGTTTAGAAATGTTTGTGTTGTGTATTATCGAAGTAAGTAGTATAAGTTGTATGTTTGATATTATTTTTATATTGAATTTTAAGCGCTGCTTGGGTAAATCCTTGTAATTTCAGGATTTTTCAAAATTCTGGAATTCACCAGCACTGGGATTTACGGCCTTAGACTTCTCGGCGCCCTAGAGACAGACTCATAGCCCTGCAGTGGGCTCACAAAAAGGGTAGAGTTGATCGTAAATTGTGATTCGGTTTAGCTTACGGAGAAATGGCCTTATAAAATAAAATAAAACAAAACTCATTGATTCTTTCGTATACATATCTATTCAGCTTCAGGTACAAAAATATATTTAACGCAATAGTTAACTTTGATAATTACAATATTCAGCACTTAACTTTATTATCACAATGAATTCGTTTCAAGTACGCACGTTTAATGAAATGTAAGTTGATTAAAAATTAAAAATTTTAAAAAACATTTTGATTAATAGTTTCAGCCAATATTCCGATTTATTTTGTAGTGTTGAGAGCTAACTTTAATCTAAGGTCTTCTGTTTAGTTCTATAGTTTCGGGCGACCCTGCACAGATGGCGCTTGCGCAGACGCCGACTCGGGTCTGGCACTTCGACGAGACTCTTTCAAAGCCTCCTTGTTTTCAGTACTGTGTGTATCTCTTTTAGATTCAGCTGCGGGCTGGGTATCTATAAAATTAATTTATAAAAAAAGATTAGAAACTGCTAAGTTTATTTGTGACAAGATTTACAAATTTGGGGTTAAAAACCAGAGTATTACCAACTGATGGTGACAGTGAAGTATAAGCATAAGACAATGAAGTACGAAGGATAAGTTTGTACATTCCAGGATAAAACCTTGACAGACCATATTCGTCATTGTAAACAGGTACCTACGTGTGCAGGTTGAACATAGCTTATTGCTATGTTGACTAAGGTTTCAAACTAAGGCTCAAGGCTCAATGGTACTGAGCGAATATCTGTCGAACAATTTCAAAATATCTAGATTAAAACCTCGACTTTCCTTGAAAACTCTTAATACTCATTTACTCCTTAAAAGATTCGCTTTTAATATCAAGAACAAAAATTTCAGATCCACGAAATAAACCCTCAACCTGCAAAGATGGAAATATACCTACTTACTGTGTAATTACTACTTAAACATTTGCTATCTATCATTGCATTAAAATATCTTTAAATAAAAACTTCAGCGAAAAATATCTTTTTATGTTCTGAGGCGTAAATATTATGGGGTTTTAATATCTGAACTGTACTATCGGGAATTCATTGATTTATACCACGAGAGGTTCATACCACGGTATGCATCGCCCTATAACGTTTTTTGTAAGGGGTGGTTCATACCATGGTATGAATCGCCCCATATCTTTTTTGTGTTTTGGCAATCCATACCATAGTATGAAACGCGGAAATCTGGACTTACGTAAGGCACCTGCTTGGGATCCTTGGCTCTGAGGCTGCTGGTGTAATCCCATGTAATGGTTCAGTCTCACTCCTTGATGGTTCTGATGCTGCACAGGTCCGGGAGCGACAGGCACTGCTGCTATGGGCCTGTATAAAGAGGTAACTTTGATGACTTCATACATTTTCATTTAAAATAAAGATAAGAAGAAAGTAACCATTTCCCGAAAAAACTGAGAATTTTTGATGCACCGATAACCATAACAGATTTTATATTTTGCTCACTGTATATTTCACTAATCCAATTAATTAATTCTGGCGCGGGCTGAGATGATGATGATGATGATGATGAATCCAATTAATTCATAAGAATTTTTGGTGCACCGATAACCATAGCCGATTTTATATTTTGCTCACTTCATTTATATATATATATATATATATACATATATACAGGGTGATTTTTTAGACGAGCTACATACTTCGACATCATATTATATGGGCATCCCTTAACCCAAAAAAAATATAAAAAAAATTATAACTCGTAAAAAAAAACCAAGATTTTTTTTTATTTTTTTTAAATATTTTATAATTTTTCCTGCTCGGACATGTGTAAATAAACGTATTATCAAAGAATTTTAATGAAATTCACAATTTTACTTTTTCAAAAAAAAAACCGGCAATGTATTGCAAATTGTATTTAGATTAAAACTACGCGCGCTCCTCAATGAACAGTCCAGTTACAGGTGCCCTCCACGGCCGCGTAAGTATGGCGGCTAGTAGCAGCCCCTCCCGCCCGTCCCGCACTCCGCCCGGCCGCGCTCGCCCCGCGGCCCTCCCGATACTCAATGAACGATAACAAGCTGTCTCATATTATTACTATCACCCATCGCATATTAAGTCAGGGTTTCACGGATGCTTCAGAATCACCTCGTGTGTCAAAGCAGTACTTTACGTTCATTTCATCAACGACTTAGGTAGGTACTATTCAACTCGTTCCTATTGAAAACCATGATTAGAAAACCACGGACAACAGCTGCGGATCAGTCGCTACAAACTTAATTTCGTTATTAGGTAGATAGATTAGTTTTATCAGAAAATTTCATTCGATTGATCGAAAATGATACTCTTAGTGTAGTTACGTAATACCGATTTAGTGTAGACATCAAATTCAAGACAACTTTTTATCAAATTACTCTGCCACGCGCACGTACGATACACCTACCTACCCACCATCATCGGAAACAAGGTAAAAGGTTCTAAATAAGGATGATGATGATGTTGCGAAAAGATTCTAGTCATAATCTAAAACGTATCTTGAAAATTAAAATCTTATGCATATCTCAGTGTCCAATCATTACCAAAACGTATGTATTAAAACATAACTACATAGTAGGTACGTACCTACTATGTCCCTTACACGTAAGTTTATCCTATACGGGTCATGAACCCATGATCTCGCATTTGCCAAACAGATGCTCTTCCATTTAAGTTGCCAAGTCACTTTTAAACTAAACCTAACGTAGTATGTCGGGGTCGGATTCTAGCATTTTACCCGCGTCTATTTCGATCCCCTAGGAATACCAGGATAAAACTACTTACATATCTAAGTAATTGTTGTTTACGCTTTGTCCTAGATTTATGTTAATTTTCTTCCTTGGTCATAAGAAATTAAAACTACATTTCATACCGGGTTTCATCCAGCCAGTTAAAATGAGAAAAAGTCGAATTCACTTGAAGCACTAGATTTTGCAAGTTCTACTTAGTTATAATATTAATAACATGCAAAAACCTTTCAAGTTTATTGAATTTGAAAAGAGTAGTCATACAATCCCACTTCTCGTCTTAGCGCCTAAGATGGTAGGTACCTACTAGCCTATCTTTAGAAAAAAATATCTACTCTATTTTAATAACTATGAAGTGAAGGTACGCGAATACTTCGGTAATAGGTTAGGTACCTATGCCGGGTTTGATGTGGATGATAATGTAAACATGTGGTGTAGGTAACGTTGGAAGGTATGATCAATGAACATAATAAACAATAACAATTCATTGTTACACTTACCTACACATTAAATCTTCAACTGTTCCAAATGTCCGCCATTCACATTTGTACACAAATTCTAGCGACGTATAAGTAATATTGTTATGTAATCGTGCAATAAAGTCACTGTTTGTTGTCAATCTTCTTAATTTATTAAATGTTAAAATAATCCGGTTCTTAAGTTCCTCTACGGTATTCACGTCTGTCGCGTACACTTCACTTTTCACAAACCCAGTGTATTCTGACGCCGTGTATGACATTGTGGATGTCTTACGTACTTAATAATTAAACACTACACACAAAACTAAACCTAAAATACTTAGTTACGTGTCCTGTCACTAAAGTAAAACTAACACTAAATAAACTCCGTGTCCTGTCACAACATAAAAAAGCACTATCACTAATAAGAAGTTTGGTGTCCTATCACAATAAAAACTTAACAACTTTAGACAATATGAAAAAATAGGACGCGTGAGCAACAATAATCTGTGCTAAATTGCGTAACGTGCACCCCGGATGCAACCTGTTATCGCACTGACTAAACAATTAATAAATAACTAATCACAATTTTCACTTTGTTTAGTCATCATTTTATTCTCAAATTTTGAGTAGCGAAGCAGACACCATTCAAAGGGACGAGCCTGAAGAGGAAATGTGTGAGCAACTGCTGGAATCGCCATTTTTAATTGTTTGACTTTTAATTTTAATACGTGTTTCTTACTTTATATTGATTTTTAATAAAAATACAAATTATCATTATTTTCTACTAACTGACTTTCATTACCCTCACTCGTCTACAAGTTGATGGCCTGTGTGAATTGTTGATCTTTTTTATTTTTTTAAAGTAAACACCTAAATCCAACCCTGTCCAGATAGTTGGCATCAAATTTAGGAAAGTCCTAAACATTCAATTACAAACTTAGTAAAGTCCACCTCTTGGTAACAAAACTGGGAAAGTCCATCTTAAATTTAAAGTTATACTCAAAAATATTGAACAGAACGTGACAAATGGTTTAAAATGTCATAATTTATTATATTCTTCTTAAACAAAAATACGCCTAACAATCGAAAAGGTACTTGGAATAAAACTATTCATTTTTATCTTTTTCTGAAAATTTTGACACTGTGGACGTTACCATCTTTGATTCTATACACCTGAAATGTAATAAAAAACCTTGTACCGACCGCGCGGAGCGTTGCTTAACCTGCGATATCGTGTGATATTATGTACACGAGCCACAAGCCACGGCGACTTCAATTTAAATTACTGTGTATAAATTTGAGAAATTTCAAGTTACTGAATTTTAAGCGTAATAAAATGTAATATTGTCTCAAGTTTACACTATTCAAACTTAAATAAAACACATTTTTTTTAAATCAGATTTTATCGCGTCAGTTGCTCGTGACCACTGTGTTTGCAAAGACATCGAAACCCCTATAAAATCCGGTTCAAAATGTGTTTTATTTAAGGTTGATGGACCTGCAAAAGTATTCGTTTAACCCATTCATTGCTTCCCAAAAAAGTTACCAAAAACCCGGCGTCTTGGTAAAGTCTTCTACTCCGCCCATCTGCGTTCTCGGTATGAGACCTCAGATTTCGCAGTGCATAATTCTTAATTTATTTAATAGTAGGGTTTTAAAAACATGATGCGAAGTTTATAACAATTTATACCAAGTCAGCCATCCATCGTGTAATTAATTAACGTGTTAGTTGCATAAGGATACTTACTTATTAATTTTCATTTACATTGAAATTGTAAAATGATTTGCGACTTCTGAACGCGGGTCTAGTCCGCACATAGGCTTGCTCGACATAGAAGGTTAGAATTCGCATATTTCAAAACCTTGAAAATCCACAGGCCATTTAGGTTATGAATAAATAATAAAAGGAATTATTACACAAAATCTTGTCATTTTTAATGTTATTCGGCTGACTTATTGACGTTTGAAATTCGTCCGCCCATGGGCGGACTCGGCATGCGAGGTAAGCAATTTAATCCGCCGATGGGCTGGATCGGCATTGAATGGGTTAAGCTGTTCCGGCCGCGCAATAATAATTAGCGTGTACGCCGAGACTGTGAAATCTCATGAAATAAAACAACCAATAAAATCAACTCTAGTTGTATGCAAGTCATTCATAAGAGAAAGGAACTTGCAGGCGGAACAGCGCGTTGTACGATTATTAGTAGGTACCTACAATAGTATGTCGAGGCAACGAACTTGAGGGCGGCGCGGCGGCGCAGCGCGTGCTTCGATCATTGATAGGTATCTTCTTTTAGTATGTAGATATCTATCCACTTTTCTTTCATACTTTACTCTAGCTATGGACAAAATGCCTATGTACGTTATCTACTTACATATTTTAATTCATATCAGACTAAGAAAGATACCTAACTTATGTAAACAGTTGTTAAAAATTCGGGCTAGTAGATACCATTAAAATACAAAAAAAGACGTTGAAGGCCTGAAGACTACGAAAAGCAGTAAGTACCTAATAGGTGTCTTCCCGCGGGTGTCCTAAGAAGCAACTTAGAGATCAGAGGCTCTCATGTGATATTTGGGCGATGCGGCTTGCATCCCACCACCAACACTTACGGTCACTTTAATTACCTCAATCTACCTACTACCATTTTTTTTTTTAATACCTACGTAACATGTAGTAAAAACCTAAACATATCACGAAAATAACTCTTAGTTACATAGGTAGCTCCGGCCAGTAGTTACCTATGTACCCAATGATATTATATAAAACAAAAGCAGATATGTTATAAGCACGCGCGTTATGAAGACTCAAATACGAGCCAAATGGTAGGTCTTGTAATTAGTCTGCGTCGAGCGCAATCACAAGCGTGACGCACTTTAGGTTCCTGTGTCATCACCAAAATAAATATAAAATGCCGTCGTGTGCGTTTCGGAAGTGTACCAATTATAACTCTAAACTAAACAAAATGCAAGGGATCTCATACCACATGTTAGTATGTAAAAGTACTTAGATTATTTAGTATTTGTAAATTATTTTTTTAAACAATCTAATAAATAACTGATGCAGGTGAAGAAAGAGATAGCGATCTAGTTTTGACGCGAGAGCGATAGATGCGTGCTCTGCGGACATAGATTAATTAGTGCAGAACGAATATTGATAGTGAATAAAATGCCTACAATTAAAGTTCAGTTGTTCTTTATTTTTACTTTGCTTTGATCCCCATTTTCAATCATCGAGTCATTTGATTAAAGTCATAATTGATAAATACACAAATATTCGTCTCCACTTCGTCCGCACATAAAAATAACCCCGAAATACAAAAACTTTCAAAAAGACAAAAAAGAAATAAATTAAATCTTTTTGAAGGTATATAATATTCATTGTATTTCTATTTTTAATTATTATTTAAATATTAAAATTTTCAATAAATATTATTTTCTAAGTATTATTTCTTACTTATGTAATTACTTTTCAATCAAGTGTCCACTCTACGACTGTAAATATTAATCTATGACACAAGAAAACATTGAAGTGCAATCATTAAAACTATATCTATCTCTTTCATTTGCGTGCTTTTTCTTATCTTTTGTGATAAGTAATCAGTGAAACTTGTCAATGCATGCAGTTTTTGATTGCTCGGAACAGTTTAGAACGCAAATTACTATGAACGTAACATATCTATAGTTTATAATATCATTGTATGTATCTATCTAATATTTAAATTAAATACTGCTCTATTTAAAGATGTTCACTTTATTGGCATTGTACACCCATCTCCGTACATTTTTAATTTAATCGGCTTAAGTACATTAAACGCATCTCAATTTCATCTATGCTAGCTATGGATTAATTGGCTTGTGTGGGTGGCAGAGAAGTCGAGACAGGTTCGAATCCTGTACGGGTAATTTTTACTTATCACATTTTTCATTTATTTAAGTCGAGACAAGCTTAAGTATTTTTTAATCTAACATTTATGTTTAGAAAGTTAGAGTTTTATTTCAAGTAGGTAGGTAGGTACTGCATTTGTCAATTAAAATACTTCAAAGACTATTTTAAGCTAGAAAGTATTTATTGATAGTAAAAATTAATTAATTTATTTCTTAAGCAATAATACGGATATGTACTTAAAGGTTCTTAAGTACATATCCGTATGTACATCACGAAGCACGTGCCAGTCACAGGTGTTTTACCCCAGCGCCGCGCGCGCCGACACATGCCATTTCGCAAGGCGGCGAACGCTTTATTGTTTTGCCGACAAAGGCGGCACGAGCCACTCACAGGTGTTTTACCCCAGCGCCGCGCGCGCCGACACAGGGCATTTCGCAAGGCGGCGAAAGCTTTATTGTTTTTCCGACAAAGGCGGCACGAGCCACTCACAGGTGTTTTACCCCAGTGCCGCGCGCGCCGACACAGGGCGTCGCAGGCGGCGAACGCTTTATTGTTTTGCCGAAAAGTCATGATGTAAAGTTTCATTTTGAGTAAAAACAAATTAATTAGTATTGATATATGCGTCGCCAGTGACGCATCTTCGATATTGCAAGGCATATCATCGCGAGTGCGAGTGCTCAAAAATTTTATTGTGGAGAGGAGTTTTAAAGTACTTATCTGTAGTGTAAAGTGCTAAGTGTAAAAGTTATTTTTTGAACATGTCCTTTAGTAACGAGGAATACTGGGATATGGTGCGTACATACGCTTTAGCCAACGATAGTGTACGAGGTGCAATAAACTTGTACCGGGAATTATTCCCTAATCGACGCGTGCCAAGCAATACCGTGATGTTAGGTGTAAATAACCGATTACGGCAATACGGCCAGTTTACTGTGCCTACCCATGCTCAGGGTCGTGGACAACAACAACTATCTGTTGATCTGCAGGATTCGGTTATTGAGTATTTTGAGCAAGACCCAAGGCGTAGTACTCGAAATGCAGCGAGAAGTGTTTGTTAGTAACTAACTAATTAAACGAAACTAATTAAATGAAAGATTGCGCGCCGGGGCCTCCCCGCGCTACAACAAAAGTGAATTGTGTATTTAGGTGTCTCGTTAAAGTGCAAAGTGGTTGATATGTGATTGATAAGTTTTAAGATGTAAGAGTGCATGTCGCAATGGACCTTCAACGAAGGTAAGCGGTGTAAATACGTAAAGTATTCCATATACCTTCCCTATAACAAGGATACTTTATTAACTCCTCTAATATTACAAATGTAAAAGCTTGTCATGTTGGATGGATGTACCTAATATGTATGTTTGTTACTGTTTCACGGTGAAATGTTGTCATTTAGTTAAAATTTCGCACGAAGTTAGAGCTAAGTCTGAAGTAACTTATGAGACTTATGTCTGAAATACTCGTAATTCTGATTAACGCAGGTAAAGTCGTGGGGAATAGTAGTCAGTAGGCTATTATTATTGAAAAAAAGGTCGACCTTGACCTAGAACATGGATAGTGCTACAATGAGTAGGAAAAACTCAAAGTGTTTGTTTTGCTTATTTCCGTCGTTTTTCCGTTCATCAAGTACTTAGGTAGGTTACTTATGTGATTTGTTAATGAGTAAAAAGAGAAAAATTTTTTTTTGTCGTTTATAAACCTACCTACTTGGGTGTTAAGTAGGTAGTACCTATCGTGCGTAATCCATGACATTTTTGCTATCTCATTTAATAGAGCAGGTAGGTACCTAGGAATGATAAAGAATATTTTGATTTTGAACAAGTAGATAATTTATTTTGATGATAATGATGGTACCTAGTTAGGTAAGTACGTACCATGATAGTTTTTATAATACTAGAACTACCTAATGTAACTCGGTTCGTTTAGCAATATTATTTAGAGAATTGGCTTAGTTTGTTCCACCCTTGTCTGAAGGTCTCTCAGTCTAACTCTGTTGGAAGAGCGCTCGTCCGTAAACGAGAATTCGCGGGTTCAAGTCACGCCTGGGGCAGAATCAAAATGTTTTATTTTAATATTTAATAAGTTTTGATTGTTTATTACACATGGCTTTTGAATAAGATGTCAAAAAGGAAGAGATTTTTTCAGTAAATGAGAATAACATTTTATTAAGTAACTAATATTTTTGTTTATAATGACATTTATTTTTTTTATTTCAATTATTTCACCTGCTGTCTTACTGACATTAAAAACTTGAAAGTTTGTTAGGCTATTCTTGAACAACTGTGATCAGAAGATTGCCATAAAGGCTTAGGTACTTGTATTGTATTGTATCTTCCTTGGGTTGAGTTACTAAAAATACATTTTTTTATGTTTTTGTGTCAAAGATTGTTCTAAATTCTATCTAGTCCTTTATACGAGGTGAATTTTAAGGTTTAACTTTACGTTCACCATCAGAAAACCAACAAAAAAGTTCAATACGAAAAAGAAGGTCTGCCTGCAATCAAACTTGAAATAACATATTAAATTATGTTTTTATTAATCTTAAAGGAGCCAATATCGATATTATTATGTATTAATATTATTTTGTAGGGAAATGGTTGATGAAGAGATTTTTGATAGAGATTTTTTATGAACTTAAAGTTTGGTTGGCTTGATAATGTGGTAATACCTATTATGTACTGGGAGACGGAGCGTGGGCAGGCCCCCCAAAAGGTGGACCGACGATCTGGTTAAGGTCACCGGTGGATGTTGGATGAGGGCAGCGCAAGACCGTGTGAAGTGGAAGACCTTGGGGGAGGCTTATGTCCAGCAGTGGACCTCGGCTAGTTGATAATGATGATGATGATGTTTGACTCCTTGTCTAAACTGTAGTTCAGTTGGAGGAGCACTCGTCGAGAAAGATAAAATGAATGTTTAAATTAATATCGTGTTACTGGATATTTTATTTAATTTGAATTGAAAAGTTTGTGTTGCATTGCATAGGTACCTATTGCCGAAGTATTCGCGTACACAAAAAACTTCATAGTTACTTAATAGAGTTGTTATTTTTTTGGTAAAGATAGGTAAGTAGGTAGCTACTTATCATCTTGGGCGTTAAGACTTGAAGTGGGATTGCATGACTACTTTTTTCAAACTCAATAAACTTGAAAGGTTTTTTACATGTTATTAACTTAGTAGAATATTCAAGTGAATTCGACTTTTTCTCATTTCGAACTGGCTGGATGCTAGATATGTAAGTAGTTTATCCTGGTATTCCTAGGGGATCGAAATAAACGCGGGTAAAATACTCGACTCCGGCCCATACATTGGGTAATGTTCTACGTTAGGTTTAGTATAAAAGTGTCTGGGTAACTTAAATGGAAGAGCGTCTGTTTGGCAAATGCGAGGTAATGGGTTCATGGCCAATAAACATTTTAATTATCTAAGTATGCTAAAAATTTAGAGTTTTTTTACGTATTTTCACCGAATTCCCGTCGCATAGTAGGTACGTCTACTTCTTAGTTATGTTTTAATATTTGGTTAAGATTGAACATTGAGATACTTATGCATACCATTTTTATCTTCAAGATGGTATGTAGGTAGGTGTATCGTGCGTGCGCGTGGCAGAGTAATTTGATAAAAAGTTGTCTTGAATTTGATGTCTACACTAATTCGGTATTACGTAACTACACTATGAGTATCATTTTCGATCAATCGAATGAAATTTTCTGATAAAACTAATCTATCTACCTAATAACGAAATTAAGTTTGTAGCGACTGATCCGCAGCTGTTGTCCGTGGTTTTCTAATCATGGTTTTCAATAGGAACGAGTTGAATACCTAAGTCGTTGATGAAATGAACGTAAAGTACTGCTTTGACACACGAGGTGATTCTGAAGCATCCGTGAAACCCTGACTTAATATGCGATGGGTGATAGTAATAATATGAGACAGCTTGTTATCGTTCATTGAGTATCGGGAGGGCCGCGGGGCGAGCGCGGCCGGGCGGAGTGCGGGACGGGCGGGAGGGGCTGCTACTAGCCGCCATACTTATGCGGCCGTGGAGGGCACCCGTAGCTGGACTGTTCATTAGCCGGGTCCACACCGGACGATCCACCGCACTCCAATCGCGCGCGGTAAGACCGCGATCCAAAGGCGCGGGCGGTTTGAGGCTATTGAGGAGCGCGCGTAGTTTTATACAATTTGCAATACATTGCCGGTTTTTTTTTTGAAAAAATAAAATTGCGAATTTCATTAAAATTCTTCGATAATACGTTTATTTACACATGTCCGAGCATGAAAAATTATAAAATATTAAAAAAAAAAATTAAATATTTCTGGTTATTTTTACGAGTTATAATTTTTTTTATATTTTTTTTGGGTTAAGGGATGCCCATATAATATGATGTCGAAGTATGTAGCTCGTCTAAAAAATCACCCTGTATATACAACGTGTAACAAAATGGAGAGATAAAACTTTAGGGTTAGCTTCTATACTATACGTAGAATATACAGTAAAAGAATTAGCATGATCAGTGCTGGTATAGACTTTCATACAATTTTTTTAAATTATTTTACAATAAAATATTTTGACAACCCTAGTCAACCTAACAAGCTAAAAATAGACTTGCGCCGCAATCAGTGACCTTATGACCTTTCCCGCACCGGCTGAATAGCGAGCGATACGCCGCGGCCGCGGCCGCCTGCGAGTAGCGCGGATATCAGCGCAGCTGATTGTTACTTACCTATCGTTTGGCACATTGAATGACACAATTTTTATCACACTTTCTAGCTAATGACAACAAATAAAACAACATGTTAGTACAAATTTCAAGTTTCTATTTATTAATGATAAACGGGTTGCCCGGAAGAAATCGGGTTGCCTGAAAGAAATCGCTTAAAGCTTTTTAAATCGCTTAAATATTGTGTACATCATTATTTCTACGTTTAATGACAATAAAGAGTGTTTGTTATAATTATTACAACTTAAATTTGTAATATCTGACAAACTCTTATGGCAAGTATCGCACTTATTTCAATCGACATTGAGTTCACTTTGCGTAAAAACACTCACAACTGTATCTAGGGTTTCCCTTACACTTGGCCAGAATTACAAAAACGGCTCACAATTTCTGCCTTCTTTTTAAATACACACACATCCACATGACGTTTGTGCCACCGACAAAAGCCTAACCGAGGAGGTCACAAATCCGCTGGTATCAGCTCTTGCGTCCATCGGGAATGATAAGGATGTTGGCCATCATCACTAAGCGTGCGCCATATCACCATGTGATTGACATCCAAAAGAGCGCCGACTCGTCCAGTGCTGCTCCTCGGATCCTCCTCGAAATGATCCAAGACTTGCTCTTCTAAGTTCTCGAAACGCGAAGGTGGCCGCGCTGGGTTTCGCGTGAAAAGAACCGGCGCGCTGAGCCGCAGACTCATGCTTCAAAACACGCCATAGCCGGGTAAGTGGCGCTGTTCAGCTGCCGGCCTGCACTCCACAAACCGCTGCCTGTAAAGTCTTCGAGCTTCGTTGATGCTGTGGTTACTAACGGCTCCAACATACAACGTTGTTTGAATACACATGTCGTATAACAATACTTTCTCCAATACTTTCAAGTCGAGAAATTTTAAGAAAATTTCGAATAAAATAGCGATAGCAACTGACGTGCACACTTCAAAACGGACATGAAAGAACTGAAATACAAATAAATTTCTATTAATTTTACTAATAACCGAACCAAACAGTTCTCTAGTACCTAATATTTTTAGGGTTTTTCCGCACCTATAGCGATATGATAAACAAAATCTTAGTAGGTACCCAATTTATTTCATAATACAGTGAAATGACTTCATTATATTATGTTTTTGTATTGTTAAGTTATTCTGTTACAAATAAATAGTTTTCAATCGTGAAATCACTTCAATAGTTTTTAAGTTGTTTGTTCAATATCAAAATATTAAAAACTGTTAGGTATTTGTTAATTTACGTAACTTATTTTTACGCTTCACACATTTTAAATAAAGAAATTAATCCATTTTGTTTCTCAAGAAAGAGAATAATAATAAAAGATAAAGATTCCTTATAAAAAAATAAAGTTTCAGGACAGGTATACTTAGGATATTTTTCCCTATAGCGTTTGAAAATAATTTCAGCTGCCTGAAACAACCGCAACTAAAAACAATAATTAGTTAGTCATCAGTAATTTAACTTTTTTAATAAAAAATTTAGTTGAGTTGAGAATTTGTTCATAATAAGTTTTGAACGGAACAACCTTTACTTTGGCTTGGAAGCGACGCGGCGCGGCGGCGGCGGTAAATCTCAAAGGGTATAATTCCGAAAGGCGCAAGTTCGCGACGAGACGCCGAAAGAAGTCCCGTGATTTGAGCGATAATAGACCTTGTGTGTTTGTTATAAGAGCTATGCACGGGTTATCTTTTATGAAAACGACTTTGCTTAGTTGCTATTTTTATTAATTTAATGCTTTTTTGTCGTATGTATTGATAGTTATAAGTATGGGAGAATACAAGAAGTACAAGAAGCTGTAAGTATTGTATCATAGTTTGAGGTTTACAAAATCATAGGTATTTACCGAATATGTTTCCATTATAATTCTTAGAAAGTTTGAATGTAAGAGAGAGAGGATATTTCTTCGTTTTTTATTAGAATTATGGGTAAGTTTGATTGTCTATTTGAGTCTCTCTTCATTAGGTATAAGTTGCGATTTGACGCCGTGCGAAAGAATTTCCACGTAATACCTACCGATAGATTTGTAATAATTTCATATTAGTTTCTTGCAATAGCGTATTTCTAAAGAAATGTGATAGTTTTTTGTATGACAAGTTTGATATCATAGTTTATTGAGAGTACCTAAATTAATGTTTTGTTTTACGTTTCTCTTAAATTTATGATTACTTATGCTTAATTTGATAACATTTTTGATTTTAGTCGTAAATGTATTTCGATCATGTATGTTGTTAAGTATTAGAAATAGAAGGCTACCGAGCCTCAGCATCCGTTCATAACCACAAACAGTGCGACTAAGAAAAAGTATTAAACGTTTTTAAAATACGTAACACTTAAACGTGAGAGCCCGGGAGTAGCGAGCGAGCGATCCGCGGCAGACAAAGGGCATCGAACTTGCTACTTCATAGACTATAAAAATTATGCAGAATGCTGGATTACTTAAAATTTATTTCAAGCTTTATTGTATGATGGTGATGATAGTTGTAAGTATGTGAGAATAAACAAGAAGTTAAATATCCTTGTCAGTGATGCATCATAGTTTAAGGTTAAGAAAATATATTCTCACGGATAGTTAAAATTAACGTGTTGTGGGTTCGAACGTGCAAATCTATTATTTTCGTAGAGTTTTAAATTGGTAAACCGCGTGATAAACGCACATATTGGTGAAAAGGTAGTTTTAAAAATATTCTGCTCTAAGATACTACCAAAAAAATCATTCCCGAGACGTTGTTGTCGTCTAATTTAGTAGGCACAAAATTACACTTTGTAGTATCTCTCTTGGTTACTTATCGCTTTATTTTAACGCCATCTGTTATCGAATAGATTCTATCAAAAGGTAACAGCTGTTTTTAGGGTTGACACTTCGATATTTTGATCTAAACTTTGAACTTGTTTTCCGAACCAACCGTAAGGATTACAAGTTTATGTTACTGTTACTTATAAACTACACCATCAAACATACTATCCCCTTAAGTATTATCTCTTCATTATGTTACACGTTGTATATACATACATACATAACGTCACGCCTATATCCCTGATGGGGTAGGCAGAACACCAGAAGCTATAAACCATCTGATGTCACATTTGACAAATTTGGAGGTATTGAAATGATGGACAGAGACTTGCAGTGATAGGGGGTCAGCCTATCGCCTACAAAAATGTCAGTAAAACCTCCATCCCTCAACTGACTTTTACAGTTTGCCCGGGAAGAGAAGCAGCTGGCACATTCTATGTTTTTCTTTCGCTCCCAGTCCAGCATGAAAGCAATGCTGGACTGGCCTGTATATATATATATATATATATTTTATTTTTTTATTTTATGGGCATAAATTGAACATTACTCCCACGCTGGACTGGGAGCGAAAGAAAAACATAGAATGTGCCAGATGCTTCTCTTCTTCAGATGTTTTATTGGAGATTTGTTTTGTGGGCGATAGGCTGACCCCCTGTCACTGCAAAAGTCTCTCTTTATCATTATGACGCCTCCAAATTGTCAAACGCGACATCAGATAGATTTGTAACGTCCAGTGTTCTGCCCACCCCATAAGGGATATAGGCGTCAAGTTATGTACGTATGTATGTACATTTGGTAGTCTCAAATAAATAACCATCTTTCATTAGATAAGCAAAAAACTCACTGATAAACTAGCTGCTCCTGGTATACATTATATGGTGTTTGTACTAAGAAGCCTTGGTTTTGCGGATGCAGGCCACGGAAAACGAACGCTGGCTGTTGTACCCCAGCGGTGCCAAACTGAGCTCCTAGTGGAACGCCACCTTCTTGTTGGTAGATTGGCCCCTGTTGGTAGCCTGGAACTTTGAAAAAAAGGCACATGGTTATCCAAATAACTAAGTAAAGACGAGAACTAAATACAATGTCACATATCTGTAGATATTGCAAACATCCGTTATGTAGTGGAAGCGCAAGCTCTCACAGATATGATTGTAGTATTATTGATCTCGCAGATATCGATCGGTTTCTTGTGATCGGATGGGCCTAGTAAAAACTATCGATCGGCGTCGACTAATCCATTCTACCATCGATCGACAATCTACCTTTAGACTACCCTTTAGACACCTATTGTGCCACGAAGCCTAACCGTAAAATCCATTTTTTTTATAGGCGTGGAGCCTACTGCTCCTCATAATAAAATTGTATAGGTAGTACTAATAATTTTATTTTCCATATAGAAATGCTAATTGAAAAAATAATTCAGATAAAATATCAAAGTTTACATTCAGTTTTCATTCAAAGGTCCTCTAGAAGGAATTTCTGTACAAATAATCTATTCTTTTATGCTTATATTTATTTGGATAATTTTATATTATATTCCGTAATATGTTCATCAAATAAATAGATTTTGTGACACCTTTTCAATAATAATTATAAACTAACAATGGTTTAGATTTGCTCGCATTCGTTTTGATCCTGCAAGGAATTCTCTGTAATATATGTAGAAGTAAATTAAGTAAAAATAGTTTCTATGAAATTGTAGTTTTAGAGACTAGTGTATTCAACAACTAACAAACGTTTAGCTTATTACATTAGTATAGACTTTTACCATTAACTCCGTTATTAGCAGGAGCCGCTGCAACTACATAAACTGGCTGATACCCTCCTATGGTCCCGGGTCTGAAAAATAATAGAATTCAAATAAATCACCATTAATACAATAAATAATTTCACAAATATTAATAACCCACATACTTCAGTTAGAGCTGTGCATTTTGAATAAAGAATACAAATAAAGCCAATGAAGGATTCAAGAATATGAAAAAGCGGGGCCAGTTCATCATACTTAATCTTACATTTAAAACTGAACAGTTTATATGTGTCATCGTCATCATCAGCTCTTTGTATGTGTGTAAGTTCCCAATTCTTTATGACAAATTTTAATGATTTCTACAGTTTAGTTACGTAGTATAAATTATACTGAATTTCAATAAAGTAATAATAATATATATTAATATTTCTGACACTCACACAACATTATCTAGCCCAAATTAAGTTTCTTAAAGAACTTGTGTTATGGATACTAGATAACTGATATACTTAAGAAATATATAAACATACATATTGAATAAATACATATTTTTTATTAGAATAAACTTAAATAAACATATAAACATCCATGACTTTACTGCTAATATCTGTGTTCATCACACAAATATCCGCCGCCGCCGGGATTCGAACCCAGAACCTCTGGCATAGAAGGCAATTTATGTTACCGCTACACCAGCCGGTCATCAAAAGTAATTTCTATAGATGACTTGAATTTGATTAAGTATACAGGGTGAGAGGTGGGTCACTTTTGAAATTCAAGGACGTGATAGTGTGAGATCACAGGAACAGAAAAAATATAATAAAAGATAAGTATTAATTACACGTTACCTGCACAGGTATGTCCGTACCGGTAATCTGTTCCTTTATGAAAGCATTGTTATGTAAGCACGTATACGGTCCAAAATTTATTAGCATATAAATTATCTGTACTGGAAACCTGTTTCTTAATGTAAGCACCCTAATTTGTGAAAATGGTTTTACCGGTAACCGGGAACAGGCATGTGAACTATGTACACTCGTTGTCCAGGTGCTATTCCTGGCACATTAGGAGCTGCGGCTGATGGCTGAAAGCAATAATTTAGGCTTTATTTGGGGAAAGAACTTACTTAAATGTATAGGGTACAACTTTAAATACCCTCAAATTATCCACCATATAGTTTTGTAATATCCAAATGTTTTAAATTTCAGATTAAAATATGTTTTATGGGCCTGCACTCAAATATTTTGTACATGGAAAACATATTTAAAAGAAAGAAATTATATGAATTATTATATCATATTCCTTTAAAATGAAACGCCAATAATTAGTCATTGATAAATAAGACGAAATAAGACATTGCTATGACTTTTACTTCAGGATCCCAGCAAATATCTAACACTTTATCAAGTGTATTCTTCCATACTGTTTATATGCATGATGTTTATATTCTAGATTTGTTATTACCTGCTGTGGTGACTGCTGGGGTTGTATAATTTCCACCTGATTGTTCGGGTCTTCGAAGGTTTCCAATCGACCCGAAGCGATATTTGGCGACGGATTTGTCTGGAAATCTGCAAGTTAGTCGTTATTTCATATTTTTAATAAATTATAATTTTTCTGCCATGGAAAGCAAGCATACGTTTAATTAAATTAATCTTGTAATAAGGTCAATACTGCAGAAAAACAGTTCGGTTTATTAAAGCTTAATATCAATTTTAAAGCGTAACAAATTAAAGCGACAGCATAAACATTTGTTTATGTCAGAGCCTATGGGAGCCTAAGACACCGTATCGTTGTATTAAGCGACTAGCTGCTGCCCGCGACGTCGTCTGCGTGAACGCTATGCAGCACCAAACGCACCTACGATTATAACACTGCTAGCGTGATAATATGTAGCCTATATGTTGACCCGACTTCTTAACTATCTTCATGCCAAATTTGAAGTAAATCCATGCAGTACTTTTTGAGTTTATCCCGGAAAGACAAACAGACAAACAGACAAACAGACAAAAATTCTAAAAACTATATTTTTTGTTTCTGTTTCGATTGTAGATCATACCCCAAGTATTCTTTTAAAAAAATATTCAATGTACAGTTTTGACTTTCCTACCATTTTATTATATGTATAGATAAGACCGGCAATTGTTATACAATAATACTTATATAATTCTTCTTGTTTGCAATCCCTTTTGTATGCAATAAAGAGTAAATAAATAAATATTAAATGTCCTACTATTTTTCACAGACCCTAGTGTCCTTAACCGCGTAACCACAAAATTTCACGAAGTATAGTTCTGTGAAACGATGATTTTTCGAGACAGTTTTGATTGACTCACTCCGGGTTTTTACGTCGTTTACACTTTGTATTAAAATATTAGAAGCATGGACAGTGTTAAAGAGGAAGATAATTGTTTAGTGATAAAACTAAGAATTGTTTTTGCAGCTGCTATAAGATTGTGACAAGGTTTTCAAGATGTTATCTCCCTTACCTTGTTTCTGCACAGCCTGGTTGTAGTACGATGCGTCGTCAGCGAAGTCGAAGCTGGAAAAAACCATTATTTCATAATCTTCGTGTTGATCATGTAATTAATAAACTTCTTTTAGTTTAGGCACTGCTAGAATAAGTTATAGCTCCTTTATTTTGTGATGGAGTGAAAGATACAAAACCATGTTTAATGGAATCTAGCATGACTTTGAACTGTCAATATGTTGAGATGAAGGGACTGAATGTGTACCGCAATCGTTTTCTCAAATCTTATACCATGTCATCATCATCACAACTCTTTGTAATGAGCCCACTGCAGGGCATGAGTCTCTCCCCTGCAGTGGTGAAGAGGAGGTATAGGCCATAATTCACCAAGCTGGCCCAGTGCTGGGTGGTGGATGCCAGAATTTTCAGGGCGCCTAGATGGCTTCTGACAAACCCTAACGACTACTGTATACCAGTATACAGCACCCGGGACTGACTGCTTAACGTGCCCTCCGAAGCACGGAAGTCGTCGTGCGATATGAATGGTCGGCGGTCACACATCCAAGTACCGACCACGCCGAACGTTGCTTAACCTGTGATATCGTATGATACACACAGTAACCACGGCGCCACGACGACTTCTATACCATGTAAGTAGCTATATTTAGACAGACAATCGTGCAGATATAATTATTAATTTTCAATGTCTTCGAATTCTTACAGGAATATATCTTAAATCATCCTAAGGAACTTATTTAAAAAGTGAACCGTATTAAGAAATGTGAAGATGGTGATGATGTCCTCTCAGACGTATCCATCGAGGGTGACACCCTGACAGTTGCATAATCCTCGTCTGACCAGGTCTTATGCTGATCATAACCGCCTGGCACTGTACCTACATATTTATTCTAATAGATTTGATCAAACACATATCCAAATTTCAACTTTACAGGAGAAATTTTATTTCCAACAGACTTCCAAAAAAGGAAGAAGTTCTCAATTCGTCGGTATGTTTTTTTTGTGACTTTGTTACACGATATTTCGGACAATTGAAAGAATATGTATGATTTCTGAGAGTCTTTACGTTGATGACACTATAACTCAGCCAAAGTTTTGACGTGAAGTCGGTTTTTTAATGCTCTGCGTTCATTAATTATAGCTCAACAACTATGCACTTTCCAACTCGCCTGGCACATACTTGTGCTCATGGTAATCGCCTGTAATTTTATTTCCAAGATTAACAATACATTAATTAACTACATCCTATAAAAATTGTAGCCTTAAACAAGTTTTTTTTTGTATTTATTTTACAGTTTAAGCAGGGCTGTCGACTGCCAGGTCATGGTTATTGATTGCTCTTTGCATGCTATAAATCGTAAGTATACGAATTTCTTAACTTACAGGAAGACCGTTACTCGCAGAGTTCACTAGCTCTCCAGCTATTAAGCATTAGCTTTTTTTTTACTACTATTTACATACATAAAACAGAAGTCACCTAACATTCATAGAGCGCTTTAGCATTACATCTTTGTGCTATTTTGTAATTACTACCTTTTTATTACCAAATGTTAATGTTAAAATAGGAATAAAAATATATGATTATAAAAATGGTATGAATGAATTAAATCTTACACGTATTTATGCTGAGGTTGCTGGTTTGAAAAGAAAGCAGGAGGGGCCGGCTTAGTCTGCGCTGCATTCACTGCCACACACAACGCTGCCACAGTATACTGAAAATAATACATATTTTTAAACTAGCAGTTCCTTACAGCCTTAGTCGTGTTTATACTCATCCCGTGAAAGTATCAGAATAAAACTTATAAAGTTAAGTATTAGTTTCAGTAGAAAAAACTTTTTAAACAGATATCATCGGGTATTTATTTAACACTATGACTCGTCGTCGACGTTGTTGTGTTGCTGTGTTAAGTACATTGTTTTTACTATAAATAAATATACGGGGTTGAATTGACTAAATGACCGAGCCAATGCAGCCAACGAACTTTTCGGAATTGACTGGTGTTGAAGTACAGATGAGTACTTCTTAGTTCCACAGTGTAGTTTCCATAATTCAAACTTATTTTGGGCAGCATATTTGCTTTTCAGTTTGGTAGTTTCTAGAAACAAACATAATTTACCAATTCATAACGAACTTCGTTACTTTTCCTCTTCATAACTGAATCGTATGCGACGTGCGATACTAGACTAGCATCTAATTATAATTCTGTTAGACATGCTATGACTGAGTTGAATCGCCTTGGCGGGTAAGGTCAAGAGAAAAACATAACCCAGGGGAATAACACTTCAAAATGTTTGAAGTGTTATTTCCCTGTTTTATTTAAAAACATAAAATAAATGCAAATGTTTGCAAATATTTTCAAATATTAATTGACTTTTCTCATGTAAGACACTTATGTAAGTAACAATGAATGATTAATAAATAAATCACAATCCTCAATCTAAACAATCTTAAAACCCCTAAAAAGTGTACGTTCCAAAGTTCAGCTCTCTAACAAAGTTCGCCTAGTATTTATGGCTGTACATTGCCTCTGTCAGTAAAGGAACAGTTTTATATTTATGTATTGCTTAAGAAATCCATTATAAAAGCACTCTGTTACTTTGAATTATTTAATGGAAGTCTTGCAGTTGTAATATTTTTGAAAAAAAAAAATAGGCAAGAAGTTTGCAACCCTTTGTCAAAAGTGTTCATTAAAAAAATTGCGCACGTTTTGATAATATTACAAAAAAGTGGAGACATATGCATATACTCGTACGTGCTAATTCTTGAAGACATTGGTCACAGTCACAGCCAAGCAATTTGCCTGTGATATACAGGCAAACTGCTTCTAGCTAGTAAACTATATTTTAATATTATAGTGTTGACTTTTTCGATCCATTGATTGCAATCGAATATAAATTAACAACGAGCAGAACAACCATAACTAGTTCTCATTGAATTATTCAAGTATATTTACTCCAACTTATTTGAATATAACGTGGACATCTGCACTATAATCCATAATTGCATTTAAATGTGGGTGTAAATATTCTATTTAAATTGAATCACTTTATCGTTTTTAATCTACAATAAATAATAGCTTCAATTCTGCACATATAAAATACTGTAAGTTATTGCGAAACATTTTTGCACGTTCCTTAGCACAATGATTAAGTATTTCTTTAAGATTAGTAAGATTGTGTATCTTCTAACTTTAAGAACATGTTAAAGTTCTCATATTTAGATTTTGCAAAACAAAATTGTTAATTTAAAGAGTTATAGCTTAGAGCCTAGCTTAGTAAAAACATGTCTCTATACAGGGTGACTGGTGACAAATTTGCAATATTGAAGGAGAGCACTCTGTACTCGATTCTGATCATAATTATGTAATAAAATTAGGTACAAAATTTTTCACCAGTATTCCCTATAAATAAAAGAGACCTTACTACACTTTTCCCGACGCGCCGCCTCCGTCACACAGTAGTGCTCCCGCCACACGCATACCACCGTATTTTTTTATATTACGCTTATGTAACCACGCGTTGCGTAATCAATTAAATTTACTCAGTAAATAATTAAAAATTATTTTTATTTTAGTTGTTCTCTTCACGTATGATCTCAAACTATCACGTCCTCGAATTTTGCAAGTCACCCACCAGTCACCCTGTATATTAATATTAATTTCCAGTGAAGAGCGTTTTTTCAATGCTAGGTCATTATGACATATATAGAAACAAGTATTTACCTCGTAATTGAGACTTTGAATTCAAATAGTTAACTAAAACATTACATCGGTAAGTACCATAAATAAAATCTTTAGATCATATCTAACTAACCGATCAATCAGTATAAATTACTTTAATTTATTGTATAAAAACGGTCATTTTCTCAATTGCAATAAAAACAAAGATGCGCCCATTACATCAACGGCGACATCTGATCAATTTTAATTAGCTCTAGTACAACAAACTGACGGTAAATACAGGTAATTGTTTATTGACACGAGTAAAGGAGAAAACCAGCTCTTACACATTCATATTATATCGTAACACATCATCACTATCCTTCTCCCACTTTCAACGTTGTGAAAATCATCTGAATAATATGTAAGTTAGAGAGACTGTCTCAAACAAACCCAATCCCAAGTCATTCAAGCGCTCTTGTCGTAGGCCAAAAGAGGCTCTTTCTGATCTTCCCAACCAGATCTTTTTAGATCTGGCGGCCAGATCCTAGCTGTTATAAGTAGTCGATTCAGCACTTAGTGCTTGCTGTTTCTAGCACAGCCTATATCAACGACAGGCTGTCGCTCATGTCTTCGGTCGATCGTTGGTAGAAAGGCAAACGATCAGCAAGGGGAAGTTTAGTGGGTCAAGTCCCACACTCTCTGGGTTTCGGCTGCTAGGGTTATCCCTCACGCAGGGCTCTTTCGTAATTCTGAGTGTTCTCCCCTAACCTCTTGAATTTCCCGTTCGAGTCTCTCGGTGGGGTTGGTGGATCCTTGGCGTAAAAAACACATAATCGCTGATACGATGTTGTTTGACGGAATAATATGTCAGAGCCCCTTTTTAATGTGCCCTATGCTGTTGTCCCTGGCGTGACGAGGAGGCTTAAGCCGATCGTCCACCGCCAACTAATCTAAGCTAGTTTAGTTTAGCTCGCATAGTAGAACCAGTTTGCATTGGAATTCACAAAGATTTCAGGGTTCATATTTGAAACTTATTCCAGCAAATAAAACTCCAAATATTGTAATCTCTTCATGTATGAGATTTCTACTTTAGTCGCTACACATCATGTGCTCAAGAAAATGGAGAATATATTTAGAATTTTTATAATAATTTTACAATACATTTTGTGAATTAATTTCTTACTTATATGACAGTCTAGAAAAATATAGGACAATACTATAGAAAGTGAAATTCAGTTCATATTTGAATATAAGTTGTAAGCACTTTTGGTAAATCGTATGTCGAATATACTGTTTGATATTTGCCTTTTGATATTTAGCTATTGAACATTAGATAATGTTATTACTTTAGTCTCGGCATGATTGAGGACGTGCTAAAGAATATATTTCATAGGCTTTCGCTTTTTAGTCCTTGAGGACCCACCTTACTCGTTGTTGTTTACAATTGATACCTCGACTGTGGTCTTCCCTCATGAACACAGATATCTATGAAGTCGTGGCTTATTGAGCAAATATTTGCAAATGTAAAATTTTGAGTTGATTATAAGATTTTTCTTTTACATACATATTCAATGTATGTTTATAGGTACGAGTGTATTTCTCAAGTTTATTAATCCGTTTTTATATCCATAACATAAGTTTTTATAGAAATTTATTTGGGTTGATAAAATATTTACTACAATTTAATAACATTAAATAGCTTGTCGAGGTCTGGGCCAAAAAGGCATGTAGTTTGGGATGTGCCAAGGATAAGAAAAACACAATTTATTTTATATTTCCGCACCAACATTCAGTTGTCTAGACTTGAGCCCATACAGCTGTCCATCCAGCCATTAATAACATTAAATATTAAAATAAATACAAAAATAGTCGCATGCGCAACTAGGTATAATTTACTCGTGTCTCGTTGATTGTACCGAAGTAATCCTTGCTAGGGAATTAATTAACAAACATTAGTTAAGTCCTGTTTGTATTGCATGTAATTGTTTGTCATCATTCGTTAAGGATTCTTTACCTTTTTAAACAAATAATTCACTTGAAGATGTCTCGTTTTTTATTGATTGATTCTTTATTTTAGCTGTACCCGTAACAAACATAACTTCCTAGTGGTATTTCACTTTGTGAAAGGTTCCTGATTCGTATACGGTCCTGCTAATTTTTACAGCTAAGTTTTCTTGATAGGAGAGAAGAATAATCAGTGTATTTACGGTCACCAACACAAAAATAACTTCATCGAATTATGGCTCAGGATCGACCACTAATCCTGTCCATAGGCGGCGGCCTATTTAATAATAATTAAATAAATCGTAAAAAAATAACTAAACCGTGAGTATAATAAATAGTATGCAACAATCGCGATAGATAATCATCGTTTTAACAAATATGTAATGATACTTTTACATTACTTTTACATTATTTCTGCACAAAACAATCTGCCCCCGCCCCGACTAAGCAGAGCTACTACTAACAGATTATAGTTTTGCTAAGGAGCTGGCCTTATGATGCTTGGAGCAGAACCATGGATTTCAAAACTAATATACCCATGACACTTTTAAAGAAAGTTCAATTATTTTTCTAGCTCATATGCAGTTGTATTTGTTTTACCTACCTATAATTATTTTTAAACTAAATATTTAATTTGTTCGGAAGTTCTAAGCTTCGAAATTAGATATTTGAATATTTAGAATGATCTCACAAACTTCGTACAACCTGCAACAACGGAAGGATGTGCCATACAAGTATATGTGTACAAATTAGTATGTAACTGTCGTTGCAACCTTCACCTAGTTAGGCGTCCACCCATCTGTGACCAGTAAACACCGCAACTGTCACTTTACGAGACTGGGTGACGACTAGATGAAAATTACGTGTTAAACTTTCTGATGAGTTTTTAGTAAGGTGAATTACTTACGAGATGAAAAAATATACTTGATATATTACTAACGAACGGCTGCATAAAAAGTATTTTAAAATTGATATCCCTTGTGCCCTAAGTCATTGGTCTGAATATGATGGAAATACGAAAAAATGGTTGTATAACGAATGTAGGGGTTAGTGTTCATTTTGTGTATCTTGTCTTAAAGTAGTATAATACTTTTAAACTACAATTTCATTGGTGTCATATATACTGGTTTTTCTTTTAAGTTAAAATATATCTGAACCGAAAATAATTTACTTAATTCTTTAGGGTAGGTATTATAACACCGCCACGATTGCTTATCATAGAGTAGTTGCCAAATGTAACAGTATTGTAAATATAATATCAAGCTACATCTATAGCATATAGCACTTATTTATCCCTTATGATAATGTGTTAAACTTGAACTTTCAAATTAATAAAATTAAACTCATAAATATGAATAAAACATCTTGAATTATTTACAAATACAGTCAGTTATTTTTCAAAAAACAGAAGTGCTTGGTCCTATTTAAGTACCTTCGTAGGTGGAGCCTTAGGAACGAAATAATTTGCGAATTGGTATGCGTCCTCTACTATCTTAGTTTATGGATGATGAGGACAAAGGTGACGTTGCGTCGTCAAGATGAACTAACATTTGGATGTGTCATGAATGACAACTTCGAGAGTACAGCTATTTGGAACGTTTGACATTTTTTTATGTTACGACAACTTTAAGTAACTATATAAAACGCTACTGTATTTAACTATTTGATAAACGTAGTATATGACTTCGTAAGAGATTCTTAGTGAATAATTTTGTATGTGCTTTCGATCACAAAATTATTTTTGCGGGAAAATTTCTTAAATACTTACAAATTATAGTAGTTATAAACAAAAAGTAAACTAGATTTCAGACAATTTCTTACTCAGTCAAAATAATTGGGCATTCCCTGATAATATTAAGACATTTTTGTTAGGTTATGTGATAAACATTTAGTAAAAAAAAACAGAAATGTGAAGCTGACTCCATTCGCTTGTTGTTCCTAAAAATAAACTGATATTATAATAATTCTTAAATAATAATTCTAAAAACTATTTTAGTTTATGGATGACGAGGACAAATGTGTCGTCAAGATGAACTAACATTTGGATGAGTCGTGAATGACAACTTAGAGAGTACGACTTAAAATGGTTTTTGTGAGAAAATTAGGGGTAGCGATGAAAAGTAAAAAATCTCCAACTTTTTTTTTAGATAACCTACTATTTAGATTTAGATAACTACTTATGAAACTGAGATCGTAGGCTTACAAGGGTTTTCTTAGCTTTTGGCCCTATTCACTTTCGAAGAATACAACTTCTTGATTGACGACCACTTTGGCGATGGGGTAAATCTATCTGCCTCAGACGCCAGTGGTTGCGGGTTCTATACCGTCTGGAACAAAAAAAAATGTTCCGGGTCTGGGCATTTATCTGTCTTTTTTTTTTTTTTTTTTATAAGTGACTAAACCCGCGTTTGACCTCAATCTCACCTGATGGTAAGTGACGATGAGGTCGAAGATGAAAGCACACGGGCTTAGGAAGGAACTGGCTCTTTATACAATATTGCCGGAACACATTACCGCCGGAGCGGTAACATTTGGCGGCAGACTTTATATAAAGGGTGGTCGCTAGCCAGGCGGACCCAGAAGGGATCCTACCACCAAGCGAAAAATAAAGCGATCTTTATTTATATTCTAGGTTAACTACATGGGAACGCTACATGGTATCTCATAACACAAGCTTCGCTTACTTTGAGGCCTTATAGTTGGTGTGATTCTCTGGTTATTTTATTTTATTTAATTAATCGTAGAACAGGGGTGAGGATGAATTGATAATATACATATTATTATGTTGTCGGCTGATTGTGAAGTCTTCCATCAAAGCATATGCTTATAGAAAGCGTATAATCGTAAAAAATCAAATAAAAAAAAAAACAAAAATCAAAATCAATTTATTGCGGAAAATATGGTAGCATTTGATGGTATGTACACATTATAGTATGAGCGCATACTTTACTGTATTACAGCATGCAATATTGGTATCTTATGCATTTATTTAAAATGTTTTAATTTATTATTACTATAACAATATTATTATTAAAAATTATATAATACTCATAACACTCCATTTTATAATAATTTACATTCTTATCTATGTCAAATTTACAGTGTAAATAAATCATTAATGTCAAAAAAACATTTATTAATTAGCCATTGTTGTAAGACGTATTTAAATTTATTAAGTGGCAGCATTTTGATATCTCCAGGTAATTTATTGAAAATTCTAATGCACATTTTTGGGCTATTTCTACGACATATTTCAGTTTTGATATTCGGAAGACATACTCTATTTGGAAATTTAGTGCTAAAACACAATACATCTTTTTTATTTACAAAAAATTCAGGATGCCTTTTCACAAAATAACGCTATTTCATAGATGCTTGGAACGGTTAGAAGTTTCATACTTTTTAAATAAATACTTACAGGTTGTCTACGAATCAACATCAGCAATAGCACGAACACATTGCTTTTGAGATATGAAAGCTTTATTTATTTTGACCGAGTTGCCCCAAAGCAGAATACCATACCTTCAAATTGAGGCAACGTATCCATGATACGCTTTAAGGGCCGTTTCTTTATTTGTAATTTTATTTAATTTCCATAGTACGTATGCAAACCTGTTTATTTTAGAACAAACATTTCTTTACAGAACATTTTCTACGTGCAAGTTCCATGTAGGGGAGATAAAATTAAATAAAATTTTGTCATGTCCCATATGGTAGTTTATTCTCTTTCGGTGAAGCTCTTCAAAACGTGACGATCTCATGACAAATATGAGGTCGTTGAGCTTATTATTACCTAAATAACTGAAGATTTTAGGTTTTGCGAGTGGTTCCTTCCATTTGCACTATATTTTCCTCTTCAAGTCCAATTATTAAAACGAAGAAGTGTCTACAAACTACTCATAAAAACATAATCAGATTTTTGATCTGCGCCCTGACCTTGTTAGATCGCTTAAACGTTTACACAGCAACTTAAATATAACAATGGACTTTGTTTTTCCTAATTTTGTCTTATTTGCCATAATTTAACTGTCAGATTGAGGATGCTTTTGTTCTATTCGCAATAAAATAACAGTTCTGTACGACCAGCTGGAGGATGATTTTTAAGGTTTCATCAGTTACCTGCGCAAAATTTGGGGGCAGACCAAACACCAGAGGCTATAAAACAAGAGGTTTGACGAAATTTGGAGGTATTATGATGATGGAAAAACGACAATAAAACATCCGTCCCATAACTGACTTTTACAGTATGCCCGGGAAGAGAAGCAGCTGGTATATTCTATGTTTTTTTTTCGCTCCCAGTCCATCATGGGAGATTTCAGATGCAAATTTTTTTTTCAAGAAACATATTAAAAAGCACAAAAGAGATTTTATTTTTCAAATCTATAACTAAAATACCTACAATCGACTAAGCTGTAGTAAAAAATACTTCGAATGATTGGAACAGCTGTTCTAAGAGGTTTTAAATCTTATATGTCACTAAACATTTAAGTAGCCACTTGAAAATGTTTAAATCAAATATTATTTTAGTCATAACAATTTTGAGCTTTGACCATGTGGTGGAAAAATTTCTATCTAAAAATATTATTCCTGTATTGTAGAGCAACCGATCTGAATACGAGAAATGACGGTCTGGCGGAGTAGTCGTAGAACTATTGCTACGGTAGCTTACGCACTGCATCCGGAATCCGTCATCCATCATTTCATTCAAGATTTCTTTAATTTCTCGGATGCGAATCGAAAACTTGAACTCCTGATTCAAGTTGATTTTACAGAAGCATAAAGTAATCATGTTAAGCTGATTAAAAAATAAAACTTTAAGAGGTGTAGGTAATCTCAAGGAGTGTAGGAGTGTATGACTCTTTTATTTCTAAGAACCCATGTAGCCTTTTTTCCTGTATACAACAAAGCCCATAAGGTAATTCCTCATTGATTATTAAAAGTAATGAATTGTTTGGAATAAGTAGATTAACCTTCGCATATTATTTCAGACGATTCAAATAAAATTATCTTTTCCCTTGCGTTTCGTAAAAAGCTTAGATTTAATTTGATGATATATACATACATACACGTATACCCCATCACACGTTTTCATACAATTTACTTAAAACGATTGAAAATAAACAATAAAACTTTTTCCCGCGCGTTTCATAAATTACTTACCTACCTACTACTTAGATGGTCACTTACTCAAGTCACATAGGTTTCTTCATATTAAGCAACGCAAAACGGCAATTGTCAAGTAATTATAGCAGTTGACAGCGCGGGATGCGCGTCGCTGCGCCTACGCAAGGTTTACTGTGTCTTTCAAGATCTGACCTGGATGTGGAAAGTGGACAGTGGTGCTTACCACCAAAGGATTTAACTGTCATCAATCCAGTCAAACTGATTACAGTTTTTTGAATAGGCACCCACTAATTTGTTTTGCTGTCTAAATCAAAACTTGTATATGAATGCTTATCCAAGCGATTGTGACCCAAGCTTAGATTTATTGTCAATTTTTCATAGAGAACTGAAAAAAAATCCAAAGAATAGATCAAAATTGAGTAACTTATCATTACATACGAACTAAGTATTCGTTTTACAGCAATCACATCTTTCTGCGACTCAGATGGAAGGATGATTTTTATAGAATTGGTTTGGTTACTAAAGATAGTCTGAATATTTTGAAATTCAATGAGCTTGATCGAGGGCATCAAGGAATATTTAAATTATTCTTACAAGTAACTTGGTTGATGAGCATCGATGGTGCTTCTCAAAAAGGCGAGAAAGAAACTCTGCAGTCAACAGTTAGTCCTCCCACTCCCTACAACTACCTCAATAACAAGTAAAATATGCTCCCATGACTGCTAGAATATTATCTGTTTGAAAAGAATAGTGCCTTACCCGGTGGTTGTTCCTACAGCCAAGTTCATTTACCAAGTTCAAGAAAGCAAAAGACTCAGAAAAGAATATAATTTAATGCAACTAAATATGGTTAACAAGGTTGTTCTATTTAAGGGCTTACAAAATTTTTACAATCCGTTTTCTTATTGTTATTGAATTTAACATCTAAGCTTTCACAAACACCTTCGATAAATGAAAAATGATAATAACTCGAGCCTATTTAAAAATAATGTTTCATAATATAAACTCAAAGGAAGTCAAACTATTTATAAAATAACTATCATTTTAGGTTAAATTATTGCGAGTGCCAAATTACAAGTTGAAGTATGGTTATTATGGTAGAAAGTGAAGTGGCACGAGCCAAGAAAATGTATGTTTGCACGCGTTAGCTTACTAAGAAATTGTATCCGTGGAAAATAGATAAATATTGTTATTACAAAATATACATATATTGCTATATACAACTTAAACAACACCTAACCTTTCTAATGTTCTGACGGCAAAATAGTAACAATTGAATCGAATTGTATATCTTTTTAATTTTACATTTATGTTATATCAAATATTATATTGCTATGAGATATAATGTACCAAATGTTTTAATCGGAATGCTCTACTAGAAAAAACGGTCTAATTCTTCCAGACCTGTTCAGTATGCATTGCGTCAAAGAGTTACAATGATCCATACAAAATGTCTAATAATATAGTCGAATTAAAAGAAATTGTATGTATTAATAGTGAACTGGTACTGTCTGTTTTGAATAACTGAAATTTTCAAAACAAACATAAGTGGAAAAGAAGATAAACATACAATAATACCCTGCCCCGTAGAAACTTGCTCTATTGCCTTTGTTATATCGTCAATACTCCACCCTATCTGTGCTCCGCTTTCGCTCAAATTTTCTCAAAATACGACATGTAAAGGACATATGCATAATTGTCTACTATGTCCATTCATCAAACTGATTATTTTTCTGCCCTTACAGTAAAATTGTTGAATTCATTCCCTCATTTTATTTGTGCGTTTACACTTTTTTAATATTGTTTAAGTTAATGTTGTTGAAAACAAAATTCCCTGAAAATAGGCTGTCCCTTTGAATGTATCTTTGAATTTTGATATTGGGGTAAACTTACGTATACAATGTGATTATAATATTAAATTGAAATGAGTATGTAAATTTTGTAACTTCTTGGTAGAACCATAAGTGAAGTACATTTTTCACAGGCTGAAACTTATGGTTCTACCAAGTCTAATACAAGTTTACTTATGGACTATACCATACTCTATTTTAAAATTTTCTCCAAATGCAAAATGATTTTTCTCAAATTGTCTCTTAGCATATTACATTATGTTTTAATTTAAATCGTTATATTATGATATTCACCATTCATAAACATCAATTTATATTGTAATGTTTTATCTCATATTATAAAAAAATAAAATCTTCTACGGATCCTTTAGGGAATATTGAGAAAAGAAGCAGTACATACAAATACAAATGTAAATGGCATTTAGGTCGTGCCATAAAATAATAATAGAAATACTTTTGAAATGCCAACTTTCAAAAATACTTGAAACCAAAGCTTAAAATTATGGTAGTTTATTAGCTAATAGAGAAACTTTTTGTCAATGGAAGCTACAAGGTTAGCAGGAGATAAAGTCATAAAATAATATAAGATTTCAATATGTTTTCAAAAACCTCATACAATTAAAAACATCGACTTCTAATATTGAGAGGTTAAGAAATATCTGGGTAAATAATTAGTTAAGGTACAGAGATAAAAGTGGATAAAAAGATTGACATTTTCATATATAACTGTGTCTGAAAAGTTATAAAACTTCAAAATCGTTAAATTCGATATAACATCCAAAACGTCTATTATAAAATATTATGAGTGGCTTTAACTTCAGACAATATTACAATGAAATCTACATTTGTAGAACGACCATTTTATTTTAATAAAAAACTCAAAATCAGAGCAACATACAATTTTCTTAGAAATGAACCCGCAAGAGTTACGAAAATTGACTCACCAGGATTCCCGCCATTTTTGCTGTCAGTTGTCACTCACTCGCACACTACAAAAGCTAAGTTCGTAATGCGCCCGCGCGGATGGTAGAGCACCTTATATCGTTACTCTACGTTGCAGTAAGGATGGATCTTTTTTAAAGTTCTTTTGAAAATGGAAAAAGATATGGAAGAAAATTCATAAAGAGAGAGAGATTTAATTACATTCTCCATAATTTGTAAATTAGGCTACATCTATCTAAGTTATCGACATGAAATTTATCTTTTGTATTTTGGACTTGTTTCATATGATATTTTTTCCTTGTAGATTTGTACCTACATGTTTTAAGTTTTCTTTTACTAAAAATAAACAATTTTATTGCTATTATTACATTAGATCTCAAATCTTATCTGTTAATATAAATAAAAGGTACAGTCTGGCTAACGAAAGTAGACACTGGGGATTTTTGCAAACTTTTTATATTGCAGTACCTAGGTACTAGCATGAATGTCACACACAGTCGTTTTTCTGTTGTCACTGTTGTCAATCAAACGGTTGTTGGTAATTGAGATTATGAAATTTTTGTAATTAAAAATGAATAAAGAAATGAAATTTTAGATATAGGGTTGCTGGATTTAGATTTTGATTACAATGAATGAAAATAATTGTTGTATTTTGTGGTTTTTAAACATGACAAATACTAGTTGCCTATCATTTTAATAATATACTTCTCATCAAAAAGTAGGACAGTACCATTTTTTTTATTTTAAGATATTTTCATAAATAATTAACCAACTATCAATTTTGTTTAATTCATGTATTTCGTACTATTGTCGAGGCTACCATGATGGTAATTTTTTTAAATTCGCCAGGTTTTTCCACTCTCTACTTTCATTAGCCAGACTATAGCAAAAAAGCTATTTGTGTCATTTGATGGGTCTAAAAAGGTAAAGTGTAAGTAATTTGGTTGTGGCATGACATTGGCTCTCACAATTAGCTGTCTTGTGTTCGTTTTTTTTTTCATGTCATTATCAATTTGTACTGTATGTACCTATTTATATTAATTCGTATAATCCTGACTGAAAAAGAGTGCCAAGAGTTTTTTTCCGCCGGCTTTTTTTGTTTCATGGTCTACTGTAATATCTTATTCAATAACAATCAACACCTTGTTAAAGCCGAAGTACAAGATTGTGACGTCATTAAGCGGCCATTCGATGGTCTTATGATGAATATTTTTTTTCATTTTTATTAAAACTTAGTTTAAGGAGATTAAGTTGATAAAAATCGTATATACTCGTAGGTACGAGAAAGTGTCACAATCAATACGTAATGATTTGTTGTGTACGTTTGTTTTAATTTAAAAATACTGCAATAATATTGAAGGTATTCTTGGCGTTGTAAAAGAAAAGCTATACTGAGGTATTATAGGTGTTCCATATTAGGTTCAATATAATTATAGATATTTGCCCCAAAGTCTCGAATATTTGTTTATAAGTCTAATGATTTAATAATTAGTTTGTTTATTCGATGTGCAGTTTTCATAGTAAACGTTCTTGTCCGAATTTCGTGCGTCAATTCTTATATTAACGACTATTGTTATTATAAGCTTATGTTGCGAGATTGTATTGTATCGTAAATGGACACACACAAATTTTCATCACATCAAAAGTTTGTTGAACAAACGTAAGGGAAATTTGTGTGGATTAAAGATAGTTAATTTCACTGGATTTCACGATTGATGCACATGCACTTTATGCCATGTAGGCCCCATAAACTAATTATCAATTTTTTTAATTGTTGTATGCCAGATTCTGGGTTCGATACTAGCAGAGTTAATTTGAGATAAAAAAGTTTTCTGAACTAGCTCGGGTTTGAGCGCTGACTACGCTCTTAGTACCAACGCTGTGTTTCGCGTTCGAACACGCGTACAGTACGTCCGTATCTTCAAATAGGCACACCTACCCATAAATTTATATAACACCTACTAAAAGAGATTCAAACATACAAACTTTCATAAAATTTTCCGTACTGAACGCGCGTATCATACGCGGTGTTTGGCGCATTCCGAACGTCCGTATCGAACTCGCGTATGGTACGGACGTTGCAGTTTTGTATGAAACGCGCGTTCGAACGCGTGACGCAGCGTTGACAGTTAAAGCTATTTTTGCCAGGGATATTTCTTATGTGCACATGTTCTAAAGAGGAGTAATGTTTGGTTACATAAAATGATACCTAGATTCGTAACTTTGAACTAGTTTCAATTAGAAGTGAATCTTGGAGAAAACCGATTTGAATACTTTCTACTGACAAGATTTTTGATGAAAAAATCCGTATCATCTTCAGCTGTAGACTACTACTGAACTAAAACACACTTAAATCAAGTCAATCATTTGGAAGCTACGACGCTACATATATTGTCGTAGGGCTTAGGACTGCCTTTCGAGTTCAACGTCATCGTATTCGTAATGCAAAATCCGTTTTTTCACTCTGTGACGGTGTCTATGATAGTAGTTATGTTTCATAGTTTAAGCTCCATTAAAAGAATCATCTCACTCAAAAGATTTTGAAAGTTTTGACGCCAAAGGTGGTGGCAAAGGGTTTTTGGATTAGGTTTCCCAATATGTAAGTTAAGGAAAGGATTTTTGGTAATTAGGGTCTAGGTTTATACTAGAATACTGCCAAGTTCCGCTGTGTGGTCGTCATGACATAAGCTCATGAAAGTTTGCGCCACATCATTTGTGCATCAAGTAACACGACGCTAGCTTGTCAAATTTTGACGAAAAGAGAAGAGAAGAGAAGATGGAAGAGGTCCTCGCCTAAGGGAGAGTCTTATTAAAAACAATGGTGTTGTGGATATGCTGATGTCTGTGTGTTCCTTAAAAGAATTCCGACTGCAAATCGTCCTTTCGCTATCTATGATGATGTAGATCCGGAAATAAAACTTTACAAACAATACACTATCAATACTATGAGGAAGTATGACTATGCGCACTATAAATCAAAGAATTTGCAATTTCTAAGCTACTGTTGTTAGATGCGGCATGCATTGGCAAAACGCCAAATAAAACGTATTTTTAAGTTTACCTTCTGATACTAGAAAAAAGAAGGTTTGACAAGTAAAATAAGCGCAAAACGTCACAGACTAAAGTTCGGGCTCGGGTAATTGAATAGATAAGTAATTGAATCTGGCAATATAGGCATTTTTAAAGGTATTTCCGTCAAACTGTCTTTTAAATACTAGGTTACACCGTTTGAAGATTGACACACTTCTTAAACATGTGTTGGCAATCATCGCCTTTGCTATGTATCTCGGAGTAGGGACATTTCTTCTACGTGTTGTCAAATTGTTTGTTACCTACTATTTCACCCAAAAAGTAATGACCAGATTTGTACAAACATCAACCAAAAGTTTTCGAGAGTTCACAAAGGCTGTTATGATCTTATTAGAGTACTAAAGAGCGTGACTCTTGGACTGAAAGGTTGGCCAAAAGCCGTGTTTAATAAAGAGTACTCATAAAAATATCGTCACTGCTTCGGAACTGTGCTTTGTCTGTTCATATCATCAAATGTTAGATTTTGAGCAAATACTACAAAAAATAAATAAAAACAACATTTACCGATACAGACAACTTGAAATAATTAACTATTAATGTAATGTTAATGGTGTTAAAAAGAATTGCATACAAACAAAAACTTAATTATACTAACAGTTACTAATCTACTATCAGTGTGGTTCAGTTTTAATAGGTATCGACAAAGAACTAAACTAAAGTAAAAATCTTGTCCACCTTTTGTAAAAGCAAGTTGAACAAAGAATCGCACTCATGTTTACAAACGTTTAACAACTTTTCTTCGAAACACAAATTTGACGAGCTTTGTTTAAAGTTGCCCTTGAACTTGTCTTTAAGTTTATTTACTTCTTTAGTGCAATATTATCCTTGTTTTCATCAGACGTTGACTGTTTTTTTTAGGTAGCTAAGCAACGTTTGACTTCACTCTCATCTGATGGTGAGTTATGATGAATCTAGATTGTGGACCTTTGAAGATTAGGATTTTTATTTTGGAATTAGATGCGTGTTCTTTAAAGTTAGATTGTAATATCGTTATCAATGCTTTTCCGAAAGACAAATCTGGTGTTACAGATAACAATAAACGGAGTTTACAAATATAACTACCAAAAATATCGTATAATAGATTTTCATCGTACATGCTGCCTCTATAGTATCGAGTTTTTTGTTTAAGGTGACTGAACTTGTGTTTCACCTAAATATAACATTGATTTTAATTGTCTTTAAGATCAGCTCTCTATACATAGTAAACATATCTCAATAACTATTACTAAATATCTCGTGCATTCTTATAAAAATGCGCAGGCTGTCCCAGTAGTAATATTAAGAATCTTCTAACTGAGATCTTTCCTGTATAACACCCAAACATCCCATTGATCTTTTAATACATACATAATTTCACGCCTGTATCCCTTATGGAAGAGACAGAACGCCAAACGCTATAAAACCATCTGATATCTCATTTGACAAAGAACAGAGGCCGATCCTAAGTTACGTTTTTGTTTTATAAACGCTACCAAATAACATCAACTAAAATCATGTATGGCCCGCCGCCACTGTTCTTTGGAGGTATTATAATGATGGAGAGAGACTATTGCCCTCAAAAACGCCAATAGGTAAATCCCCCGTCCCTTAACTGAGTTTTACAGTAGGTGCCTATGCCCGGGAAGAGAAGCAGCTGGCACATTCTATGTTTTTCTTTCGCTCCCAGTCCAGCATGGATCTTTTAATTATTTTCTAAATCCCCACTATAGCAATCTATTTTACTTCATTATGGGGAGCTCGCAGATGACGGAAAAAGCGCAATTTATGCAAATTTCAAATTGCACGTGGATTTTGTAAACAGCAAATAAATATTATCTAGATCGTATCTTGTCAGATAAAATCTGCGCACTAAATAAATGTGAGTAGATATTTACATTCTTTGAAGAAGTTATTTTGGATTAATAAAAACATATTTTTATGGCATTTAATAATAGTTTTCCTGTTATAATTTACTTCTTAATATGTATATATCAATTTAGCATTTAAATTTATTAGACAGAAATTGATACTTAATAAGACTACAAAGTGTAATTAAGAGCTATTCATATATCAAAATCAGAGGATATTTCGAACAGCTTATTATACTTAAATGAAGCAGCTGGGAATCGAATCTTGGGTCTTTCAGGCATCTGGTGAACGTGGGCTAAGAAAAATCCCTTTGCACTTGAAGAAGCGACTATTCCGAATAACCACTATCAGCCTGCTTAATGGTAAGAATTTTTCGTGATCCACCTAGCTAAACGCGTTCCATTTGTATTATGAAGAAGCAGTTTCAAACTAAACCTGTATGCTTCATCTTCAACCTATTCGTCGCGCAATTTCAGATAAAGGATTATTAATTTATTTAGAAAAAAAGCACCTGCTCTGGGGGAGAATTAATGAACATGAAAACTAACGCGAACAAAGACACACTCTGCCAGTGTATCCTGTTGGGGTTCCACTCTAAAATGATACAATATGACGACCGGCTGGTGTAGCGGTAACATACATTACCTTCTATGCCAGAGGTCCAGGGTTCGAATCCCAGCGGCGGCGGATATTTGTGAGATGAACACGGATATCAGTCGTCAAGTCATGGATGTTTATATGTTTATTTAAGCTTATTCTAATAAAAAAAAAATATTTATTCAATATGTATGTGCATATATTTCTTAAGTATATCAGTTAACTAGTATCCATAACACAAGTTCTTTAAGAAACTTAATTTGGGCTAGATAATGTTGTGTGAGTGTCAGAAATATTGATTTATATATTTTTATTTATTTATATAAACCTTTATAATAGTTTCCTATGTTACTCAAGACTATGGACGCTGAAATAGCGTTGAAATTATTTAAAATAAACGCTATATTATCTGATAAAAACTTAAAGAGTTTATCTGTCAGTTTACATATTTTGTCTGCTGCGAGGCGAGCAGAAAACCACAGCATATACTCGTACTTGTAGCACTGTGCAGAAATCATGCGCAAGCGCAACGCTTTATAAAAGTTACTTTACGTACGCGGCTCTACGTTACTCAGATGAAATGTAGTTGTAAAGCATGTTTTAAAGATTATTATCACTTAATAAACCCACGTTTGACTTCCGTGAAATTGAGTACAAAGAAGAGAAGAGAGAAATAAGGTACACGGGGTTTGGAAAATAATGTATCTTATAATAAATAACAGCGAGTAATTTCGATTCTGTAGGCGAGGAAACTCAGGAGAGGGGCTACCAAGGCAAATAATATTTTTTCGAATCCTACAGTTCCTTTTCGAGAATAAATAGCCTAGTAGCTTTGTTTATCGAACAATAGCTTGTGTAAGTATATAATTTCATTTTTATTTGTAGTCGTAAAATCAAATAATAATAATAATAATAACCCCCCTGGGGGATCACCTTGCCGTGGTGGGGGGGCTTACGAGAAGGCTGAACTTAAATAGCTGTCATGACATCTGACTTTATTTAAAAAAAAAAAAAAAAAAAACAAGAATAAATGAATAAATAAGACGAACATCTAATCTTACCCTTCTCAAACAAACGATCCCACATCGCCAATCCAAGGTATGCCGTGCCGAGGGATGCGTGGCTGGGGGCGAGCCTAGTCGTGAGCGTGCCACTCCCTGGAGCCAGGCGAACTCCAGGTGTAAATAGCCTTGTCTTGGTATGCGGGGCTCTACTGAGATCGACGGTATATTTCCCTTGCCACTCGTGGGAACAGAATGGCGGAAATTAATAAAAATCGATACACATTAAGACCTAGGCCTAGAAAGCCATCTGGAATTACATCCGATTCAGAAAAATCTTCTACGGAGGAAGATTGTGATACAGACGATGAGTTTGTATTAAACGCAGCAGAACAAAGAATCACACAAAATAACACACCTTCATCACCCAACACAGATCCCATAGATGTTGTTCAGGAGGCCTATGGCCAATTACCTGGACCCACTGTGAGACCACGCAAACGTAGGAGATGGACGAACGAGATGAACCAGTTCATATGGAAAACTTACCTACGTATCACATCACTTGAAACTAATCTCACGCAATATTTAGAACCACTTTATACACAATTTATGCTGAAATTTCCCGATATGGATGTAAGTCGACAAAACGTTGGCGACCAACGAAGGGCTATATTAAGGAATAAACTACTGAGCTCCGACATCATACAAAGAATCGAACTAGAAGTACAACAAGACCTAAATTTAACAAGATTACCTACACCTGATGATCATAACCAAACACAGCCTTATAATTCACAAAATGTACACGGTATATCAAATCCAAGGAGCAGAACTATACAACCAGGAATTAATAGTAAAAACAAATGGACGTTAGAAGAACAACACGAGCTAATGACTTGCTATTACATGGCTAAATCCAAGGGCGTAGGCTATATTAAAAATCTTGAAGAGATATATAAAATTCGCAACCCTACAGATAAATACCAAAAATACACAGGAAACACTCTAGCTAATCAAGCTAGAAGTATACTAAGTCGCAAAATTATAGAAAGTATAAAATTAAATGAAATTAAAACCAATGCGGAACAATTTATGATCGACCAACATACAGCCATTCAATTACAACCTGCCATTATTGAACATTCAGCATCTGTAACTCTTCCAACACAACAAGAAAACACCATCTTAGAAACTAGCTTATTGATAGAACCGATAACTGAAAACCAAGGCAGTACTTTATTACAAAATTACACCAACGAATATGAAAACCATAATGATGTTTTACTGAATAATATTCGATTGCAGTTTGAAAGCAATTTAGAACAATTTAAAAATATGGATCCGTCAAAAAGACCTGCTCTGCCTAAACAAAAACCATCCAGAAAACTTTCAAATATAATAGCGTACTTTAATTTAAATATATTTCCAGCATTTGTAAATAGTGACACCGAATTTTTAACAGTACATGGCATTCTCTATTCAGCAGCATATACTGCTATAATAATGAATGGCGGTAAAATTAAAAATTCTACGTTCATCAATTACAATAAAGAGCAGTATAAGCCAAAATGGCAAAAACGGTTAGAAAATAAAATCAAAAAACTACGTTACTATATCGGCCATATAACACAATACTCAAAAGGAAATCGGAACCCAAAAATAGTACATACAACAAATATAATAAAAAAAACATATAATCAGCATGCACAATACGAAGACGCAAATTCAGAAATAATCCATTATATTGATACCCTTAAACAAAAACTAAATACCGCAAGCAGCAGACTTAAACGATATTTATTATGTACAGCGAGGAAAAAACAGAACCTGCAGTTCACTAACAGTGAAAAGTGTTTTTATAGAAACTTGGGTAATTATGAAATAACAAATACAAATCTAGCAGAACCACAAGCTGTAAGAGAATTTTGGGCCAACATCTGGGAATCTTCCACAGAACACAATAGAAATGCTTCGTGGCTTGAGGATGTAAAAGAACCAAATTTACCAAACATGGGTTTTGAGTGTATATCTATAGAGACTTTTTCTAAAATATTGAAACGTAGTCATAACTGGAAAGCCCCAGGTACAGACAAGATTCATAATTTCTGGTTTAAAAAATTCACAACACTACATCCATTTATTTACAATTTTATTAACAAATTCATCAGACAACCGCAGACTTTGCCGAAATTTATCACCCAAGGAATAACTTATATGATACCCAAAGATTCAGACACTACCAATCCAGCTAAATTTCGCCCCATCACCTGCCTTCAAACATTATATAAAATTATTACCGGCTGTATAAGTGAAACACTCTATGAACATCTAATTAAAAATAATGTGCTGGCTGAAGAACAGAAAGGGTGTAGAAAATCCAGCAAAGGATGTAAAGAACAATTAGTGATTGATACTGTTATTACTAAACAAGCTTACAAAAAGAAAAAAGATATACACACTATGTTTATAGATTACAAGAAAGCCTACGATTCAATTCCACATAGCTGGTTAATAGAAGTTTTGAATTTATATAAAATACACCCAACAATCGTACAGTTTCTAACCACTGCAATGAGTACATGGCAAACACAATTAAGTATAAACGATAGTATTGGTAGCCGGGAATTGGATACAATCAAAATTAAAAAAGGTATTTTTCAGGGGGATTCACTAAGCCCGTTATGGTTCTGTATGGCTTTAAACCCATTATCTAAACTGCTTAATGACAAAACAGGATATACATTAAATATGAATTCTTGCTCCCACAATATCACACATTTATTATATATGGACGACATTAAGTTATATGCCACAAACATTACAGATTTATTTAGACTCGTAGATATAACCCAAATATTCTCTGATGATATAAAAATGCAGTTTGGCGTTGACAAGTGCAAAATACTCTCCATTTGTAAAGGAAAGCCACAGAAAGAAAGCTACGCATTAAACACAGGCGAAACAATCGAATCTCTAGGGCACGGTAATCTTTATAAATATTTAGGTTTCGAGCAATTACAAATAGTTAATATGAAAAGTACTAAAAATAAACTCAGAAATCTATTTAAAAACAGGATAAATAAAATTTTAAAAACTACACTAAATTCTCAAAACATAATTAAAGCCATTAATTCATTTGCTATTCCCGTACTTTCATACTCTTTTGGCATTATCTCTTGGTCAAGGAGCGATTTAGACAATCTACAAAGGGTAATAAATACTTCATTGACGAGATATCGAAAACATCATCCAAAATCTTGCGTGCAGAGGCTCACTTTATCAAGAAAAGATGGAGGAAGAGGCCTAATAGATATTAAAAATCTACATAATAAGCAAATAACCAATTTAAGGAACTATTTCCATTCCAAAGCAGAAAACAGTAATCTTCATAAATTCATCAATTATAATGACCAACAATTAACACCGTTAAACCTATTTTCATGTGATAAGCAATCTAACGAAGCACTGGTAGAAATAGAACAAAAAAAGCAGCAATGGAGAGATAAATCATTACATGGGCGTCATTATGCTGCACTCGATGAAGCACATGTCGACAAAGAAAAATCGAACGCGTGGCTTCGTCGGGGGGAACTGTTTCCTGAAACGGAGGCATTCATGATAGCAATCCAGGACCAGGTGATTAAGACCCGTAATTTCAGGAAACATATCCTCAGAGAAAACCTTGCAAGTGACAATTGCAGAAAGTGTAACTCTGGGACAGAAAATATACAACATATAACAGGTTCTTGTAAAGCTCTTGTACAGACAGACTATAAGCATAGACATGATCAAACTGCAGCGATAATACACCAATACCTAGCACACAAATTTAAATTCATAGAAGAAAAAGTAGCCTATTACAAGTACAAACCCGACCACGTTTTAGAAAATAGACATGTTAAATTATATTGGGATCGGACAATTATAACAGACAAAACAATTACAGCTAATAGACCAGATATAACAATTCATGACAAGGTTCATAAAAAAATATTCTTAATAGATATAGCAGTTCCCAATACAAATAACATACAAAAAACAATCAACGAAAAATTAAATAAATACTTGGATTTAGCAATAGAATTACGACGACAATGGAGAGCAGAGACTGTACAAATAGTACCACTAGTGGCTTCATCAACAGGCATCATACCAAAACATTTTAAAACCAGTTTAGACACTTTAAATATACCACACCACCTTACTTATACCATTCAAAAATCTATTATACTTAACACCTGCCGTATCACAAGGAAGTTTCTAACGTCTGGAACAAACATAAACGAAACAACACAACTTTAACATGCTTGGTTTTAGGCCCGCATTGTTAAATAACTTACCTCTTTTAGAGAGAATATCCTTTTTGATATATACATAAATAATAATAATAAATAATAATAAATAATCTTTATTTTTCTCTTCACAACATTCAAAATAAACAATGTTCAAAGAATTTAAACAATAATACAAAGGAAAAGGAAGTCAAATGTGAAGGCTGGGACCTGAACTAGGCAGAGCATGTTCTTCAGGTTACCAGCATCCCGAGGTGTTATTTCCTAATGCCTAGATGTATATTTAATTGTAGTTGCGAACAAAGAGACAAAGTGTACAGCTATAAAAGTAAACAATATCAAAGTATTAAGAAACAGATTTACAACAGATTTACATAGAGAATAGGTAGAGGTGGTGTCATATGTGATTGTGAAAATGGTGTTATATATATATTATTTGGCTTGTTAGATAACTTATATAATAGAGGAGATAAGGGTTTCGGTGCTTGTGTAAGAATGTTGTAGGAGCCATTTCGTCAATTTAATCTTACAAAGATGTTTGTTGAGGGAGTAAATATTTATGGTTTTATTTATACGATTGTAAAGATGCGGACCTAGGAAGCAAGTAAATCTATGGCTAAAACTGGTATGAAATTTGTGGCTGGGAATAATGTATTTGTTTCTTTTTGAGGACAATTCAGCAGAAAAAGGGGTAGACGAGTGTTGATGAAGTACTGCATACAGGACAAAAAGTTGGCGGACGGTAAGGACTTCACAGAACTGATATAATTGGAAGGTGGGAAAAAGAAGAGATTTACATGTCGCTACCTTAAGGACAGCTCTCTGAGCTCTTTCAAGCGAGAGGAGATGAGTCTTAGCTGCACCTCCCCAGATGGTGATGCAATAATTAAAGAGAGATTGACAGAGAACGAGGTAGACCATTTTTAAAAGATTGGGGTCTGCAATGTGGCGGAGATTTTTAAAGATAAAGATTAGTTTACGGACTTTGCCCGTAAGATAGGTTATGTGATCAAGAAAACGAAGGTTATGGTCTATGTAAACGCCGAGATATTTAATTGACTTAGTTTTATTGACTATTGGACAACAACAGTACTGTGTATTACAATTGTGAGTGTTGTGTGCGATAATGGAGAACTCAGAAATATTTTGTAGGTTATCGCGTAAGTGGAAAGTGATGTAATTAGTTTTGCCAACATTAAGGGTAAGAAGATTGTTTGTGAGCCATGTAGTTATTATAGAAAAACCATGTTGGGCTGCTTGAAATGTGTCTGACCATGAATCAGAAGAGAACACAAGGGCAGTATCGTCGGCAAAAGAAACAATCTTTCCGCTTGGCAAGGAGGTGTTGCATAGGTCGTTTATAAATGTTAAAAACAAGGTGGGGCCAAGAATACTGCCCTGGGGCACACCGTACTCAATGGGTAGGTCAGAGCTCAGGTTACCATCTATGACGACGCTCTGAACTCTATGAGAAAGGTAGTTTTGAAAGAATTGGAGCTGTTTGTCCCTAATACCTAAGTGTTTTTTCTTTACTGGGATTAGAAGGATAATATTTTAAAATGAATTTTTTTACACAGTCTGAAAAGAGCGTTCCAGCCAAGGCTATACCGGTGGTCTACTATTCTTGTTTTTTTACCGTTATAAATTAAATAATATGTCTCATGAGATTATACCTCACTTTGAAATGAAAATGAAAAAATATTAATTGAAACATTTATACATATTTACAATATCACTTGTGCGATGGGAAAAATCCGCAGCACAGAAGTCAATGTGAAAAACTTTGACAATCAAAAAAGACATTACATTAAAAAGAAAAAAATATTGAAATTGAGAATATTAAAATTAAAATTATTAAAATGATCTCACTGATAAAAAAACACGATACAAAGAATAAACTTGAGTTTTTTTAAGATTAAAGAAACATTAAAAATTAAAAGCCTTTTTGCGAGACACACACTTGACTTAATCTAAAAGAGCCCTTTATTGGCTCATCAAAACCTTATATCGCTACGAAATAAATCTAATTGTTCACCGTATTTATACCATTTAGATATTTTTATTCTCTCTATGTAAAGTGACCATAATTATAAGCTGCTTGATTCTTTATATGTGTGTCCGGCTGTCACCATAATTCTCCTTCAATAGTTCCCTTCTCGGAAAGTCGGACTTCAATTAAAACATTTAACAATGTTTTAATTGAAGGGATAAAGAGCTATGGTATTTGAACTAGTGTCACATAGTATGCTTAAGAGTCATTTTAAAGGTCTATTAGAACATTGTTTAGTAATGGCTTAGAATAATTTTGATGTGTAGCAATGTAGGTAAGTTTTTTTGTCTGACTGAATGTTTGTCCACACTAATCTTAGGGTGTTACATTGGCCATAGCAGTGGCCTAGTAAAAACTATCGATCGACGATCGATCGATTGGTGTGGTAACACCCTTATACAGGGTGACTGGTGACAAATTTTAGATACTGAAGAAGAGCACTCCATATTCGATTCTGATTTTATGTAATAAAAGTTGGTACTTAATTTTTCACTAGAATTCCCCATTAGTAAATAATACTATGTTACTATTGACTTTACATACAACTGAGTCAATCGCGGTACGTGACCTGCCACGCGGATCGCTGCCAACGCTAGCGTAACCATGCGTTGTGTAATCAATTCTTTAACTTTCGGTTAAGTTTACTCAGTAAATAATTACTATTTATATTTTTATTATATTTTTTCTCTCCATCTATGACCTCAAACTATCACGTCCTTGAATTTCAAAAGTAACCCACCAGTCACTCTTTATAGAGGAGATTTTTTATTAACCTATCGATTAAATCGACTTTAGAACTTACGAATTTAGTTACCTAACTAATTATTATCATGATGGCAGTCCGACTAACCATTGTAAAAAAACACAGAAAAAACACCAATGTGTACTGCTATCCTAATCAAAGGGCAGCAGTGTTTATCAAAAAAAAAACAACTACCAAGAATAATCTTTTTGATATTGGTATTCACTCTTTGAAATAACCGCAAGCATTTTTCTAATAATCACGTCATTAGTCGTCTATACTATAATCGGTCTAATTAATTGTATAAAGTAAATATGTAACTGATTTAATTATTTACTGAGGTTCTGGTCTTTGGTATAATTACTCTAGTTCTGTTTATCACCTATCATCAAATACGTAAGTACTTCAAGAATTTCCACTTGGTACAGAACCATTAATTGGCTCACTTGAGCAAAATCTAATAAAAAGTTTACCATTTTTGTTCTTTTTTGATACCAGCTCTTCCACGAAGAAGATTTTTCAATTGAAGACCGTTATTTTTTTGGTGGACTGTGGTCAAAATCGTGACATCAGAGAGGGATAGTGCTTTCCCTATCACTTTTCATAGGGACAAACTGAGGACAAATGAACTGCATGTTGGCCAATCCTTTAGCAGATCTCATGTTACCTCACGACCTCAAATCTCATGAATTGTTTGAGAACTGGAGCCCAATTCTCGCGCGAGTGACATTTGTCACTCCCCGATATATATCGAAAAAATGACGTAAATATCACGTGAATGCGGTTACTGCTATTCTCGTGATCTCATGGGTGATATATGTCGAACGAAAACCACTCGACATGCAACGAGTGGACTGGAGCACTCGACATGTAATCTCACTGGGTGATATGTACCTACAGACAAAAGTGACGGCCGCCATTGTATCAAGAAAGACAATGATATTGATGTATATAATTGTTTTGATCTTGTAGATTTATGTTTTCAAATCAATAATAATAGCTTTTTGTTGAAAATATGGAACAGTTCATTGCTTCTTTTTTTTGTAAATATTATTCGGGATGCCGAAGTCGATATTTCTGCACCAAGTCGTCACCGTAGAAGCCTATGCAGGGTGAACCCGATGGAGATGCGGGACGACGAATTTAGAAAAAAATTTCGTCTCCCCTAAGACATGGCGATAGAATTGATGAATATGTTGGAGCCTCTTCTTCCCAAAAAAGATATTTCGGTTAAAAGTAAAGTTTTTAAGTATGAAAATGTGCCGTTATTTTCTCTGTATTAGATATTTTGAATACTACTACATAACTCTATTTCTTATTTCTACGCATTTCTTTTCAGGTTTTAATGTGCCTTAAACTTTTTTGGCACAGGATCTTACCAAACCCCGGTGGGAAATAATTATTTAGTAAGCATGTCTCAACCATCGGTATCGAGATGTGTTGAAGAGGTGGTTGTGGCCCTAAATAATCCCATAATATTTGGAGAATGGTATTTAGAGGCGGTGCGACCATGACATGTCCATGATTTCCCGTAATAATGGCTGATTTTCCGTAGGTTTTTTACCTTTTGATTCAATCAAATACCAAGAAGACCATTAATTAGGGTTGCCTGTAAGAGATCATCTTTCGATGATAAGGCCGCCTATTGTGCTCTGTATCTGAAAAATTGTTCTGTATAAATATTCCTTATTTTTGTGTACATACAATGAAGAATAAATAAATAAATAATTAGTTAGACACAAAAGTCATCAATGGCACTGTCATGTCATCAATACTACTGCGTTCAACATGAAACATTTTGCGTGTGTAATATTTTAAAGATTTAGGAAATATAGCATAAGATATTTAAGATTTAATGGTTTATTATTTAAATTAAGCAGTAAAAACACCGGTTTCAGTTAAGATGATCAACAAGCTTAAAAAAATATATTTCATAAAATTTGCTATTGGTCTTCATTGAAAGCAGAACGTATCCTTAACACATCTTGCAATGAACGAATGGAATGAACCTAATGATAATACCGTGTCGAGTAGTATATCATGTCTACTAGCGGCGAGAATACGAGTTTTGCTAAGCGCCCGATATTTTTGATAGACATGATCAAAGTCGCCTACGATGTTGAGGTGATGTGACATTTATCATCTCACTGAAATGTCGAGTGGCGCGAGAATTGGGCTCCTGACCTTTTTGAATTATACGAAGATGCTGGCATAGTCACCCACACAGAATAAACCTTATGTTTTCATTTAGTTTTGATTAGACGATTCGAATATAAATTATTTCTTTAGTTAAGCGATACATGGAGAGGGCGATAAATCCAAGCGGCCACTGGCTTATTATGGGCATCGTATAATACGGCTCGCACCATCTTCGACCTCATAGTTACATCTTATCACTTATCGAGATTAATCACATGTTAGGGTACCTATTATAAAATAATAGAGTCATGACTTCTAAATAAATAACCTAACCGTAATTGTGTAAACGACAGAACTTATTATGCGTAAAACGCGTTAAGATCCACATCGCACCATTTACATGACAATCTCGGCACGTGGTGGCCAGCGACGCATTATTTATATTTTACCATTTTTAGATATCTGCCGTTACGCTACGTGACGCATTTAACAGTAATATAAATAATAGGTTTTAACAAAGTCTTCGTGAGTGAATTTTATTCACTGTGGCTAAATAGTTTTCACTTGGTGATCGTCAAACGGTAGATAAGGGTCGCGCGGATCTGGGCGACGAGAAGAATCCTGGGGGTGGCCTCCGTCCAGCAATGTACGTCTCTGGGCTCATGAAGATGATGATCGCTCAATATTTAAAAAAATCAAGTTTTTCCGACACTAAAAATATGAACTGTTTCTAAACTGGCGTTACTCTATTTACACTGATGCCGCGCACCTTGCGTGCATCGCGTTACGTGCAGCGGGCGCGGGGTTGCGGGATGACTTACAAAATACAGAGTAATAAATAACAGAGGGAACAAAAATTTGTTTCTTTTTGTTTTTTTGTGTTATTTATCAAGGTTTGTAAAAAGTCGTAAAACAAATAAGTGGTTGGATTGATGTGGAGAGGCTGCCTGCAAGAGGGATGCGCTAATTAAAACTAACAATGTATAAACGCGGAAGTCGCTAGACAGACTCCGAAGGGACCCTAATACCTGATGTCAACTTTTCAGAAAGGATATGTATTTTTCTCGGTTACTTAACCCTCATTTGATCTTATGTTTTAGCTGATGGTTATTTTCTTTGAGGTAAAGTAAAAAAATAAACGGTTAAGAAAATAAACATTTTCGTAACTCACCACTGCAACTTGACATCGGGTAGATTGTTTTCATACATGTACTTACCTTCTTGTATGAGTCAAAGAATATTAAAAACAAATACGTAACCGGTTCGGCACAGAGTCGGGTTTGGCACAGAGTCGGCATCTGCAGGATGGTTATCAGATTAAGGGCGGGTTGTATCACAACTACTTTACGTGTCTGTCAACGTTAAAAATGGCGTTAACCACTGTCAAGCTAGAAAACGGGTTGTTTCACCTATAACGGACGTCAAAAATTAACGATTACGTTGACCGTCCATCCACCCACTGGTTAACGAAACTTTCTAGTGAAAACTGAGTTGACAGGCAGGACATCTTTGGTTGAAAGCTTTTAACATTATGGATTCTGTTTTATTTTTATATATTTTAAATGATAGTGATGATGATCCAATTGTGGAAAAGAAGAGAAAAGACATTGACGAACAGTTTTTTTTGTGATGAAACAACGCTTTGTATTTGACGTACGTTAAACATCTGATGTAATCGTCAAAAAGTTAAGTACGTATGATACGATAACCAACCGTTTGATACAACCCTGATTAAGAAGGATTAGTCTAATTAAAACATCAGATCTACAAATAAATTAATTTTATGTTTGCGTCTTTTAAAGACATTATCACAATAAATAAATGAGGAATAACACCCACTTCACATTATAGCACCTTCACTTATCACATTATAAGAAATATAGGTAATTGAGTATCGTGTAGATAAATACAAAGATTAACCACTTTTGTAGTTAGGTTACATTAAATATCTTAGTCTATCTATGACACTATAATCCAAAAACTATAACTAACGACTTACAAACAGTGCTCTAAAGATAATATACTTGAGCCATATCAATTGAGTCTTATATATTTATTCTCTATTATTTTTTACTATTACACACAACCCTAGGGCAGTACCATGATAAATAAAAAAAATGCAAGCCACTCAACGACTCTACGGCTTTTGGAAATGATATAAGGTTTTGAACTCTAATTAAGTATAGATTATTAGACAGTTCTCTTTGGATAAATGTCGTCAAATTTATACTTGAGTCCTGATCATTTCTTAAGAAAACTTTCGTACCCTATTTAGGGCCCTAAATATATTGACAAAGGATATCTGAATCGAAAGAGGTAAGTAACACAGTGTTGTTTTAAACGATCAGTTAAAAATAAAACGATATATCTATTTAAAAATGGATCACTGCTTGTTTAAGTTGTAGTTAATCCCCATTAAGTTCAACTTATCAGGGCTGACACCAGCGACAGCTGTGGCCACGGGACCGGCGATTGCCACCCCTGTGGCCGCTATAGCCGTACCTACGGGGCGCGCTGAAGCGAGGCCGTTTTCACCTACTACAGCCAATGCTGAAAGAAATAGTATTTTTTTGTTAATTGGATGTCTTTTCGGTGAATAGAGTAGGTAACTAGAGACTTTTTATATCATATATTGTTGGTTCGAATCCTGAAGGAAACAGATTTTGTGTGCTGAAGGGAAATCTATTAGAACTCTTATCGTCTCTCATGAATGTTTCATGTTATTGAGGTTTTGAAATGTGGTCGCGGGTTCGATCCTCTGAACGGAGCAAAAAGAAAAATACTCGAAAAATATTTATTTTCTAGGTTCTCCGCTTGTCGTCATATAGTATCCCATTCACAAGCTTTCTTAGTCTGCAGCCATATGACTATCTGGTGATTTTTATTTAGAAATAAATTTTCCACGATTCCATTACTTTTTTCATAATTTGTGAGGTATGGTTTAGGCTGCTGAAATAGACAAATGACTGTGTTTGGCAATTCACATTCATTTCAGTTAATGCCCATGTAAAGCGGACAGTATACGCCTTAGGTGATTACCCTACTTGCAACAACTATTCGAAATAACTGTAAACGTACCAACGGGTTTAGCTTCAGCAATGATGGTGCCCTGTAGTACTGCGTCAGGGATGGAGGGTGCATCTATACCAATACCCTCTTCTCCCACCTGGAAATATTAAACACTATTTTTAGAAAATATATTAAAACAGGGAATGTTGTGCCTAATCATTCGAAAGGTATTTTATAAAACTTTTGACTCTTGACAAACAACCAAACTATGTAGAAGGACGTGGCAGCCAGCATTTTATTATTTTTTTGTCTTCCAACATCTTTTTTCTTTTAGCGTCAATGTTAAACAAATGAAAATGTAGGGCTTATATGGCGCTTTTTATATAACGTTTATCACAGTATACATGCTGCCATCTATTCGAAACTCCCGATACGTTTCGGACCAAGAAAACGAAAAACCTATTACTTACACAGTTTCTTAGGTTTATATGTAGATGGCACTGTATTAAATGCGTAGTCAATTTAACAACCGAGGTTGTTAAACTTACTCTAATTTATAAATTACACGAATCGCTTTAAAAGAGTTAGTATTTATGACTGACATGGAGCTGAAAAGGTCCTGAGTTCGATCTTCAGTTGAGCTATTAAGCAGTTCAAATGTCAGAGACTAGACACAAAAGGTTTTATTGTTATTTAGGTCCTTATCAAAGTCTTTCTAAATACAAGGGATAGATAATAATAGTTATTTATATTAACTTATGGCTGGCTTTATACCTTACAAACCTTATACTTTCGTTATGTGATCTCCATAACATAAGTAACCTATTAAAAGTGGTAGAGTTTCCATGTTCATTATGTTTATTTAATATGATATGGCGCCATTATGTAGCCATATGAATGTCTTGTTTTTTTACAGTCAAGATTGTTTTTACAGTTGGCAAGAACAGCCTTACCGCCCCTGAACAAGAGTAACAGAAGGCAAATTTTTCTTTCAGGAAACACTTGACTAGCGACAACTCGTCATATAAAGCTTTTTGCTATACAACCACGTTCCTTCGGTGATGTATTCCGGTTATGGTTGAGTTAGATAAAATGAGTATCATAAACCTGTATTATTACATATTACTCCGTAGTCAGGTAAAATTAAGTCCAAACAAAGGATTGGTCATCGATAATAAAATACACATAGATTTTTCACTTACATTTTCTTCATCATTTTCGTATTCCCTTTTAGAGATATTGCTTTTGAATAATACATCAATGTTTTCACCAACTTCATCAATCAACTTAATAGTGTTCGATGCTGCTTCACCCAAAGAAGCAAACTGAGTTTTGAATGTGTTTTTCTCATTTTCTCCCAAATATCCAACCTTTCTTCCTATATTGTGTAGCTTAAGTAGATTCTTAGACAAAGTTTGCAGGCTTTGCAAATTAGCTGCTAGGACCTTTGACAGAAGGTTCTCATTTGTGTTTTTGACAATGTTTTCATTGCTAACATTCTCCTCTGACACGATTATCTCACTGACCACCGAGCCTGCATTGTTTTTCTTTACTTCTAGATATTGTCCCTTGGCACCTCCGTAGAAGGGCAGGTATTGCACTGATGATAGCCTAATAATAAAATAGTTTACTCAGTATTTTACTGACAAATTGTCCTACATATAAGATATAGAAATATAATTTTCCCTTAATTATGTTATGAGTAGTCTTCTTAAGTCTCGTAGTAGATTACTATATTGAATCTTCAATAAATTTTTTTTTGGTTGTCATGACAACAATCATTTAAGGATTTTCGATTGAGATTCATCAGAGATCACTGAATCCACCATATAGGTCCAGGCATTTTAATAAAATTTTGTTGACCAAAGAATTCAGCTGGAAATGACTACTGATTCTATATTTTGATAAGCTGATTCTTCCCTTTATCGGGAATACAACTGCGCTTCATCATCACAACTACGCTCACATATAGTTAAATAAGAAGAACAGTATTACCTACCAAAACCTTTTAAAATTCTCATATCTGACTACCAACTACTCAACTACGACTATGAAGTAAGTTTTCTCAATGAATGTATGAGGTTTTTCATGAAGATTCTTATCTTTCTAAACTTAGAATGGAATTTTCGTAAAACGCATTACGGACAAAAGTGACTCCTGCTTCGCCGTTTTGGTTTTCGGAGATATGCTTCCGATTGTAGGAAATGTATGTATCCTAAAGAACTACACCATTATACCGATATCATGTTATTACCGGTTTTAAACTTAACTTTTAAGTGAAATTTAAGTACTGAGCTAATCAATGTTATTTAAAACACTTTTCTCAATAATATATCTCAATAATAAAATCATCACAACCCTTTGTATTAGCCCACTGCCGGGCTACGAGTCTCGTCCCTTTATGACAAGGAGGTTAAAGCCATAAAGCTAATCTGTTGCTGTATATATTTTTATTTAATTAATATCCCAAACAATATGTAATTATTTGATAATTAATTATGTAAATGAGTGAGATAAGAAACATTATTTTACTGAGACAACTTGTTTCAATGTGTCACAAAAGTCAACCATTAACAAGTCAAGCAAAATATAATTAAGATAATATTTCAGAAGATAATAATTTAACAAGAAACGGTTCGTCTGAATTGTGAAAGATTTTATTTGGCATTTTCTCGTTCGCTTACAAATTCAATTTCAATCTACATATACATATAGGACATTGCCTGTCTGGTATTTAAGCATTTTATTACTTGTGATTTCTTCTAAAGTCAATAGTGTTTTAAATTCCATTAATCAAGGGAACCTTGGAGTTTATGGTGGCGATAAATAAAATAATTTAAATAGTTTTAAAATATGTTATATTTAAATATATCAATCAGTTTACTTAAATTAACTTAATAGATACAATGTCCCGTAAGTTAATAATACTTTAAACATTTTGAACAACAGTTTCAAGTTCGTTATATGGTCGAAACAATTTTCCAAAATTTATATAATACTAGTTTCAATTATCTGTTTGCGAGTATTCATATACATAGAGGTCAGACTGCGCATGTGCTATCCCACCAGGTCCCACCACTGCTGATGCTATTGGATTATGAAAAACAGTACCATATTTATCTTCACCTACAATGACATTTGACACTGGGTTAGCAACAGCTAAGCCCTTCGAGCTTCCAATAGCATGAGCAATAGGTTTAAGGAAAATCATAAATTCGTTTTTCGATGGATTCACTTCACTGGGGAATGGAATATCTTCCCTGTATTCTTCTTCACTCAACTTAAAGCCTCCTCTTCCTTGATTTGCACCGAACCCCCACCGTGCTTCGCGGTAGTACCTAATAAAGTAGGAAAACATATTAACAAAGCTTTCTAAGTCAACAAGTTTTGAGGTTTTATTCTTGAGCGGGGTGATAATAAATAACAGGACCAGTAGCAACAACTTTTCCTTCAGGTATTGATTCTATTAATCTAGGTATAGATCCATCTTCAGCAGATTGTGCGCGTAAACGAGTGACGACTGTGTTAAGGTCCACTCCTGACCCTAAAGCGATTACTCTAGCCGATGGGCCGGCGACGGCAATACCTCCAGGCTGAGTGTAAGCTAATCCTCCAGGACCGACGATTGCAGTCCCTCCCTTTCCAGCTGTAGCAACGCCACCAGGACCAGCAATAGCCACACCTCCTTTTTTCACTTTCAGTCTATTTATAAAGAAACCAGGACTTGGAACTTGTGGTTTCTTGTGAAAAAACCAGCCGCCAAAATCTCCACTGAAGGGAAACCTTAAATCGGGTTCCTGATCATAGGGTGTCTTTGTTCTTTCCGTTTGCAGTTCCAGAGTTGGTTTTTTGACAGGTATTAAGGGCTTAGAAAAGAACTTTTTGGGTTTTGATTTGTCTTCAGTCTTTTGTACAGTGGGCGGCTTTGTAGAAACAGTTCGTTTTTTGATAGCTCTAGCTTGTCGCGATTTTGGCAATCTATTCATGTCATCAAAGAGGGAGTTCTCTAAAAGATTCATGTCTTCACTGGTAGCAATATCATTTGACTTCTGTTTTTTATTACATACATCTGCATTTTGTCCGTATTCAATAAAGTTTTCCCAACCGCCGCCATGTAAAATGCCAAGTAAAGGATCCTTAACAAGAATAGGGAAATAAGATGCAAGTGGCCAAGGTACATTGAAAGATGGTAGGAATGATTGTCTAGTTTGATAATTGTTGCCAGTTTCTATTGAGTTGTAGTTTACATCATTTACACTGTTTGCATTTATCAACTGGTTTTGTGCAAGAACAGGAAAGCTGGTAATATAAGGCATCGGAATAAGTGTTATTAATTCGTTTCGTTTCAGAAAATTGTTTTTTTGTAAATGGGCAAACGCGAGAGCCCTTTCATTTTGATTTCGTTCGTTGTTCAAATAATTGCTCACAGCTGGTTTTTGTACGTCTGCAAACGCATTTAACTTTCCTGAAGCCACCAAATGTTGAATTTTTGCCAGCAATTCTTCGTCGATTTCCAAATGATCCTCACGATTATTTGGTTTATTTAAGTTAATTTGCTGTCGAAAGGGTTTCTTAAATTGGTCGTTAAAAGTTTGTATTTTATCTAGAATATCTTTAGTACTATCTTGTTGTTCCTTAGAATATTCTGTAAATACGGGAGCAATATCTGCTTGGGTTGTAGTGGTTGTTTTAGAAGTATCCATAAAAGGGTTATCATAAACTGCAGGCAACCTGAAAATTGAAACACTGAATTATAATCTGGAACTTCTTCTGTTTCAATAACCCATTAGCCATTATTAATTTGTGTGTGTTGCAAATAAGCGGTGCATGAATTAATAATAAAAATATACTTGAACCAATATATCCCAAAAACGGTGCTGAATCCCACTACACTGGTAAATAAAGATTATAAGCTATTTTTGTTAAATATTTTAAATGATTATAAAGATGAATCGCGGTTATTTTCTTATTAAAGCATTTGAAACGATATATTAGTTTTTAAATACAGAAATAAGTACGTGATGAAAAACAGACACAGCAAAAAAATTTTGAAAAATATTTGCTTTGTCCATTCTTGCGAAGTTTTTTTTTAAAGTATTGTGCAAAACTAAAAAAAATACGACTATAATACATTTCTACTGACTGTGCATTAGTTTTTAAAACAAACAAAATCTAATTTCAAAAACTACACAACTTACTCATTATTTGACGGCCGCGGAGTTACTTCAAGGACAAACACTGCAAACAGTACCTGAAATTATGATAAAAATATTTTATATAATAATACTATTTATGCATATTTTTGGGCTTAAAGGAACTTGTGTCAATAAAAATCTAGATCTTTTTTGTGTGTCTTAACTTGCGTTTACCCTCAATTTCTCCTGATGTTAACTGAAGATGAGTTCGAAGATGATGAAGCACACGTATTTCGGAAGGGTCTGGCTCTCCGTAAAACATTGCCGGTATATGTCACCACAGATAATATATACATGAAGGGCGATCATTAGCCTGGTGACCCCGCTTGATTGGTGCTTATTTATTACTCATATATCCAAGAACGTTAGAGCTACCCCAGCCAATCCTACATGGCTTAGTCCCTGCCGCCAATTATGACGTCAGAGCTAATCAGACTGTGAGCAACTGAAACGGGGTGAGCTGACACTGGGAGCGAATGCAACGAAACCGATCTTTCCTGTTAGCTGATATTTCATAGATGTTTCTTTTTAATCTATCAAGTCACAACTTCATGTAATTGACCTACAACTGGTATTACCTTAGCTGAGCTTACTCATATAGAACACCAATCGGAAAAATGCAGTCAGAGCTAGTTTAAAAACTTTTTAATATTTTTTATTGTTTTGCTTAATTTATGACTGTAAAAATAAAAATTATGAGTATGATTTCCATGACATTTGTCCGGCGTATGAGGACCTAGCAGTTAAGATTCTGCATGTTTCCAGATTTCAACATTTTTTTGGCTTTTGTTTTGCAAAAACTGTGCCCTACTTGGACATAACAGTTTTGGTGCCAAGGTATCGTTTACAGGTTTAAGTTCAATGATATGTTTTGGTGAAAGAGGCCAATGAACCGTAACCGTTGAATCACTATTAAAACACCTGTTTTTTATAACTGGTTTTTAATTTATTCACCGCAGTTTTTTTCTTTAATATACTGGCTAGGTACGTGCTAGGAGAAATGAAAGTGAATAGAGACCAGACTAACTTTTTTTGAGTCTATTTTTTATTTTGCTTGTTAATAAAAGTAAAAGCGACCTAGAAATTTGGTTGACGATAAATATTATATTAGGCATCAACTCGAGGCAACTCTTGTTTAAAACTTACATTAAGGTAAGGATTTTTATTTATTTGATCGATTATGGATAAAGTCAAATTATTGTGTATTATATTTTTTCATTACTGAGAGAACATGCATTTGATTTGTATCTAGCTTACAAATAAGTGAAAATTTTCATAATTAAATTGAAAAGTGCAAAGATTGATTTAGAAAAGGTAAGATGTTTAAAATAATAGTTTTCTAAATTATCTAATCTTAAAGTCAAAATTCAAAAGGTAGAGTCAGAGTCAGAAAGGCAAAAGCTATATCAAATTTCTAGATCGCCGGTAAGGTTATATTTAGATTATGGTAAAATGTCTATATCTGGTCAAACACATTGTGGGCGTTGAAGCTCGGTAAAAGGTGAAAACGGTATGTTTTGCAAAACATCTGTGTCACCGTCGACGAACAAGGAATTTGTTTTACTGATTTGCAGAAGCAAATAGCTAGTAACCCTTTTCTTTATTAAGAAAGGGCGATACAGTTCATTCTGAATGTTATTTACAATGATCTGTAAAGTCTCAGTTAATTGAAGTGCTATTTAATAAATTATCCAAACTAAAACATGGAACATAAGGATCTGTAGTAAGATTTATTAAGCTTGAGTGACGGCGATCACGCAACGGAGATAGTAAGGGCGTGGATCCATCTCTATGGCGCCACGCCGTGCCACGGCGCCGGCACCGGTCCATTTCACGCAATTTTTCACGGCATCGTGCACGGCGCACCGCTCAGCGCTTCATATTAGTTCTTGAAATTATCTCCATCATGGTTCATTATAGAAAAGCATTGATTTGCACCGTAAGGCACTGCGCCGCGCCTTCTTACGGCGTGGCGCCGTGAAATTATACAGCATACTTTTGAATAATGAACCATGATGGAGAACCACGGATGAACCGTGTCGTTGAATACGGCGCCGTACCATAGAGATGGATCCACGCTCTAAGTGTTTTAATATTTTACACACGGACCTCAGTCTCTTTTACTAAAGTTCGAACTCCAAACTGACTTGTGCCCAATCCCTCTGTCACAGCAAGCGAATACTTGACCAACTCACCACGGTGGTGGTCGTAATTTGTTAATGAATTTAATTAGTCAACATCATAAAAACACGAATGATTTTAAATAATCAACATAATAAAAAGACTGTATCAAATGTGGGTCTTATTTTTTTAAAGATTTCTTATAAAAGAAGGTTCTTTTTTATTTTATCTATCTACTAGCTGCTGCCCGCGACGTCGTCTGCGTGAACGCTATGCAGCACCAAACGCACCTACGATTATAACACTGCTAGCTTGATAATATGTAGCCTATATGTTGACCCGACTTCTTAACTATCTTCATGCCAAATTTGAAGTAAATCCATGCAGTACTTTTTGAGTTTATCCCGGAAAGACAAACAGACAAACAGACAAAAATTCTAAAAACTATATTTTTTGTTTCTGTTTCGATTGTAGATCATACCCCAAGTATTCTTTTAAAAAAATATTCAATGTACAGTTTTGACTTTCCCACCATTAAGACAAACAGACAAACAGACAAAAATTCTAAAAACTATATTTTTTGTTTCTGTTTCGATTGTAGATCATACCCCAAGTATTCTTTTAAAAAAATATTCAATGTACAGTTTTGACTTTCCTACCATTTTATTATATGTATAGATACTGGAGCTAGATTTGATCAATTTTTAAAGTACAGTTTTTTGACTAAGTTGTGATAATAAATAATTACATCTCCAATGAAAATGTAAACATTTAATTAGACGTCACTGTGCATAAATGTTTTTTGACAAATTCTTCTATGATAATTATGTACTACAGAAGCCAGCGCATCAAGCGTTACAAATCTGTCAAAAATATTTACTTGAACTCTATGCCGTCGACATTAAGTTAAAATTGGTTGGGGAAATTTGACAGTTAATATAACGCTTGATCTGCTGGCTTCTGTAGGTACCTACCCACTTATCAAATAAATGAAACTAAAGCCAGTAAAGGATATGACGACTTCACCAATTAACATTTGAAACTCTTCCACCAAAAAGGTTTTAATTTCAAGCTAATTGCATTATCGTAAGTACCATATCACATTAACGATATATTAAAGAATGCGTTTCTTAAAACGGTACTCACAAAACCTCATAAAATCTTTACTTATAAAACAAAAGAGCATCTTTTCTCTCACACTCCACTTTCTTTAGATTTTATGTAAATCTGGGACAATGGGTCTTTATGGTACTTTTTGGACATCTAAGTAACTGGCTCGTGTTGCTGTACCTACTTATGTGATAGACTCATCTTTTATTTATATTTTGTTTATTGTGATTTTTATCTGTATACTTAATGATAATGTTTAGCGCTGGTTTAGTAACCCAATTGGTCTTGACCACTGAAACGAGATTTCGAGATGAAGACAAAGGAGTACTGGAAAATAAGTAATTAGTAAATTACCATATACAGTTTAGTTCAAGACTTTTTATTAACTTAAATGCTGCGATTTGATACGCAAGCATTCTTGAATAAGATACATACTAGTATATCCTCTATTACCACTTTGTGGTATGCATATGATAAGGTTATTAAAGCTTAGTGCTGGTTTGCTGGATAAAAAATGTGTCATTTTGCGTAATATAGTAATTAATATTATTACAAAATTAAGTAGAAGAAAAACAAAAACTATGACACCAAACATTTATTCAAAGTAACGTATCAATGAATAAAAAAGCTCGGTATATACATATTTATTGAAGAACATGAAGAAAATTAAATGCTTTGTAATCTAAATTCCGATGCGATTTCTTGAATGCTCTAAATATAGATTAAACAAAAAATTAAGGCTTATAAAAAAAGGTTTGACTGGCAAACCCTGAACTTCATAACATTTAACTATGAGCTCAGTGGACTACGTATCTAGTTACACAATCAGTCCATACAGGTTCCATACAGGCTTGTGCCCGGTCTTTCTCAGTGGGTCACCTTGGCATTGCCACTCAATAATTATTTTGACATTTTATTGTATAACAAAAATAGACGTGGACCTAATTGCAGGACATAATTCATTAGCATTTTGAAAGATATTTCCTTGTTCTGTATAAGAATCTTTTATGAGTAAGTACTTTTTTGTTTTTTTAATGACAAACGAAGGTAAGTTTTTCAGTAAAGGTTTTGGTCGTGTTTATGGCTCATTTATTAGTTCGAAATTAAAGTTTACTTGAAATGATTAGCATTTTTATTAGTTATTAGAGAATAAATGTCAAACAATTAGCTCTTTAGGTGAAAAATTATTTGAATATGTATTGCGGGTTTTAAATTTTAAATATATTTGTAGATTATGAAGTGCTTAGATATCCTCAGAACGATTAAGAAGACTGAAAATATATCTTAAATGCTGCATCAGAATTGCCCTATTAGTGCACAAACCTGCAGAAATCGATGCAGGGCAGGGACTGCATATCGGTATAATTTTTTTAAATATTACCAGTAAAATTTCAGTAGGTACCCTTATTAGTGTACTGCCACATTGAACACAATGCCTGTACAAGTTATTAAAATCTAATTTAATTATATCAGTAGGTACCCAAATAATGTATACAAATTAATTTCTGTAGATGTTTTTAGTACAAAAATATTTTAACCTATTTAATTTATGTACCAAAATGTATGGTCAGCATATGTCCATACGCTTCATAGGCTTCAACTAAACTATCCAACTAAAGTATCTGCTACATTGTTTAAAAATAAATACTTTAATAAATATCAGTAATATATTAATATATTTATACCGCAGAATTTCAGTTAACTATACCTAATAAAAAAAGGTAATACACGAATTATTTCAGTATGAATTCCTGTACTGTTACTTTTTAATACACCCAATTTAACGGTATGACGTCATACAGAAAAAAAATGTTCAGAAATTATGCAGTCCCTGATACAGGATGAAGAATAACATCATCGAAGTAAACTTGCAAGTTTATGATGTTAGTGATTTGACAGGATTTGATTAAATTGATTTCCCGTCTTTTATTTTTGGCTCTATCAAATTTTATTTTGATTTATTAAAACTCACACATCCTACTTATAATCTAACACCAATTTGTGAAGAGATATATATATACAATTCAATTCAGCTTCTTGTAAATAAACTTTATTCTATCTACATAAATTATCTCTTAATTTCAACCTTATGACAAGGCGGACAAGATGCATGGTCCATTAAACTTATTCATTTGTTAACAAATATGTATTCATACAGAGGTGCAAGAAACACTTAAGGCACACATTCGTATTTAAAGATGGAAAAGCAAATTACTTTCCAATTTGTACTGCTACAACGCTTTCGCTCTCATTTTTTGGATGCATGTAAAGGCGATCGTGATATGTTTTGACGCTCTTTGTTGATAATTTGATGGTTAATTTTTTTGTAGGATAGATGGCGCGTGCTGTCTTTTGTTAATGTACGCAAACGAGACTACAAATTGAGGTGAACGCGATAGTGAACTTGCTTACATGTTGTGAATAAAGTGCAATTTATAGTTTGCTTTTAGCAAAAAGGAAGATTAGAGGATTGTTTTCCATGTCACCTGAAGAAAAGTAGTATTTTGATGATAAGGCCGCCATTTGAGCTACTAAGTAGTAAGGTTTTTATTTTTTTTTATTTTCAATAATTACTTAAATGGTGAAAGAACTTATTTCGATTTTAATGATTATGCAGTGCAATAACAAAACTTCATCGTTGCGTATATTCACAAATGTTTGTATAAATGAGTGCCTTGTTAATTTTGAATGTTTGTGAACCAGTTACATTGTTAAATAGATAAATTTCAATGTTCCTTACAACTTCCAACAAACTCCAAACATTCGTAAACACACGAATCGATAGAGTTCTGCAATCTCATACTGCTGATGAGGTTTAAATTGGGGTACTCAATTTAAGGAGAAGTTCTAATAAAAGATTGTCGGAACATAGTTAGAGGCGATATTTGGCAGCAAGTAATAATACTAAGGGAGGGTGCTCCTCGCGAGAAACCTTGAAAGGATTCTACAACTTTGATTAAAAGCTTTTTGAGACACATTTATTCAGGGGGTAGCGATCCAAAGCGAAGAATAGTTTTTGTCAAGATTTAGAGTTAGCACTTTATTTATTTGGACGAATCATTTTTGAAAATTTCTAATCTTTTTATAGTATAAATGTCGGTATTATTACGAGGTATACTAATTTTGACACACTCATTTGCTTTGTTTATTTTGGCCAACAAAAACCTTTACAACAAACAATTCTCCGTTCACGTTTTAACTTAAACTCTTATCAACAATTAATTTCCTCATAAAACTTTCGACGATAGCGTTTATGAAAGGTACTCACCAGAATTGTGACAAAGTATTGTTTAGTCATATTTCTTGATAAAAACACACAAAATGTATGTAAAGTCCACGTGTGATCTGTGCAAGAGTTGAGACGCGAGTTGTGAGGAGAGCGGTCAACGCGGCTTTTTGATAAAACTTATATTCGGGGTAAAGTACTATTGGAACTCGCTTCGACTTTTTAAAGCATTCTTTTTTATTCTAAGAGATAAGTTATTTATTTGTGACTTTAATTTTAATTAGAATCGCCTGAGGTCCTGTAAATACAATGGAGGTACCGGTGGGTTGAAGGCTTTTAAGATGAGTTTCTGTTGAAGGTAAACTGCCGATGTAAACTTAATAACACCGATGTAAACTCAATAACAATTAGTAGATAAAATTATGTGTATGAAATTTTAGCGTTTTCGGTAATTGGGTTCTAGCAGACTTTTTTGAAGAGTCATTTTGATCCATTCATAACTTAGGTTTTAACATGTTAGTTTTCGGGATTCATAGTGTTAAATATTTTCAGTATTCATTCAAATAATCAAATTATTATTTTTTCGCGGTTATAATATGAACGTTCTTACATTATGCTCAGAACAGTAGAAATTGTTTTGCCGGAACTCAGAATAGAACTTTCATTGAGTACTTGGTGGCAAAGCCTTAAAGCTCTTTCGAGAACTTTAACTTTCGAGTTCCCTTAGTAATATCATGAGCGGAGAGAGCTTTCTCCTAGTGCTAATTAATCTTATTGTTGTATAATATTTGCATCGAAATAAGCTCCCGCTACCCTTAATTTTACGACTGCAATATTTAATAGCAAAACTGGTTATTTATTATCGTTTAGCAATCGTAGTTCTGTGTGTTCGTTGAAAAAAATGTTTTTGATTGTCTTTTTGCACCGATGACTAAATCGAATTCGACGTTAATTTCATCTGAAAAAGATAAGATGAAAAAGACTTGGGCTTAGGGAAAAACTGGCTATTTATTTAAATTACAGCCATAACTATTATATTTATTTATTTTTAGTGGCAGAATTACATCAAAAGTGTAACCTTTTGAATAATATTGAACTTGGTCGCTGCGTGTAGTGTTGTGGGTACCCAATTCTATATAAGATCCAATTCCAAGTAAAAGTCAACGATACAGTATCATCTTTGGGGTATTTAAACTGTAACTACCATTTACCTACGTAGTTTATTTTGTAGAAAAGACATATGTACAACTCGTATAATTGTTAAAAAGGACATTTAAAAATAAAATACATATTTTTTTAAATAAACGAGAAAAAAAGAGATTGAATACCATGAACCACTATGTACTTATTTTTTATGACAGTAACTCCTGTCCTTTTCAACCCGTAATAAATGGAACATGCCGTCCGATAAATACAGTGGTAACAGTACTTTAGTACATTACAAGTTATTTAAAATGTAAATGGCTATGATTCACTTTAGGTAGCTTGTTTTTAAGTGAATTGCTTCAAAACAAGTTACCGAATATAACGGTTACTAAAAAAACGGGTCCTATACAAACCCTTGGAAGAAAATGTCACAATGGTTTAAAGAAATCCATATCTTTTTATACTGTACTGAGGGAAGCGGTGGTTCCAGGCCCGTTTTTTGGAACAAGTTTAAACAACGATAAGTGGACTGACTGCGTGAGTGAGATGACTGTTTTTTTAAATGAAACTATATTTGTTCATGACTGTACGCACACGAATGAGTGATAATAAACAGTCAGTACCTAATAAATACAGTTTGTTAACACGAAAATACAATTTATACCAAAGAAGATCATCACTACAAGTCCTCGAACTTTCTTAGATGAAGTTGAGGTCTGCGATGTTGAGTACCAAATTCCCCTGGCTAGGTTATTGTAGGTACTGAAAGGGCTGGTGACAACTAGCCACTGAATATAATTAAACAGCATCCAAGACCTCACACACCCGCCGAAGCATGGAAGTCATCGTCATTCAGCCTGGAGACCCCCACTGCAGAATAAAGGTCTCCCCCAAGTTTCTCCTACCCAAACCCAGCGTATTTCAGCGATTTTGACCAGATCGTCGGTCCACCGTGGAAGTTGAAATAAAAATCAATGATGGAGGCATTAAAAATAAATTGAATTGTGTTTTAAAAATAGAACTAATAGGCAAGCAAAGCCAAAAAATGTATTATATTCAACTCACCATAAGCTAAAAAAAGTATGCAAATTTTTTAATGGCTCTTGTCAACATCATATATCATTGATGAAAAGAGATATTTTATGAGCGTTCGTTTAGAAATTCTATTTAGATCAGCGGGTTATAATGTCAGTAGACAATTTTGGAGTTGTTGATCAAAATTTGAATAAATTTTTTCCTTCTTTGTTGAAGGCGTGTAACTTTATTTTACTTAAATGAATAAGAATACGGAGACTAAACGTTGTATTGTTTCTGAAAACAGTGTCTTAACAGTTAAATATACTATGGTATATGAAGTTTCGGTTTCCAGTTCCGAAGTAAACGTAATAACAATATTGAATATTGAACAATATTTTTGAATTTTTTGATTGGTTGTAAATACCGGCACATTACGAGTAAAATATCTTGATCTGATTGTCTGTTTCTAAAACACTTCGACTTTTAAAGACGTAACCTTTAATTTAATAATCTTTTCCTTAAGTGGCCCGGCTGAGACTCGCACCCAGGTCCTTTCATTTCATTTCATAGACGATCGCTAGACCACTGCGTCACGGGGGGCGTGGCCGGTAGGACTGACTGAAAATGTTGTGAGAATGAGAAACTCTATGATTTTTATTTTATTTTATTTTCAACCGACATCCAAAAGGAGAAGGTTCCGAATTCGTGTGTATGTATTGTTTGTGTCTTTCTTACATGATTTTTATGGACAATCATCTATCGATTTTGAACATTCTTGTGTCATATAATAGACGATACTTCAGAGGTGGTCCCGTATAAATAAATATCATAAAAATTGATTGAGTCCTTTATTAAAAAATTTAAATTTTTGAAAAAATATGTGTGAGTACGGAGAACATTTACACTGACCACCTTATACTTCAGCCAAAGTTTTGACGTGAAGTCAGTTTTTTGATGCTCTACATTCGTTGATTATAGAAAGTACGGGTTGCTCTCAGCGCCATTAAAATTTGGAGTCCCTAAAACTATCCATACGATTGGCAGTGAAGAATTTTCTACGGAAAGAGTGCGTGCTTCTATTGATAACAAGCCTCAACATTTTTTATTTTTATTTTATTTATTTTATTATTTTCGGAAAACTTACAGCTAGTTAAAAATATATACAAAATGCTTTAGTTAAAAAAATGGACAATTAAAAGTTTAAAGGAATGTAGGTATTGCACCCAATGGAGACCACTTCGCATAAGATTTTTATGCTTATATTGTTCTATATTTATGTATAAGGCTGGAAACTGGACGGCATATGGCTTGTGCACAAAGATTTTGTGTACAATTTTTTTTCTCATTTGAAAGTTCAGCTTAGACCTAAACTGTTAATACAGTTTTCTTGAGGGGAATCAAAGGTGTCATAAACGGCCGAGAGTACCTCGGTACCTCAAATAGGCCACTTAAATTGAGATCCTTTGGTGCACATTACAACTTCTTTTATTTACCATAGTCGGCAGACAATCGCCGGCGCATGATGGATGAAATAATGATATGAGTTTAATGTGAACTAAATAACTGGGGAACTAAAGAACTGTGACTTTGTAGTCGTTGATATTTTTTTCCTTCATCTTTGATGATGTACAATTAAATAAACCTTGCAGGTTTTGGTGTAATTAAAAAGCCACACACACTAACCATCCAAAAAGTCCTAAGATGGACAGAAACGATTTTTAAATCAAATCATGCTAATAAAAATAATACATGCAATACAATTTAAATACTGTTATTAACTTAGGGATTCAGTTTTTTTTATAACATAAGTACGAATGATAAGTAGTGACATCTCTATTCAGTTCAATCACTATAATTCAAGTCGATACAGCCAAATCTTCGGCATATTATTTCTTATTTAAAAAGTTCTTTTTTTTAACCCAGTTCCTTGTCGTGACAGAGTTAAGGATAGCTGATTTTATTAGTAACAGATTTAGGTATTATCTGGCTGGGCATTGCTCTTTATGATATTAAGACGATTGTAATGTATCCAGATCCAACTGTCTAGATAAGGTGCTATTTATTTATGAAGGACGGATTATTTAATATGGGTTCCAGGGTTTCGAACCGATGCCAAAAGTATGGTACCGTTACCTAACCAATGCCAGAGGACCAGTTCTCAAAAATACCGATATTTTAAGGATGGAAGCTTTGTGGCCACACTGTATAATACAAGGTTTAAGTATACCCTATTACATACATACTTACATAAACTCACGCCTGTCTCTCTTTGGGGTAGGCAAAGATAAGGGAACACCAATTGCTACGATCCAGACATACCTCTTTCGCTTCCTCCGCGTTTATAAATCTTTTCATACATGATCGTATAATGAATGTATACCCAATCCAGATAATTATAAAGTTTAAAAAAAAGTGTTTTGACCTCCGACTGGTGTAGTAGTAACATACAATGCCAGAGGTCGAATCCCGGTGCCGGTGGCTATTTCTGTGATGAACACAGACATTAGCCGACAAGTATTGGATGTTCATATGTTTATTTTCTAAACATTTGATACCCGTATTGCAGGAATGCACTAAAAATAATTGGTTCACCATCTTGGGGATGGCACCATGTTGGATTTAGAATCACACAATTAACCATACATTGTCTTCCAAACTGAACTTGAATACAAAATTTCAGCTCAATCGGTTGAAGATATCTGCTTCAAAATTGAGTTGGAAGATTTCACCCGAACATACTTACATACATTGCAAGTTAAATAAAACCTTATAAAATTAAAAAAGAAGCTGGTGCATAAGAGTTCAACGATCTGTCCAATCTAAACAGGGTGGAATTTTTGAATGCCCCCTGGAGGGAAAGTACTCTAAATAATAGAGATAGCAAATTTTACTCCAAAAAAACATTCCATTATTTTGGAAAAGAAATAAAACTGCATTCAAAGATTTTCGAAAATTCGCTCGCTTCGCCCGGGAATCGAACCAACTAAAACGAACCTACCTGACTAAAAAGCGGGAAATAAAAAAGTAATTACAAAACTAAAAAAATATCCGACTGCTGAATACAGTAAGTTTCAACTAAAAAGTACAAAACAACCAATATTACTATAAGATCTTTTAAATAATATTTATTTGTAAAAATACTTGTAGCGGCAGGAAAGAAATAAAACTTCAAGTACAAATATGAAATTGTTATAAAATCAGGCATGTTTGTAAGCATTATAATTAGCAAAGAGTTACGTTATACTTGTATACAGTAGTCGTTAGGGTTTGTCAGAAGCCACCTAGGCGCCCTAAAAATTCTGGCATCCACCACCCAGCACTGGGCCAGCTTGGTGGATTATGGCCTATACCTCCTCTTCACCCAGGGGAGAGACTCATGCCCTGCAGTGGGCTCATTACAAAGAGTTGTGATGATGATGATGATACGTTAGCTTTATTTTGTCTTTAGTGTTCATAAATTTTCAATACTATCATGAACTCTAAAGACAAAATTATTATTATATAAATTTTATCTGTTTAAAGAAATGATTTTATTTTAGTTATTTTCTTAATAGTAATAACACCAAACAGTAAAGAGTGTTCATAAGCAATAAAATAACTAATGTCTTAATACAGTTATGTTTTGTAGAGCTGTAAAAATTATAATGTGAATCTAGAACATAAATAATTACAGGTTAATTAAAGCTAGTAGTAGGTTATTTATTATTATAGTGGCAATCAGTTGAGATTGATTTTATTAATCATGCGACTATAACAGATTAAAAATAAAATAAAAGTTACTATGACATGGAAAACCTTTCTGTTTTACAATCGGAACAAAGGAAGCAAAACTTTTTAAAAGCTTAACTTAAGCTTAGCAATCTTTTTATTTTTAGGAATCAGAAGACATATTTTAAGCAATTACTATAACTTGATTAAAGTCTTATTTGCTTGTGTTTGTACTACATTTTTCAAACTTAACCTGAAAATCATACTTGTAACTTTTTTGTGGATGTCCGTTTTATTTTTTATAATCTCATGCAATAATAAGCGGATTTTGAAGAAACTTGGTAAAAAGGTAGACCGTGACGTTAAAGTCGATAGCCACATTAAATATTTTAAGTACATTCTCGATTGCAGGGAACGATTTCAGGATATAATAGTACATAAGGTCGCGCCTGGCAGTTAGTATTGCACATCTCTGTAGTACAGTTATTAAGTACATCGAATCTCCGTATCCCACAGAGCAAATATTTTTATTTACAACTTGAAATGTCACATTATACAAGATAAAGTTGTCTTTAAGTCGTATAAAATTCTCATTACACCAATGAAGGGACCTTCGGACTTGTAGAGGTTGTCTCGTATAACAACTCTATCACGTTGTAAAAATAAGTAAAATCATTGTATTATTTATGTTTTAGAAAACTTTAAGGGCTGAACATCATAACATCACATGGTTGTGTTTAGTGTCAATGAGATCAAAATATCTAATAGAAGACTGCTGATATCTACAAATCTATCTAAAAGCTAAAAATCCTCTCGATAGGTGAGACTTTTGATTACAAGTGATCATTCATTTAAGGCTAAGGCGATTTTTCTCCTCAAGTCAGCGATTTCAATCGTTGACTGATACCATGTATCATAATTATAAAAGGTCCTCTATTCATTTATGTGGGGTCACTTGCTTAAATGATGTCAGTTCCATAGTTAGAAACCATGACATTGAAGAAAACCGAATAATCATGTATAGCGATGAAATAGGAGAAAATATGTGAGCTAAATTGTTAAACAGCTCAAAGTTTAAAGGGCAGCTTCCAACCAAAAACATCACTTGTGTTGTTGTTTGGGAGAAGAGACAATGTAAATTAAAACCAGTTCTTGACATATTTAGATATATTGCCAACACTCAAAGTGGAGAGGATCATTTTGTTTAGATTTCCTTATTTGAGGAATGCTGCCGGTGAAAATGAGAAACGGTATGATCTTACCAATAGCATGTATGTATAACTGATTTTCGCGACCTTTTGGCCTATTTAACTACTTTAGCCGGCACGATATATATTTCAATGTTTCACATCTTCATTGTAACGCCGTAATAAAGGTGTATACAAAAAAAACAGCTTACTAGGATTTTTTCCGCAGTAAATAAAAGACGTTTTAAAGCACATTATATATATATATATTATATTATAATATATATATTATATATTATAATATAATATATACACATTATATACACATTATATTATATATATATATATATTAAAGGAGAGCACTCCGTACTCGATACTGATCATAATTATGTAATAAAAGTAGGTACTTAAGTTTTCACCAGAATTCCCTATATATAAATAAATTATATATAAAAATTATATATATATAAAAAAAAAAAATTATATATAAATAAATAAAGAGTTCACGACTGCTTCTAGGCGCGACGACAGTTCGTGAAGTTTTCTATACCTACCTACCTTTTCTGTGTTGATAGCGCCGTGCGCACGTCCGTTGTAAGTATTTACCAGTGTAACCATGCGTTGAGTGATGACTTCTTTAACTTTCGGTTAAGTTTACTCAGTAAATAATTATTATTTATTTTATTTTTTTCCCTTCGTGTATGATCTCAACCTATCACCTCTTTGAATTTCGAAAGTGACCCAACAGTCACTCTGTATTTCTGGTGTCTTTACCAACACTGTGGTCACAAGCGACAGAGTCTCTTATGGGATGAAATGAATAATGAAATCTAAGACAATAATACATTGAGGAGATTTGCAGGCGAACTAAAGTCACAGTAATAGCCAGAAGGATTACAAAGCTGAAGTGGCAATGGGCAGGGCACATAGCTCGCAGAACAAATGGCCGTTGGGGCACAAAATTTCTCGAGTGCCGGCCACGTACTGGGAGACGCAGCGTAGGCAGCCCCCCGCAATATGGACTGACGACCTAGTCAAAGTAAACGCTAGATGAGGGCGATACGGGATCGAGCGACGTGGAAACCCTTGGGGGAGGCCTATGTCCAGCAGTGGACGTCTCCTGGCTGAGTGATGATAGGTAGTAAGATCGCGGTTTCGGTAATGACATCATTTAAAAACAGTAAAACGACGTATTTTTAAATAGTTATTACTAGTGATCGGAATAGGTAGAGTATATTTACCTAAACTTCCAGGAACAGAGACAGAAAATGGAGACTTCCTACGACAAAATTTTTTTCGGGACATTTTCCGGGACATCACATTAAAGAATGTTATTAATGCAGTAAAATAATTGAATTCAATCCCTATTTGTGTGTACTATCTTTAAGTATAAATAAAAGAAACAATATATTTAAAAAACATTTTTTATTGTAACAATTTTCATATAAATCAACGTAATTTCCTAAATTGTATACACAGAAATTTTTTAAAAATGTTGCTAGGTGAAAGTACTCATGAAATGAAGAACTTTTTCTATAAGACCAACTTTCCTATTTGAGAAAAATCAGCTGTTCCATACATTTTGGACGAGTAGGTATGTACTTTCTGTATGAAACAGCAGATTTTAGCGCTTCGAGTAGGAAAGTTGGTCCCATAGAAACAGTTGTTTGTATTCATGAGTACTTTCATCTTGTAAAGTTAACAAAATTAAAAAACATCACTCACCCAATCACAAATCAATCTGGGTAAACAAAAATGTATTCAAATATGGTGTATATTTGAATATATTTTTGTTTACCAAAAGGTAATACAAAAGCTCGTATCAATTAATCAAGTACGCTGTTTATAAAACTAGTATCAATATTTGTTGCTAGCCTTAACGTTCCGTGTTGTGTCACTTAACTGATGCCTTCATCTATCTAAATAAATAAATAAATTTAAAAAGTTTTCATATGTCGTCAGTGTCTTCAGTGTCAGTATTGTGACTTATATTATTTTCCTGTAGAAAATTGAAATAGATGACCATTAATTTTTCTATATTTTCTATGTTCAGTCTGTTTCTTTTTATGCTTAAAATCCACTTGTACGTAGAAAATGACCTCTCAACATCAACAGACGTGAGAGGTGCAAATTTATAAAAAAGCTCGTCATCTACGTCAACTCCCTTTACAATTTTTTCACTTTTTTCTCTAATTGTATCATAGTCAGGATTTCGTTCGTATAACTTTCTCTAGTTTGTTTTCTATTTCTACATTAGATGACCAGCTCAAAACACATCTAACGTCGTCAATAATTTCTAAGCTATCAGATATTGCTAAATTAGATTTTTGTAGTTTTGTAAGTGCCACTTGAATAATAGTGTAATTTTCATCAATAAAATTCAGTTCCGACTGAATGTTTTCATTTCTAATAGCGGCTTTTGCTTTTCTTATACACAGGGCCTCATTGCTGTTGAGTGAATTTAATACATTAGATATTTGCTGAAAATATTTCGCATAATAAGACGCTGCCTTCAGCCATGTACCCCATCTTGTAATTACCGGTTGCGGAGGCAGTGGCAAGTTAGGGTACATGTTTTTAAGAATGTTAACCCTGCTGGGTGATTTTAAAAATATCTTTTTTACATTGGCTATCAAATCGTCAACATTTTCGTATTGAGAGCGCACTTGTTCTGCTACTCTATTGCCAAACATGTGATGTGCAGTACATTTGGAAAATCTGTTTTTATTAATCGTCCGGCTCGCAACATATATGCCACGCTGTCAGTGCATAACATCAATACATTATTAATTTTTTCTGAAAATGATTCTCCCCACATTTCTCTCAAAGATTCAATAATAAAATGTGATATAGTTACGCCATTAACCCTTTCGAGTACTTTACATGAGATTAAATATGGTCGAGTTGCTACATTTTTGATCAGCGGCATCACCAATAAATTTACCACATTTCTGCCCATAAAATCGGTTGTTTCATCAATTGATAGCCATATCTTGTTGTTTCCTATTGCGTCGTAAATTGATTTCAACCGATTTTTAAAAACTACGTCGAGGTATTTTTTTCGTAACAGAGATTCAGATGGAACTTTCTTCTTTGAGCAAATACAACAACAACTGCAGCAAATATATTTGTTGAAAAAAAATTGAAAAGCTGAATTGTTAACTTGGGACCAAGGAATGTTACACAATATCAAAAAATTTATCAGATCGGAGTAAAATTCTTCGTCAGGCTTTTGTCGCCTGCCTTGATGTACTGGTCCATTGACGTGCCGATCAACATTGCTTTTCTTCGTGGCTGTTACTGAAGTCTCACATTTTGTGCAGAATATGACACCACTTGTTTCGTCATAAATCAGTTCCGGGTTATTAACAATCCAACTATTCAGAAGTTCGGGTCTCACTCTTCTCGCCATGATTACCAAAACCTTAAAATAAAGTCCTTCAAAGCGAACAAATAAGTACCTGAAAAGAAAATTATGATGTGACAATTGAGTTAGCAAACAATTTTGACGTATAGCGGTGCGAACGATAGTAGCAATTCGGCATGATAGGGGTAGATAGCTCACAGGGCAATCATCATCATCATTTCAGCCGATAGACGTCCACTGCTGGACATAAGCTCCCCCAAGGATCTCCACAATGACCGATCCTACGCCACCCGCATCCAGCGGCTTCCCGCGACCTTCACCAGGTTGTCGGTCCACTTTGTGGGGGGCCTGCCTACGCTACATCTACCGGTACGTGGTCGCCACTCGAGAACCTTCGTGCCCCAACGGCCGTCAGTCCTGCGAGCTATGTGCCCTACCCACCCACTGCCACTTGAGTTGTGCAATAGAGACCGTTAATTAAGGAAATACTACATCGTTTCCTTTTTTAAATATGAGTGCTATTTTTTCACTCAATTTCCTAACTTTGATGCTAACATATTTTCAATAATATAGCAATATATATTTAAATAAATATAGCTATATTATCTAGTTTAGTTTATTATGCCATTTAGATGGGTCAGAATGGGCAAGTCTGAAACTATAAGACATACAAAGAAACCATGTCATCGATTTTAGTGACAAGAAAAACTACACGTTCAGATAAAAAGATGTACTTAGTTCGGGAATCGAACCTGGTCGTATTGAAGAAAAAACTAAATGGCGTACCCTACATACGCTGCTTTTTAGACCATAAACTCATGTAAAATCAATAGCTAAATTTGCAACCACTACAAGTACTTCCAATGCACAAATATTATGTACTTAATTAATGTGATATTTGTCGAGTGTCGGGTGAACCAACAATCAAATTTAGCATTTATTTTTCTTGTACTGGTTTTGAATACAAAGAAATGTTAAGAATAAGTATGACATTAGCTTACCTTGATATTTGGTACACTTGCAGTATCCAGTAACCGTTTAAATCCAATCAAAGCGTAGTCGTTGTCCGAATTCAAGCCAGGTAGTCAGGTAAAGCAGATGAAATTCCAGTAAACAAGCCAAGGTAAATATGTAGTTACGGATCCACAATATAAAAAACTACACGTGCGCACTCGACAAATGATGTACAAGACTGCTTTGCTATTGTCCTGTGCTTATAAAAACAATAGCAAACGCGACGACTGCTTTCTCTATAACTCAGTTACAAAAAAAATGCGACGACTGTAATCTCTATCTCTTTCACACAAACATGTTGTCGGTTAGTTAGAAATATTAAATGTTTTTAAAAACAATAAAAATTTAGTAGTTTACGTGTAGACTGAGTATTTGAGTTCAGTTAAGAAATTAGCATGTATAAAAACTGTTACAATATTATTTTTGTATTTGTACTTAAAGATAGTGTTGAACACAAGTATGGATTGAATTCAATTATTTTACTGCATTAATATCAGTTTTTAATTTGATGTCCCGGAAAATGTCCCGAAAAAAATGTTGTCGTAGGAAGTCTCCATTTTCTGTCTCTGTTCCTGGAAGTTTAGGTAAATATACTCTACCTATTCCGATCACTGGTTATTACTCAATTGCTCGCTATGTATTCCGGTTAAGCCCCATACAAAACCTATAGGTATTATTTCGTTATGGATAGACTTATAATTTTATAGTAATTCAAACACATTACCTTATGCCTCTTACTGTTACTGATAGTATGGAGCACGCGTGGTCAAAGCAATTTATTATATTTTCCATCAGGTTTGAAACAAAAAGTTGTCATCAGGGAATAATTTACTTTTCTTACTTTTAACGATGGCTATGTTTAACGAAAACTACTCCTTATCAAAAGCTCATTGAGGCTTATTTTGGGGCAACCTAGTTACTGTTTTAGTAAAGTCGATTAACTAATTTCTTCATATAGACAAACACGGTTGCAAGTAACGGAACCGTGGAAGTATTAAGAAATATTAGATATGACCAACGTAGTTTTCTCTTGTTTTTGTATTCATCTCTACGAGATCATACGTTGCTTTAACAGGACTTAGAAAGTATACCACGCGGGTTGTACAAGGCAATGTGTGTAGGTTTATAAGCTGTAGTTGTCTGTTGAGATAAGGTGGCATAATTATGTTTTTTAATAAGTATTGTACACTTGATGTGGATAAAGTTTTGATTGTGCTTAAGCGATTATCTAGAGAAAAGCGGGATGCAGAACCGACTAAAGCTGGTCAGTACTGGTCTCACGTACCTAATTGCTACAGCTCTACATATAAATTTCTGTACCTTAAGTACAAGTAGTAATACTAGTCATTTATTTATTTTTTAATTGATCAAGGAAGACTTTAAGTCATTCAGTATCTTATCCAAACAGACCTAGCTAGAACAAAGCATCTACTTTAAACGCTTGGCATGGAGACTATACAATGGGAGAAATAAGGCGTGGTTCATAATTAACCGTAAACTATAACGAATTAGGGTAATGTTATATCGGGTTACCTTGAAAAAGCTTCCACTTTCATGCCAGTTTGACACATATGTAAAAAAATATGGTGCAGCAAGTTTCATTGTAAGTAACTGTTGTTGCAAATTGAGCCATTTCGCCTATTCGTGAGTAAGGTATACTCACTTTTAAACTTTTTGTGACTAAACGCACTTTTGACACAGAATGAGGTCTGAGAATAAAAGATAAATTAGCCATCGATTAAAAATACCAATAACGAAAGCTCTATAAATTGGCAGGTTACTAAATTAAGAAAAACAAGGAAAATCAAATAGTTCCACCGACGTAAAAGGCGGCTGAACCGAGCTGCCTCTGTTTGGCCAGTCATTTCATACTAAATCTGCCGCCTACACCTTGTTTGGTGTGTTCCGGTAATCTTGATGATACTTAATGAGCAATTTCTTTTTAACCCGTGTGCTAATATTATATTCGATCTCGTCTTTGCTAACCTTTAGTACCTCATAGTGAAACATGTCAATCACACACGATGTATTTTAGCCATTGTCCATACTAACAGTTGTTGCACGTTGGTACGCCAAATTTAAAAGAGATGATTCCTAAGCAAAACGTAATAACCGTTAATTTTTTTTGCAATAAACGTCGTTTTGTCGCATTTATTTTTATTTGAAAAAGAACATTTCTACAAGTAACCTGAGCATCTCGTAAATTAGACCTGTGTGTTGATGTGAACCTTCCGGGACCGTTTATTGCATCATTCAATACCTTGTTGTCATGGTTCAAATTATCAAACCAACGTAGTCGCATCTTACGTTTTTACGTGGAAGGGTACCATAACTGCCAAAAACATGTCATTGCTGATATCAAATTGCAGGCAACAAAAAACATTGCTGTTATAGTCTGGCTAATGAAAGTAGAGACTGGAAAAACCAGGCGAATTTAAAAAAACAGTCATGGTTACCCCGACAATAGTACATGGATAAAACCAAGTTGATACTTGATTTTTTTTTTTATAAAAGTATCGTAATAAATAACAAAATTGGTAGTGTCCTACTTTTTGATGAGAAGTTTATTATTAAACGATAGGCAACCAGTATATTAATCAGGTTTCAAAATAAAAAACCAAATACAATAATTATTTTTATTCATTGTAATCAAAATCTGAATCCAGTAATTCTAAATGGAATGAATCGTCAGAGTCACTGGTATCGCTGTTTCCTACTTTGATTATGAAACTATGTTTTATTTGTTTATTTATTTTCAAATACGAAAACCAAAATTTCAATTACCAAAACCATTGACAACAGTGACGAGAGAAAAAACGACTGACATTTATGCTAGTACTGCCATATAAAATGTTTGCAAAAATCCCAAGTGTCTACTTTCGTTAACCAGACTCTAAGTAATATTTTTAGTTTTATTTTTTGCAAATTCAAATATTTACAACAACTAAACTGTTAGCTGTTTTTAAAAACTGCTCAAAATTTTATCAGATAATGAATACAGGCAATTACAACGACACTTGAGCTGAGAGTGATTTACAGAAATAAGTAGATATATTATTTTGATGTTATGATGATGTTTAAAGTGTTTGTTGTTTATTGTACAGCTTCAGTGACACGCGTCTTTTGAATGAAAGTTAAAGAGATTTTACTAGGGTGATGATTTATAAACTTATTATATTAAGATTGATGGTATCTTGGAAATTATGCACTTTGGAACCACATATTCTTTGGCAAGAAGTATTATTTCTTAGTAAGGCAAAAAACCTCAAAGTTATGGGATATCCAAAAGAACACCTTGTAGATACTTGCGGTTTTCATATACATCGTTACGTCACTTTACAAGACGCTGTTAGTATGAAATAATAATTAACAGTTATGTACAGTCAGTATCAGAAGTGAATGTTATTTAATTATGTGCATATTATTCGATAAAACAAGTTTAGCAAAGTGCGGCTGGGACCATCACTGTTGAACATTAATTTATCATAACGACTTTGAGCTTCAAAGAGCAACTAAAGAAATCGGTTCCGAGTGCATCATCAGCTTCTTGAAAACGTTCAGCATCTACCAACCAACACTGGGACAGTTTGGATGTTTACATTATGACAATGTATGTGTTGCGATGATGGTGATTAAAAATAATAATTAAGGATATTGTTTATTGGACAAAGTAGGAAATACAAATATCAGTGAAAATACTTAATCATAACCTATTTTATATTATATTGTGTGTTTTAAAAAAAGTATGAGTATGTAAATACCATATTTGAGCCCCTGTAACACAAATTATTATAATAATATTTCCTCTTTTATAAACAATTATGTTCTTACATATGGCCAGATGGCATTTGAAAATATATACAACGTGCTATAAAAAAACTTTTTTTGACAAAAAAAGAACTGATTATTGTCCGTTCATCGTAAGATGTCCCCTGCCGTTATGTTGGCACTATTGCTTGTCAAGCTGTTTTCGTTATCTGGGATAGTGAATTAATCCTTTTTATTGATTACTTGCCAAAAGGGCAAACGATAACTGGATCCTATTATGCAAACTTAATCCCGAAATTACGTGAAGCGATTAAAGAAAAACGTCGTGGGAAATTGTCATTGGGCGTGTTGTTTCTCCAGGATAACGCTCCACCTCATCGTCCGGAAGTTGCGCTCACCGCAATCCGCAATGCTGGCTTCGAAGTCCTTGATCACGCACCATATTCTCCTGACTTAGCCCCGAGTGACTTTCACTTATTTCCAAAATTAAAGGAGCATATTCGTGGAACTAAATTTGACGATGATGACGCGGTTATGACTGCCGCAGAGGAATTTTTTAATAGTCGGAGAATGATTTTTTTGCGGAAGGAATAAGAAAGTTGGTGATGCGGTATTCTAAGTGTATTGATTAGAAGGAGATTACGTAGAAAAATAAAATATTCTTGTTTAATTTTTTTTTTGTATTCATTCTAAGAATTTTTTGATTCGCCCTCGTATAATATAAATTGTGTCGTCATTCAAAACCTTCCTAGTCTTATAGTTGTTTATTATTTACAAATCAGAAAATTAAACATATATTTATTCGTGGTAGGTATAAACAAAGTTAGATTACGGAGTTAAAATGGACACATATTATTGGTAACACTGCTGCCACAATGCTGCCAACATCAGCAGGCAGGGGGGACATCTTATAATGAACGGTCTGTAGGTACTACAACATTAAACGCAAAATAAAAAAAATGGGTTTTACAGTATATGATAAACAAGGTGTTCCTTTTGATTTTCCATGACTCTAGGATATTAATGGGACCATGTAATAGAATCAAATAACATGTGAATAATTTTTCAATTTAAATTGAAATTTTTGTTTTGTTTTTATTTTTCATACAAAATAATTCAAATAAGTTCATCTTATGTAAAACACCTTTATGCGAAGTATGACAACGTGACATTTTCTATCGCTTTTTATCGCTATGCACAGGTACTGTTCGCAACGTTTTGCGTTGTTCATTGTATGCAACGTTCCTCAACGTTTAAAAGGTTTTTGTTGTTTATTGTATAGGTTAAGTGACACGCGTCTTTTAAATTAATGTTAAAGAGATTTTACAAGGATGATAATTTATAAACTCATTATATTAAGATTGATGATATCTTGGAGAGTATGCATTTTTGAACCACATATTCTTTGGCAAAAAGTATTATTTTTAACCTCAAAGTTATGGGATACCAAAAAGAACACCTTGTATGTATCCAACCTTCTTGGTGAGGATTTTCTCGGACACTGTAAGTAGAGTTTGCCTAGGTTTACCGGGTTTGGAATTTTCGATTCTTCGAAGGAGCGGTTATATGTATATATATGTTTGATATTTATTAATATTTGTGTAGGTAGTCTATTTGGATGTCTAATATTTGTCTATTAAATTTGTAGAAAACACAATATTTGATTTTTTTATTGATTTGATATGTTTTTGTTTGTATATTTTTTATATCTATGTATAGACTGGTGACAAATTTTAGATATTGAAGGAGAGCACTCTGTACTTCATTCTGATCATAATTATGTTATAAAAGTAGGCACCTAATTTTTCACCAGAATTCCCTATACTTAATTCCTTATCCCTATACTTAAATAAATAACGAGTTCACAAATTCTTCACGGCTCGATGACCGTTCGTGAAGTCGTCTATACCTACCTACCTATTTTGTGTTGATAGCGCCATGCGTACGTGCGGGGTATCAGTGTAACCATGCGTTACGTAATGAATTCTTTAAGTTTCGGTTAAGTTTACTCAGTAAATAAATATTATTTATGTTATTTTCTCTCTTAGTGTATGATCTCAAACACCCTGTAGGTATATGTTTTTTTTTCAAGAATTTAGAAAAATATGTAAATTATGTGAAAATTGCCACTTTTCATGTTGACTATACATTTATAGAAATTTGATATCAATGCCAGCCGTGGGTTGGCTCCGACTATAACGGTTACTCCTAATAATCTTTATCCTACTAAAATTATAAATGTATTTCCCAAAACCGTAAAAGTGACGGCACAGTGGTAAAAAGAATGAAATGAAACGTTTTTTTTTAAATTTAATTATTTTAATTTAATCGAGATGATACTGATAGTAAATGATATTGGGAAAGCGTTAAATATAGATTTAAAAACTCTTTGTTGATCCGTGGGTTATAGTATACCTACCTACTCGCTAATACTATACTCGTACGTACTTTTTATGGGAACTGCTTGTAAGGGGTTAAAGCAAAACTTATTAGCAGCGAATTGAACCCTGTTATGAATGTTCGAATCCTAACCATTTCTGAGATAATCGAGATTTAAGACGTCAAAAACGTAACGAATTTGTTGTCTGATAAGCAGATAAGAAGGAAACAATAAAAAATAACATGGGTAAGAAAACACCCGCGTATATTTGATTAAAGGCTGAGTTTGTACCTAAGATCCATTTTTAAATCTCAGTCATTTCAGAAATAACTAGGTTTCCCACGTGTGCAGGCATGTAGTTATTATGGCGGTGTAGTCTTTTTGTAGTCTCCCTTAGTTGGGGCTCGAATCCAGGACGTATCAAAACGCAGCCAAAAATTAAAATGTTAAATAGAAACAAGGTTGAAAGCGTAAATCGAGTAGATAGTGAATCAACAATAGCATCACGGTCAGTTGCCATGTCAACAAGTGTGCGAATTTCTTTCATGATAGACAACATTCAATTAAGACAACTCTTTAGACTTTGAAGACTCAGACAGTGAATGTTAAATTGTTTTACAATTAGACTATAGTATAAAAAGTAGTTTATATGTAAAAAATGTACCAAATTCTTCATTTATTTGCCTACTTTTATGTGATTTTTAAGTTTTAAAAGTTATAATAAAAAAAATTAATCATTTACAATACTTTAATGTTATATATAACTTACAGGAATCGGTATAATAATGGACATCATATTTGCAAAGCACAATCAAGCCCCAGATTAAGAATTAACCCTATAATCTCTTGCGGATCAGCTAGATATTTTTAACACGGTGGCCATCAAATAAGAAAAGCAAATTATATGTATAAGGAAACTTATAATTAGAAAAATATCACTGACCAATAAGTTTATAATTAAAATAAGTAATTTACATAAATTGAAACTGTGCTTAATCATACTTTCTTATCATTTATAATCAACGAATGCAGAACATTAAAACCGACTTCACGTCATAACTTTGGCTGTAGTATAAGGTCGTCAAGGTAAACGATCTCCAAGTTCAAACATGTTTAAAAAAACAGTGAAATACTCAAACGATTTCGATGAAATTTATATGGGACCAACTGTGAAGTATCCTCTATCATATAAAATAAGAATCATCAAAACTGGTTCACCCAGTTAAAAGTTATGAGGTAACAAACATAAAAAACATACAGACGAATTGAGAACCTCATTTTTTGAAGTCGGTTGAAAGAGCTAAGTTATTTCTTAACTCGATAACTTTAGCAAGCATTTCGTAGATTATATAATATTATTACCTTCTTAAAATAATACAGCGTATGTCTAAAATTTTGACTACATTTAAAAATCACAAGAAAACTTAATTCAAACTACAAGCAATGCTTATTTACCGGGTAATTTTAAACTCTAATATCCTTTATACTTCAATAATTTCATCCAAACAGTCAGATTTTTAATATTTATAGAAGATACAAGTCATACAATATTTAACTAATAGATTCATACAAAGAAATAAATATCGCGCTGAAAATCTCACTAATTTCTTTACAGTTCAAATCGCAAATTTCAGTAATATTTTTGACTATAATGATAATTATTTTAATAGTGATTATTCCAAAGATCTGATGCGCAATATTTATATTGAAAATAAAATCTGTAAAACGCTGTCATATTTTCTTTCCTGTCTGACTTCCTTCTGCGGGCTCCAGGTCGCCGTCTCACACATCATCATGTCATCTTCAACTCTTGGCCGCAAATTCTCCGTTATCACTTTGATATCCTGAACAACTCTATTAGGAACTTTTTTGGCTTCAGCATCACCAGTTGGTATAGTTCTTTCAAGGTTAATTTCCTGATTGATATTGAAGACATTGCTCAGGGGAGGCTCGAGCTTTGTATCATTCATCTCGCTCTTTCTACTTTCAACCCTAATGTCAGAATCTCGATGACTGACAGTTCCTCTAACATTGACAATGACAGTTGGCTTGATAACCATTTGTGATTCTCTATTGCCGATCTGACTAGCTCCAGCCATGGTGTTCGTCATTGTATCCTTGAGAGCTTCGACGTCTTCAGTTTCATCCTTTTTGATTTTATTTGTTGTAGGTTTCGGACGTTTGGTCTTCTTTGGTTTTTGTGTTGAAGGTTCCCTTGTAGTGTCAATGAATACAACGATTTCATCCTTTTCAGTACCATTGACGACATCACTGCCATTGAGGTTGATACTTTTGGGATATCTGTATTTAAGTGTGGGTGTTTCTAGTCTGTCATTCGGTCGTGGTAGGAACTGGGCGTCGATGGGTAGTGCGAGGTCATCTTGGAAGTCACGCGGGTGGAAGTCTGTGATATCAGGGTTTGCGTTGAAGACTGTGACGTCGCGGTCTTTGAGTTGAGTAGAACCTCGAGGAGGTTTGGTGTCGCGGAGCAGAAACCGTGCTCCGCCAGTTGAACACCATGCTACAACAATGTAGGTCATGCAGATGAAGCATTGCATCTGTAACAAACAAGGATTATGTTAAAAGGAGTAAAGTATGTTTGAGTGTAATTTGCATAATGATTGATGCTCAAGCCTCATTAAATGATCGGGATAAAATAAATTTGTGATCATGATTAGATAAGATGCGTTGCGGGAGCTTTTTGATTTGGATCTATTTCAACTTAAGCTTTCAGTTTTGATCCTATTTTTACGTCAAATAAGATAAATACAAATATAAGTAAAAACAGAGAAATAAAAATAAGTATTTTATTGCGATAACACTGTTAAATAATTGTAAGCTTGCATTGTACCAGTCATTGTTGGTAACTTATGTCAGACATCGTTTCCCATTTATATTCAATTCATTCATAGTCCATTAGTCTGCAACATACAGGATTGCACGTAAAACATCGATAACTGATGCATTGAATTATCAAATAATATCCACTTTTATCAACAATCACCGACTGAACGAGTTCCTACAAAGTCAATATTTACTTAGTTCTTATCATAAACTACAAGTAAGCTTGCTTTCGATGGTTTTTGTATTAGAAACTTACTTAGAAGCTTACAAGTTAGTTTTTATTGGAATTGCTAAGAAACCTATCCTCGGTCATACCATAACCAGTTCACGCGCATCTTAAAATGGTCATTGGATAAAGCGCAACGGACTCTTTATTGTACTGTTGACTATTTATAGGCTTTGATTACCATTGTTCATAATGTAGCTAAATTATTGTGAAATCTGAATATATATATAGGCTTGTTAATAAAGACTTAAAGTTGTAGGCGCTTCTAAGCGTTCTTTTATGCTCTAGTAATAAACAAAGAAAATTAAAGAGTTGCATGAAAGTGATTGCTGATTACAAAAGACTCAGCTAGGGGCTAAAAAAAATCTTTTTTCCTTTTACCTTAATATCACCTGATGGTAAGTGAAGGAAGGAGTTGGGTCTTCATTAAATATTACCGGAACACATCGTTGCTAGTCTGGTGGACCCAAAAGGGATCCTACCATGAAGCATTCACTCGGATAAGTCGCCTATGATACGCATATCTAGGAGTGACTATTCTAAGCTAAACCTTCCCATCTAAAGGACAAATAATTATTCGATTTATAAATGAAACAGTAACGATACGGGTAAACTGCTTAAGCCTAATAGTTCCACAGTTTTGGCCACGCTCATAAATATTTAAGTATTTACAAGCGAGAATTTTGGATTTGGATTCAACATAGAAATCAATATAATTAAGGTCCACCCATCAGTTCTTCCTCGAACTACACAAACTTGCCGATTACAATTGAAATGGAAGGCTCGACGATTGATGATAATTGATATTTTGAATGGAATTGAAATTTTCTTGGTGGTAGGATCCCTTCTGGGTCCGCCTGGCAAGCGACCACCCTTTATATAAAGTCTGCCGCCAAATGTTACCGCTCCGGCGGTAATGTGTTCCGGCAATATTGTATAACGAGCCAGTTCCTTCCTAAACCCGTGTGCTTTCATCTTCGACCTCATCGTCACTTACCATCATGTGTGATAGAGGTACTCGGGTTTAGTCACTTATAAAAAAAAAAAAGAATGTATGGGAGCTTCGAATATTACACGTTATTGAAAGATAATATCGCCTATATTGCGATAGTTTGAAAAATATTTGATAAAAATAAACTACATCGCACAAAATTTTCACATCGGTACCGTTGATAAGCACGTACTATTTGTGTACTATTTGAATAAATTAAGTTTTTGCACCTATATGAAACTCGTAAGCTCGTTTGTTCTTCTGCTTCGTGATTCGGTGAGTCCAATAAGAGACCAATAACGATTCGTAACCCCTCATGTTGATTGCAGAGTCTAGCTAGAGCATCGTCATAAGTTTACTTGTTTAACAATGTAATATGATTAAGAGAATGGGCTAGGGTTTTATTTAAAAAAAATAACTTACACCCTTTCACTAATATCCGTATGTGATATATGTCGTAGATTAAATATTAATATTAAAAATAGTTCAGGGTCCACGTCTTCATCTTTATACGTCAAAGTCAAAGTAAAAAAAATATTTATTTCGTAGGTATTTAAATACACTTGAAATAAGTCATACAATTAAAATTGAACTGAATTCACCACCGCTTCGGAAAGTCGATCTGTTTGGAAGAAGTAGCAAGAAACTCAACAGCAACTAGGGGGCAAGCTAGGCTATACGTAACTATATTCTAGGTTCCCATCTCGTTCACTATATGGTATCCCATAATACAAACTTTGATTAGTTTGGGGTCATAGTCCGTGATCTGGGGATTTTATTATCATTTAAATAAATAAAATCCCCAGAAAATCACACCAACTTCATGGCCTAAAAGTAAGCATAGCTAGTGTTATGGGATAGCATGTAGTGAACTAGGGGGGAACCTAGAATATAAATATATAAATAGATAAACACACAGACACGGAACACTTTTTTTTCTTATTCCGTGCGGGAATCGAACCCGCAACCACTGGCGTCTGAGGCAGGCAGGTTTATCCCATCGCCAAAGTGGTCTTCATTTTATTATAACTAGCGACGCCTTGCATCCTAGCTGGTACCAAATATCGAGTTAAGATATTTTGTCGGTCCATTTACTTTAACTGATTTAACATACGGATGGAAGCTGACCAAATGAGAATAATATAGACTAGTTTTCTTTATTATAGTAATAATAATACACTTGATGTCAACTTTATGTTTTATTGTCATGTTGCGTGTATTTGTTAAAATTTTTAATTCTTAAATTATTATTAAGTACTAATGTTTGTATATAACAATATCAGTTTGAATGTGTCTTTTTGTATTAATGTGCAGAAATCTCGAATAATGTTTATGTCTATGTCTAATAATTCGTTATTGTACATCAACAGCATAAAAATAAAGTAAAAACGGTACATTTAATTTAGTATTGGCACAAAGGCGGCCTTATCGCTGTAGAACTATTACTTTCATGTTGTCTTTTGTAATAGGTACTCTTTAACTGTATTAATTAAGAACCAAAAGAACGTTTTAATAAACTTATATACATATATTATAGAGACCACCGATCAAAACTTAGTGCAGAAGGCAGCGTTACAAAATCCCCAATTAGTTTTCAACGTAATGTCGAGGGCGTACAGATCAGATTCAATTACAATTTTTTGACAGGTTTGTACATCTTAGTAAACACCCAAATTATACCCATCCAGGATTATAACCCTAGAACCCTCAACCCCTAAAAGCAGGGGCTAATCTCGACTCAGCCACATATGAATAAAATAGAAAATTTAATTTATCAACAAGTTTTAAGAATTACTTACTGTTTTTGTCTGGGCACGCGTGTATCAAATTATTTACCTATAATATTTTTGTAAACTTTAATATTGAAATGTAATAAACATAAAGTGAAAATGAAGTATTTTATAATTGTGTGAATTTTTAACTGGGATGTACATGCTAGTTATTGTAAAAAATAGACTTAAAAGAATTGTAAATTGATAAAGTGATTCAAAATAAATATAGCTTGCTGTCATTAAATTGATCAGCTTCTCACAAAGTAGATATATCGTTATTGTTATTGATAAAAAACACAGATTTTTATTTAAACCTCTTGTATGCAGAGGAACTTATCTCATGTTGATTTAAAGTAAAATCATAATAGTAAGTATATTCAAAGATCCCAAGTAACTTTGAAAATCAGTTATTTAAACAAGGAATCAACATTTATTATTCAGACTTTTCCAGAACTTGTATGTTTCATCTCCGATCTCATCGAAAGTTATTATCAGATGATATTGAGATTAAAAAAGTATTGAAAAAGTTATTAACAAACAGATGCGAGTCGATCGAAGACAATTCAGTTTTTTTGCTACGAATAAGCAGAAAAACTAAATAAGTTTTTCAACAACGACTATCTTGAGTGTCACGCGATTTGTCTTAGGACCTCTTTTGGAATTCACCAGGCAATAGACCACTCTTTATACCTGTCACCACACATGATAGCTCTATGCTATTAGAATAATCTAAGCTAACAATTCAGTTCTCCTAAAGAAAGCGTAAATATACACATCGACACGGAATAAATGGATTGAAATTTATCCAAATAACTTTTAAAAAAAACACGATGTCAGTCCACAAAAAAAAAATCAAGGCTCACAAACAAAATAAAAAAATAAAAAGCACAGCTATCGTACTCACCGTGACGAGGGCGTGATGCTGACGACTGGCTGCGCAGGAGTGCAGCTCTCGGGGAAGCGCGAGGGTTGATTGAACTGCTGTGAACTACCGGCACTCCTGACTAGCTGCAGGGGTTACAAACAGTGGCTGGGGAATGTTTTTTTATGTATTTAGGTTTGATATTAGGATGAAATTAATATTTCTGACATTCATAATAACAATATGTATATTTGCTTTCTATGCCAGAGGTTCTGAGTTCGAATCCTCAGCGGTGGATATTTCTGTCATGAACACAGATATTATCCGTCAAGTCACGGATGCTTATATGTTTATTTTCTAATCAAAATGTGTTTATTTATTTCTTTAGTATATTGTCCGCTATCCATAGCACAAGTTCTTTAACAAAACCTATTTTGGACAAAAAAAAACTATAATGTCGATAGTCCACCGCCAACTAAGCTAAGTAAGTTTAGCTTACCGACCCAGTTTTCCATACATTTGCGTAACATAGACATAGTTTGGAAAATACATAGACGTGTATGAAGAACTGGCCCAACTATGCAAGCTTAGCGAAATAACTTAGTTTAGTTGGCTGTGGACGATGACTTTAAGATTACATGACTTTGAGATACATACGAGCACTATTAGTTCGTAAACAAACCCAAACGTGCCATTTAAGGTATCTTTTATGTTATGTCTCTGAGGTTATATATTATATAAATGTATAAATATATTATTATATATGTATTATTTTATTAGATTTTTTATTACAATATTTATTATTATTCATTTTTTTTAAAAGCACTGCAAACCCTACCAATTTTTTTTCTACCTATTCTTTTTGTAGAATCAAGATTGCCTGGAAGAGATCGCTCATGAGTGATAAGGCCGCCCATATTGTCATGAATCCTTTTTTTCTCTCTGTGTTTATGTTAAGTGTGTGTATCTGTCTGAATCTGTTAATAAAGTGTATTGTATTGTTTTATCTTGGACTTTTTTCCAGAACCACCCGATATAAAGTGACGATGGAGTTGAGGATGTTGTTTGTCTATCGAGATACACATTCACTCGGCAATCGAGAAAATATTATGATCAGGATACAAATCAGATGCAGGCAGTTTATTGTATACCTGGACTAAAAAGGAACTCAAGAATTTTCTTCGACTTTTTGGAATATTTAAGATGAGCGGTGCGTAAAGTAGTTAATTCATTCTTAAAATAACTGAAAATATATGCTAAATAAAATCATCACCCGACCAGTACCTTGGACCTCTCGTTTGCCAGATGAGTGCTCTTCCACTGAGCTACCGGGGTCTGGCGAGAAGCCACGAAATTACTTAGCATACTCTTTTTTTGTTGTTACGTTGTATTGCTAACGTAGCTCCATCTAATGGATAGCATAGCTTTGCAGCTAAACCATCCGAGACCAATCTCTTTTCAGAAATTGTAAATCTCAGTTAAAGTGAAGCATTGCAATATTTAATAATACTTTTATGTTTTTGCATATAATTATGGTCAATTATTCTTAAAATAACTGAAAAAATATGCAAAATAAAATTATCACCCGACCAGGACACAAACCTGGGACCTCGTTTGCCGGACGAGTACTCTTCCACTGAGCTACCGGGGCCTGGCGACAAGCCATGAAATTACTAAGCATACTTTTTTGTTGTTACGTTATATTGCACCTGGTCGGTTGATGATTTTATTGAGCATATTTTTTTCACTTATTTTAAGAATAATTGACCATAATTATATGCAAAAACATAAAAATATTATTAAATATTGCAATGCTTCACTTTAACTGAGATTTACGATTTCTGAAAATAAATTGGTCTCGGGTGGTTTAGCTGCAAAGCTATGCTATCCATTAGATGGAGCTACGTTAGCAATACAACGTAACAACAAAAAAAGAGTATGCTAAGTAATTTCGTGGCTTCTCGCCAGACCTCCATAGCTCAGTGGAAGAGCACTCAAGCATAATTAAATGCAAAAACTTAAAAATATTACGAAGTGGTTAGTTTGTAACAAGATGCAAGCTTGTGAGTTTAATTACTGTATCTTAAAGCTTAATTGAATACCAAAGCGTTTTCTATTATCGCCACTTTCAATCAAATGAGATTGCTCTTACTTTGCTCTACTAGCAGAAATTTGGTGTTCCACCGCACCACTTTGGTGTTTGCATCACACCAATTTTGGTGATCTCAAATTTTTTATTGAGCCAGAAACTCAATTTCAATCAATTTATATACTCATTATATTCATACAAATGTTTACGAGCCCTGGCTAGAAACAACCTGTCTATTCCCATGGGGAACTGCAACTTATTCACATCCGGAAACTATAGACATATTAGTTCCATTTTCTGAAACTGTTATCCAAGCTATAACAGCCCTTGCTGCAAGAGAATAGAGTTTATACAGTAAAACTAGTTTTATTGAGTACTTACGATACGATTGAGCTAAGAGTTATTGGCCTTTACGTTGGTTGATTTTTTTTAGCGCCATGACTAGCAACACTTTCTTTCTATCAATTTCGATATAATTTTAAACGGGCAAGGGATTATCCTTTTCGCTATATACAATTGCTTATGCATTTAGCTGCCAGACACGAAGAAATCTTGTATCATCTCAAAATACAGGGATAAAAGAATGTATTAAACAAGGCATTCCGGTCTCTTAAATCCTATGATGAAAGATCAACGAACATTTCTTTCTATATTCTAAAAAGACCTCAAAATGCTTAAAGTATAAAATTAGTAGGGATTTGTTTTTCCTGATTATCGAAAACTTGGCCCAATATTGAACTATACCGCAGGAGGTAAGTTTATTATTATCAATATTTAATCTGAGAAGCTTTTCTAAACACCTTTAGGTGATACAATTACCCTGGAATTTTACAAAAATTAAAATTACAACCATCAAAACAAAAACAGAGATAATTTACGTCTAATTGTAATTCCTTCTCACTGTAAACAAACCTGCAGTAAAAACGACCAGGTATGGGAATTGCATAACACTTCGCGCATCACTGGCGCGACGCAAGCGCATCATGGCGCCCAGACCAAGTTCAGTAAACCCTTCCAGTGGCTGGCGAACGTCACTACGGAGCTCAGGATCACTGTTACATTTTTACGACAGACTGACCTCTTCCTCTTTTTATTTAGTAATCAATCTTTGTATGTCCTATATTGAAATAATGGTGTTAAAAAAAGGCTTTGCTTATGTTTTTTAACGGTGACGTTTGATTTCAATCTGATGGTAAGTGAGGATGACAGCTTCCCTTTTCAACCGACTGCCAAAAAAGGAGGAGGTTCTCAATTCGTCTGTTTGTTTTTTTTTGTGTCTTTGTTACACGATATGTCGGACAATTACGAATCGATTTTAAAAATTCTTACGATATGATAGAGGATACTTTATAGTTGGTCCCACATAAATTTCATCGAAATCTGTTGAGTAGGTACTTCATTGAAAATTTCAAATTTTTGAAACAATATGTATGATTTCGGAGATAATATTGTCATCCACGTAAACAGGATGACAATATTAGTCGGCCAAAGTGTTGACGTGAAGTCGGTTTTTTAATGCCCTGCATTCGTTGATTATTAGGTTTAAAATGTAACTGGCTCTTTCCCTAAAATCCCAGTACACATCACCAGCACACCGGAGCGGTCATATTTAGGGGCAAATTTTAATACAAAGTACCTATTTGTTAGTGTTTTTGTTTAATTTTAAGTCAAAAAATTTTCTCAAAAGGACATCCTCAGACAGTTAGGTAACTTAAGAAATAATTGTATTTCGTAGGCGGTTAATGTAAAAATAAACACGGCGTCAAAAGTGTTGCGTCGAAACTTTCTTTGCATTGATGAGCAATAAATAAAGGAAAAGTTTTAAATGTATATATAAAATAAATAAAGCCCCTCTGATGGATAGATTTTTTATAGTTTTCTATGGAAAATCGACGGAGCTTGAGATAATGATCCAGGCTTAGATTTCGGAATAGGTTCTTGTGAATAAGTTGAGTTTGTCTTGAGTAAAGTTAACGAAGCTCAATTACCCTTTGATTCATGGATGTTTATTTAAGTTAAATATCTCATTTAGTAGTATTTTTATAAAAAAAAAATTGTTTATTTTGTTACGTTTTTCTTATTTTGGGCGGTAAAATGTCGGAAATATTTCACGCAAGTTGATCATTTTAAAAGCGACAGAAAAAATTAGATTAGCCTGCTTATCACATGTATAGGTAATATTATGAAAGTTAGCTGTGTTATCTTTATGTAGATAAAATCAAAGTCACCTGACCGCGTCTGTCTGTTTGAACGCGATAAACAACAAAAACATCGATCCCGACTGGGACTCAAACCCATTGTGCGCCAGAATGGCTGGTCAACTGCCGTATTTTACTTTAAAACTGTTTCTAAAGATTACTTATATTTGCTTATCATAATAAGAGCATTGCTTGTTGTATAATTTAAAAGTATTAAAACATTTTAGGTTAACCCTCCATTCTTGCGTCAGGATGGCTCATCAACCTCTGTAAAGTAGTAACTAAGCGAAATCACTTAAATTTTCGTATTCCAAACATTGCTTATAATTTTTTTTTCTCGATTTCTAAGTCTTGACTATTAAATTCTTTCCGTAATTTAGGTACGGGCTTAAAATTCCCAGCGCCTGTTAAAATGATCCAAGCAAAGTGTCGTACGTTCGGAATTGTGTTCCAATGTTTGGAACACGATAAAAGTGATTTCGCTTAGTTACTACTTTACAGAGGTTGAACTGCCACCCTGACGTCAGAATGGAGGGTTAACCTAAAATGTTTTAATACTTTTAATTAAATACCAAGCAATTATCTTATTATGATAAGCTAATTTAAGCCATTCATAAGTAATCTTGAAAAAGTTTTAAAGTAAAATACCGAGCAGACATGCGGTATACGGCAAAACCTGAAAAGCAGTACCACAAGATAATGTTCATTTTATCGTTCATACCTACATTATAACGAAGAAAACTAGTGTATTAAATTATTTCGAAGACGACAGCCCGGGCCCGAAAGCTCAGTTACCGTGAGTGCGTAGAGTGCCCGCCCGGACTCGGTTCGAGTCCCAGTAGGGATCCATTTTATTTAGTATTTTTATCTGTAAAATTATATTTAAGCATAATAAAACGCAAAAAATCTTAAAAAATACATACAGGGTTGTGTTTGTAGGTTTCAAAAAAACAATATATGATCGATTCCAAAAATATATTTTAAATTATGGGCAGTCTGTCTATCCGTATTATGCCATAAAATAAAACGTATTTTGTTTGTTCCGATATTTTCACTGTAGTAGGGGTGGGGGATCGAATCTACAAATCAATTAAATAGGTACTTAATATAGAGTAAGCCACCCAGTTAGATATTTATTGCTTGCCCTTGGATTTTTGGACCTTGCCTGTCTTTACGGAGTACGACCAATATAATTCTCCTCTTCTATAACAATCCTTGACAGAGAATGTCACGCCTTTCTTATTTTATATGAACGACGACAGCATGCAAGGCGGTCGTACGTTACAGTACCTACCTAGGTATTTAAGAACATGTCTACACTCAGCGAGATCCGATGTCTGGAAATATTATGAGTGATGCAGAGAATTAGATGCGGCAATATTTTACTGAATTATACCTAAAAACAGAATTTATTCCATATAAAAAACGGAAATAAACACTTTTCTAATCAACTTCCAGTCAGCAAGATATTTATTTATTTACCAAAGTTATGTAAAGTTAAGAGGAAGAATGAAAAACAGAATAAATAGGTAGAGATCAACCCAAAAGTTAAGACCAATTTATTATGGTGCATGCATCAGACGGAGACCTGTTACTTAGGCAAATATCGTGCTGGCTAGCGGTCGGTTTTATGTTTCCGTTAATGCGGTAAAATCACTGTTTTCATCATAATTCAGAAGAACATATAGTATAATTCTCTGCATCACTCATAAGTCTCCCAGACATGAGATCCCGCTGTGTGTAGGGAGACACATTTTCAGTAGGTAGTTCTTTTTTCCTAGCCAATATTATGAACGCGAATGTCTTGAGGATAGATGAAATAGTAAATAAGTATAATAAAATGAGACATATTCGTAGGCCTGATGTTCGGATGTTAGGTACATAGTTCTATTTAAATAACCCTATTCTAAAGGGATCTGGATTCAACCTCTAAACTACAATACCCTTTAGTAGAATTGGATATTTTAATAATAAACAAATTACTACAAAGATGTCCCTTGCCACTCTTTGTAAGACTTTCGATTTTGTACGATAAAGCGGAGAGATTTACTTTTCTCCCTATGGCATGGATTGTATGTTTCACACGTATTCATCTTTTTTAGCCATCACTTTAAATGAATCAAGTGACATCAAAAAGTCATCGTCATCATCCCAGCGCTTTGTCATGAGTCCACTGCAGAGCTATGAGCCTGGGTGACGAGAAGTTTTAGGCCATGATCAGCACTGGGCCAGCTTGGTGGGTAGGGGAAAAAGGGGCAATGGGAGTCAGCGGGTAATGGTGGTCAGTGTAACCACACCCAAACGAATGAAATTAAACAAGCGAATGTCGACTTAAACGACGCGTCACGTGACACCTAGCGGCCGCCCGATCGCCCGTTCAGTGCGCATCGGTTGTTTGCGGAGGCAGGCTGTTACACGTTTTGGCGCGCTTTTGATGTAATTTTACGAGTGCACAAAATAACCGGTGAGTACATTATTACGACAAATCTGACTATTTAATGTAGCATATTGAGTAACTGTAATCTTAAATTATGTATTTAGAAATCGTGGAAGGTGTTCTAACGTCAGGTTATTTTTTTTACGATTAGTTTTTTTGCAGTAGGTAAAATCGGGCAATGAGAGTCACTGCGATTCGGGTAATGAGAGTTGACTCCCATTGCCCGCAAATTTCATTATAGCGTCGATTACTTACGAATTGCATTTTTATTTCAGAGATGCCAAAAATACGACCCAGAAACACCAATAAGGCGCAATGGACGTCTGAAACTTTAGAAAAAGCCAAAGAACTGGTGAACCAAAACCAGTCTATTAGGTCTGCGGCTAAAGCCATGTGTATTCCTTTTTCTACCCTCCAAAAACGGCTAAAGCAACAAAATCAATCAGAACCACGTCTCGGAAGACTTCCTGTTTTTACACAGGATGCAGAAAAGATCTTGGCAGACCGCATTAAATACTTATCTTCAATTTTTTATGGAGTCACAGCTATACAAGTAAGAAAGGCAGCATACCGATATGCAGAAGAGCTTCAAATCCAACACACATTTGACCAGAGTGCCCAAATGGCTGGACGTGATTGGCTGGAAGGATTTCTAAAAAGAAATAATATATCTATTCGCAAACCAGAAGCCACAAGTATCAACAGAATAACTGCTTTTAATAAGGAAGAAGTCCAACTTTTCTATAAACTATTGGGAGATCTAATGGACAAACATAAATTCACCCCAAAAAATATCTATAACTGCGACGAAACCGGCATATCTACAGTACAAGATCCTGGTAAGATATTAGCTCCCAAAGGCATGAAAAGGATCGGTTCCATCACAAGTTGGGAAAGAGGTAAAAATATTACACTATTATGTGCCATGAATGCTGTTGGTGGTTTTGTTCCTCCTATGTTCATCTTCCCTCGAAAGAGGATGACTCCGCAGCTCGAAAAAGATGGTCCAGCAGGAGCTATATACAAATGCTCAGATAATGGATGGATTAACGAAAATCTATTCTTTGAGTGGCTGCAACACTTCGCTAATCATGCCAAACCATCCTCACTGGAGCCAGTTTTATTGATTCTTGATAATCATGCCAGTCACACGTCTTTAATGGCTTATGATTTCTGTAAACAAAATCACATTCATATGCTATCATTGCCTCCGCACACATCTCACAGGATGCAGCCCTTAGATCTCACATTTTTTGGACCGCTCAAAGCTATATACAAAAAAGAATGTGATTTATTTTTAAAGAATCGCCTAGTAGAAAAAATAACTCCATATGACGTAGCTGCAATATTCAACAGAGCATATTCAACTGTGGCTTCTATCAATAAAGGTGAATCAGGATTCCGAGCGGCAGGCATTGTCCCATATAACCCCGACAATTTCACTGAAGAAGATTTTACCGCAGCTGAAGTGTTAGCTCAACCTGCTGTTATAGTTCAAGATTCATCCATGGTTATACCTGCATTTACTTCAGTTAATCCAATGACAGCCACATCATCTGATGCAATTATTCCAGCGCCATCGACATCATCTGCTACCATAGATCCTGTGCCATCTACACCACCTGCTACCATAAATCTTGTGCCATCAACATCATCTGCTACCATAGATCCTGTGCCATTGACATCACCTGCTACAATAGATACAGGGCTGCTTACATCTCCCACAGTAATTAATGCCATCCACCTCGTCCGGAAATATACAATCAAACATCGCAAATCTGCTTCCATTTCTGACCCAAACAACTCGTGAAAGACTTGTAAGGAAAGGACAAATGAAGCAACACGCAAAGATTTTAACATCAACACCCGTTAAAGATAGTCTCATAGAAAAAGAAAATAAGAAAGCAACAAAAGCAGCAAAAACTGTAAAAACTTCTAAATCTAAAGCGAAAGCTAAAGGAAAACAGAAAAAACAAGTGGCAAATAAGGCCAAAAGGCGCGTGCTGCAGGAGTCAAACAGCTCTTCGGAATCAGACATCAGTCTTAACAAGATTTGCGATGACGACGAAGACGATGATTTAAATAAATGCCTCGTATGCGATGAATTTGGTCGCAATAACGAACTGTGGTACAGGTGCACCTCTTGCGGATTGTGGGCACACCAAGACTGCACTGGGTGGGAATCACCACGTGGATATGTATGTGATAATTGTTAGGGGGTGGTCTGACTACCATTGTCCGCATAGTGACTATAATTACCCTCATGTGCGGACAATTGTGGTCAAAGCTGATTTTTTTAAAAAGATTGATTTCTAGTAATTTATCATTCCAAAGGTAATGAAACTAATTGAGACTGATACTTTAATAATAATGCTATCTTAAGTGTTGATTTTCATAAAGATTATACAAAAATTTTGTGTTTTATTTAATTTCTTGCTTAAGTGCCTCCCATTACCCCTTTTTCCCCTACATGATGGTAAGTAATGTTGCGTGGATTAATCGTCTCTATAATGAAAATAGTTGCGTATCTGTCTTATTTATGATTCACAATACTTTGGGACAGTTTATGTATGTACCCAAGTAGGTACGTTAGATAGGTAATCTGTTTTCATCAAAAGGCTTAATTTCTCATGGAACAAATTATTTTAATACAGAGCAATCACGCAATGTAAGAAAAATCGATATGTTAGATCATTATCTCTTCGCGTGATTTAGTTCAGTGCTATGTTGAGACATTAATTTATTGGGTTTGTGTTACGGTCGAACATAGTTGTATAATTTACAACGATGAAAGTCCATCCAGAAGTTTCGCCAGGATTTTCGGGTGTTCGACGGCGACGTAAAACGTCAGATACCTGTTCGTTGCTAGCCACCAGCTTGAGACACCAAACTACAGAGTTTTTTAATAACTCAACTTTACACGGCGTGAGATATATCGCAGAAAGGGACAGGCCATTTTGTGAGAAGTAAGTTATATTGTATACGTAGATAATATGAACTTGCGTATATTGGGCTAACTGAGCTTCAGTGAGGTAACTTACCTTATTAATTGCAGGTTTATGTGGTTTAGCTTTACAGCAATTGGAGCAGTTACGACGTGTATTATTATTGTTAGTTTGTGGGAGAAATTTCAGACTAATCCTACTATAACTGGTGAGTTATCCATATATTTGAAGTATACGCCCTGAATAAACATCCAAAGTTTGAATATGTCATGTGTGAACATGTTCTATGAAATATTTTTTATTGACCAGTCTCAATGGATACCTCTTTTGTATATATTTAGGTCTGGATACCGATTTTCATAATTGGGATGTGCCTTTTCCTGCTGTCACTATTTGTGATATGGATCCTGTGGATGAAGAGCTACTGCAAGCATATGTAGAAAAGTAAGTTCTTAAAGGAAACTTTTGAAAACCCTTTTTTGAACGAATTTCATCAAGCAGTAGATAGCCACTTAGTCTCCTCTTGACAGAAGGAACTTAGCACATCAGTGAGTATCTACAAATATCAATATCCACTAATTCTTGATTCGAAATGCATATTCCTACGCAGAGTTTGGGGTGCAGAAGTGCCCGAAAAAGCTGCACCTATGCTCCGATGGCTAGCAACACTGAGTTACAAGTCCATAGCAGAGAACGCCGTGAGTTTTTTGAGTGATCATGAACTCTTGGGTCACAATGGAATGGATGCACCAGCTCCAGTTCTAGAACCAAAAGATGCAGTTTTAAGTGTAAGTCTTCATAAGTAGGTAGTTATATTTTAAATACACCCTTAGTTTTTGTCTTGTGTGTCCATAGAAGATTTATGACTCGTGTCATTTTATGATAACTTAAAATGAGTCCATAGTCTTAAGAATTGGAGAAAAAAATTAATCCTCACGACTCCATATTTTTTCAATTTACCAATTGTACTTTTATAAGACGACCACTGTGGCAATGGGGTAAACCTATCTGCCTCAGACGCCAGTGGTTGCAGGTTCGATTCCCGCCCGGAACAATAAAACAAAATGTTTCAGATCTGGGCGTTTATCTATATGTATGCATTTATGTATGTATTTAAATTAGGTATAAGTGCCCCCCTAGTTCACTACATGGTATCATTACACAAGCTTCGCTTACTTTGAGGCCATGTACTTAGTTGGTGTGATTATCTGGGATTTTTTTATTTATTTTCACAGAAAAGCTTTATCTGCGCCTAAATCTCTTTAATTTTTAGATTTGTTGATATTTTGATAACGCTGAAATCAATACAGAAGTACCTATATTTACTTATGTATTAAACTAATCCGTTACTCACTGGGTGACTGACATACAACGTAGGAACAGCCATTACTATGTACTGGGCGTAGAGAGCTGAAATTTAGAACGGCAGTTGCTGTGGTACCACTTTTCAGTTAAAAATAAGAAATGACCATGGAGAAAAATATAACCTACTCAAAATACTAATCCTGTGTACAACCTAAAAACAAAACAGGACGTAGGGAGTAACTATTTGGTCATCATTTGTATATAGTATACATAAGTAGGTACATCAAAATTTGTTCATAAAAAATATTTTTCCAGATCGTTCGCAGATGCGAGTCTTTGTTCTACGACTGTGAATGGAAGGGAGATTCAGAAGAATGTTGTGATCTCCTGGTTCCAGTATTTACAGAAATGGGCTTTTGCTACGCGTTTAACTCAAAACATGCTGAGAAGTCTTGGCCTTGGTATGAATACCTAATTATGCGTGACAACTGTATCCTTCGTCATTCGTTCGAGAAATGTGATTATAATCTGGTTACAATCGTGTAATGTAAAAGATCGATAATCGGCTAAATTATCCTATTGCTTAGGTACTACCCTTTTATTTGTGTAACGTCGTCGCATCGGATTAGGCCAGTTCACGCAGTGGTAGTTGCTTTAGTATAGAGTTTTATCGTTGCTCAGCTATCTCTTGTTCTTCAGGAAAACATTTAGAAAAATTATGAAGGTACTTAATGATTTCTTGAGTTGTTAAGTTTGCGTTATTTGGAATAATATAAGTTTTTTTACATTCGCTCCCTGTAACTTAAAATGCAGTAACTATAACATGACTGTATGTAGGTACCTCATCTTATTTAAAAAAATAAGTTTGTACTTTGATTAGTTTTATGATTATATTTTAAATGTTTTTAAAACTTTTTAAGGCAATCTCAATCGCAGAGTGAACAGTTCACAGAGGCTTTTATTCACGAAACTGACGCAAAATGGTCATTCCTGTTTAATTCTTTCCGCAATGACACAAACTTAAATGTAAGTAAATCAAATAAGAGTTTTATCTATAAATCACAATATTTTCACTGTTTGGTAATTTGATTGGAATTGAGAGAGTATTAATGTAATTTCCCCGCGTAGCGTTGGCTTTGTAATTACTTTTTTATTTCCCGATTTTTAGTTTGATGCATTGTACAATTAACACCTGAGCAGAAATTGGCAATATTTATAGGTACTTACAAATAACTAAAAAAATACTTTTCCTTCAATATTTTTCGTCCGTTCATTGAAGACGGTTAAATTCAACCTTATCACAATGTCATATTCAAGTACCTGTAGCTACTGTATGGGAATATAAAACCGTTATGTTTATGTGACCGAAAACCATGGTGAAACCAACCATAGAAATGGTGAAACCCAACTTGATAATAGGAGCGTTTTACCCTGAAATAAAACACCTATTTTAAGACTTACATCACTGGAGCTTTATATTGAGATAGCACTTCAGTTTCCGTCGAATTTCCTACCCTTTTTAGTAGTTTTATTGACTATATTGAGATACATTCATAAATTATACCTGTGTCAAATTTAAAGAGATCGTTTTTTCTACAGAGATTTGTCTTTTAGAAAGTATAAAAAAATATACTTACTTATTATTACTTCGAAGCATACGAGTTTTAAGCAAAAACTTTAATGTAAGTTTTCGCGGCATAAAAATCAACTAGGCAACAAATAACAATTTGGAATTTAGGACATAAATAATTCTAAAATCAACAATTTGTAAAAAGTTATTATGATTTAAAATATTTTCGTGGTTAATTAATTTTATTTCGATTGTCTGTGTAATTCCTTTATAAAAATAGAGAAAACTTAATTTCACATCGAAAAACAATGTAGGATTTAATTTTATTTTAAATATCCACGCGTGTACCTACACATTTCACAGAAGTAAGCGTCGAACTGACGCCAGTACCTTTAGTGCGGAGTAGCTTGAACTATTGAGGCTGTGAAGTCACGACAACCCAGATTTGGAGCTGTGCATCTTTGCTTACAGCACCTCTTCTATACATATATCTGCTTTGTGGGCCGGCTTAACCCTCTTTACCTCAGACGCCACTGGTCACGGGTTTGATCTTAAGAAATTCGTGTTCGGGTGCATGAGCATCTTTGTTTGCATTGGCTGGATGGATTATTGTATGTTTTATTGGTATTAATGCTAATTATTTGACGCTATGTCCAACATACTTATAAGTTCGACATACATAAAAAAATCTTGTATTATTCATCTACAGATTTACATTCACTCATCAGACGAAATGGCTGGCTTAGAACAAAGCGTCCAGTTAACATGGGACAGGCGTGTCGAGAAAGTGTCTTTTTCCGTCAAGCATACCTATACAACAGAAGATGCCAGACAGTTGTCCATCAGGCAAAGAAGATGCGTGTTTGCGGATGAAGTTAAATTAGAAACGTCGAGTATTTACACGTACTCGGCTTGCATGCGGCAGTGTAGAATGCGAACGAGCCGGTCATTATGTAAATGTGTGCCACACTTCTATCCAACTTTAAGTAAGTATTATAAAAAAAATATCCTTTTCTCAACCCACTTGCAAGAAATTTTAAAGCTTTAACGGAATACTTCGCTTGTTGAATCTCTGAAATGGTAAAGCGCTTGAATATTTTTGCAAAAACCTTTGTAGGACAAAACCGTGATGAATAGTTTAGAAGTTTTTAACGTTTAAAGAGTATTATTGCCGCAACCCGAAGCGCCTGTCGGCAGCGTGTCAAAGATTTTCAGCGTTAGGTACATAATACTTTTGTATGATTTCTTTTTGCGCTCAGATCACGGACTATTTATTATTGTAACTATTTTATGTCAAGGTTTGTGTATGTGATAATATGCATAATAAATACATACATAACTTTACGCCTGTACCCCTTATGGCGTGGGCAGAGAACCACATGTTATAAAACCATCTGATGTCACGTTTGACAAATTTGGACGTATTATAATGATGGAGAGAGGCTATTGCTATGACAGGGGGTCAGCCTATCGCCCACAAAATACCTCTAATAGAACATCCGTCCCTTAACTGACTTTTACAATATGGCCAGGAAGAGCAGCTGGCACATTCTATGTTTTTCTTTTGCTCCCAGTCCAGCATTGCAGTGATAATATCTGTTGTAAAAATAGTGTATGAAACTATTTTATTGAAATCTGTGTTGCCTAATTCAGAAACGCTATACTGGCGTCCAACACGGGGCCATGAACTCAAGTTTTAGGGTGTTACCACATTAATCGATCGACGACGATAGTTTTTTTCTGATTGGATTGTCCTAGTCTAAACTATCGATCAACGTCAACTAATCCATTCTACCTTCGATCGACGCCGTCGATTGACGATCGATCGATTGGTATGGTAACACCCTTAGTGTATTTAATAGAAATCCACGAAATTACCGCGGCGTAAATGCGAAGTATAAAAGAGACTCCAGCCTAGGCCAAAAAGCATCGATCCCGCCGGCAGCAACCATACTTATTTCACCCATATAGATCAGCTGTCGTCGCTTTTGGCTGCCTTTTCTAAGGCGCAAGCCGAGGGAAACCAAAAGCTCGTCGAGTCTTTATGTCATCGCATCATTAGGGCCACCGAGCATTAATTATGCCACCGCAACTGTCACGTGTCACCGTCTTCGATAGCTACTCGCATGCCGGCAAAACTATGTTAGTGAAATTCACGTTTCGAGGGCTCTTCGCAGCATCCCGAGGCGGTGGCGGCATTTACCTATCTAAGTTACGGTTTTAATCGGTCAGTGATGTCATGGCACTTTGTGGCTACCTACTTATGTTACTTTATAGTGAAGTCACTATACGGTGGCAGGCATATGATACGAAGTTTTATCATGGACGGGATTCTTGAAACGTTTACGCTCGATGTAATACCCGCCCCGCATATATGTATTCTGTTTCGAGATATCTTTGCCGTAGAACAAGGTTTGGAACGGGCCTGGGTTCTTATTGTTAGAGTTAGATCCCTTTTTGTGAACCCAACTAACAATTTGACGTCGTTTAATAGTTTAGTAAACGTAATCTACAGCGCACAGTTCGCAAAAGCCAGGTCACACTAACGTTATAATAACGTTTGCTAAACGCGAAAAGGGCCCCATTTATACGACCTACATTGTTGTTAAATGGTCATACAAAAGTCACAAGATGACGAACTTATCGTCATTCAAAAGTCGTGTGAACGTTAAGAAATTACCACTGTCATCGCGCAGTAGTCGCATCAAAACCTTACAACGACTCGTTTCGTTATATTGTGGTTTTATTTGAGTCAAATAACAATACCTGTAAGACTGATTTTTAATTTTCTTTTTAGTGATTCGAATCATGTTTATAGTTTTGTTTCAAATAAATAGGAAATAAAAGGTGATTATTATTTTACATGCATATCTTGTTATCTCTCATAACGTTTAGTTCTATTGGGAATGTAAGTTTTATGACAATATACCGGGGTAAATACTATTCATATTTTCATGCCACATCGTAATTTTGGATTAAAACATTAAATTTATATTAACAAAATTATGTTTTTTCTATTTATAAAATATGTTTTTTCTTAAAGTGTAAAAACCTGTCGCTTTTGTCACACACTTATCTCTTTATGACGTAGTTAAGACAAAAATATCGTTTTAAGGTTATTTGACGACCATACATTACGCCATTGCCGCTGACTATTAGGGTTCCTTAAACAATTAAAAATCCTTTTTTTGATTTTGCCAATATTCACCAAAATAATTTATTTTTAAATTTATTTCAGGTAAAAACTCATCGTAGTAAAAGTTCAGTGCAGATTACAAAACATTTTAATAATTATATTCAAGTAACTGTTATCTGAAAAATGGTTTAAAGCGCAAATAAAAGCTTTTATTTAAAAAATGTACATTTTTTGAAGCCCTTTGTTTGTTTTAATTTCCATAGGATTTTGAAGAAGATCCTTCAACTCCGTCACAAGATGTGTTAAGTAAGCTTCCAGGTCACTTGGTTCGCCTGTTCTTTCATAAATACCAACAACAATTGGTGAAAGATGTCTTTTTTCATAAGTTTGACAAAGTATAGGTATAGGAGGGAGACCATCTAGGTTAAATACTAATGAAACTATATTTGGAACGTCATCAATGTGTTCTAATATTTTTTGTAGATGCAAAGATAAGCCATTATGCCAGTATTTACCATTGCCTACTGAAAAAAAAAATCATTTATTCTGAGAAGAGTTATAGGATCGTTAGGAACAATGTTATGTAGTCTTTTGTTAACGATTCCGCTTACACTTTTGAGGGTATGATGAGAAATGTTAAATTCAAGAGCCCTTTTTTTTCAAATCCTCCCAAAACGTATTGTCTTTGTCGTCGTCTGTATCAGACGATTCAATTATTGATTCTCTTGTGCTTGACAGCTCTGAATGATCACTTGTATAGTTATCTGAAAAACAAATATATAATTTTTAATCATTATTGTATTATATAACTTAAAAAATATCGAGAAACTCACATGAATATACTTTAAACGTAATACGTTACGAAAAAGCTTACCATACGTTAACACATCGGACCTACTAGGAACACTTTTATCAACGTCAACTGTAATAAAAATGAAATTAACTTTTATATAAATACATAAATAATTTCAATATTTAGTGATAAAAATTGAATTCATAAAATCAAACACAAATTTTTTGCAGTGAATAAAATAAATATTGATACTGAACCTTCTTGTTGTTCATGTGTTGTACACTTTTCTCCTTCAACATTTGTGACTAATTCCACGGTTATTGGTGTTGCACTTTTTAATAAAAGGAAATTTCGATTTACTTTCCTTTTGAAAGCTCCACTACGATTAAGTTTTCTCCACGATTTTTGCTTCCATTTTACGTATTAAATTTTATCAAACGTCCCGTAAATATGGCGGCCAAGACGTTTTAAAGCCATAACTTGACTCAAATGTGACTAAAAGTTTGATTAAAGTCAGGGCATTACGTTAAATTGACATCACGTAATATGAATGTTATATTTGAGTCGTAAATAAACAACCAAGTCATTTAAGTGTCTCAAATTGATTGCTGTAAAATAAAATAGACGCCGTTTTATAAACGTCACTGTAAAACTTGTATGGAACTGCTACATTATATAAACATCATATAAAAGTTTTCCAAACACCTCATTTAGTCACTTGAAAACGTTTAATGGACTGTAACGTTAGTATGACTATTGCGTTGTCGTACAGACCTTTTTGCTAAAACTTTAATGGAACGTTGTATAGTTTAGTCTTGCCAACGTTGCTATGACCAGTTTATTATGACATATTCGTCGCATGACTAAAAAGTTAAAGTAAAGATGTCTATACGACCTAGCAGTCATCTCATTACTATTATAAGACTGCTATCCATCTTAATGTCATACAGGTCAGGACTTATATGACGTTTTTGCTTGTTGGGAAGTTACCATATAAGTTACTGGAGCAAGCAAGATTAGACATTAGTACCTAGGTACTTACTTAATTTATGGGCTTTTACACAAAAGGATTAGGAAACGATAGCCTCAAGATAGTGTAATCGACATCGATACTCTCATGAAAAGATCTAGATTTATAGAACAATATTTGATAGACTCGTTATCATTCCAACGAAACGGGCGCACCGCGCCGCTGCAGCAACTGTTTGTGAGGCCCAGCACAATTGGTGGATGACAACTCCGCTTCGGGTTCAAGTTTAACGTCGTACCCAGGGATAGTCCCTGCTAAGCCGTTGTTGCAGTTTCGCTCGCATACACCTATAGAAACTCAGATCAGATGCACCGCCATTTCGAAGCAGCAGAATTTTAATTATCGAAAACACTGAATCATTTTTATATAAGTATTTTACAATTATAGAAGGTGTTCCGCTTGATTTCTCATAATTCTAGGGTATTAATGGGACCATGTAGTAGAATCAAATAACATGTGAATAATTTTTCATTTTTTTTTGTTTTTAGTTTTCATACAAAATATTTTGTGGCATTTTCTATCTTTTTAGTTCGCAACTTTTTGCGTTGTACATTGTATGCAACGTTCCTCATTGAAACATTTGAAATGTTTTTGGTGATAATTTATGAACTCATTATATTAAGATTGATGATATCTTGGAAAGTACCTATGCAAGTTCGCAACTTTTTGCGTTGTACATTGTATGCAACGTTCCTCATTGAAACATTTGAAATGTTTTTGGTGATAATTTATGAACTCATTATATTAAGATTGATGATATCTTGAAAAGTACCTGATGCACTTTTGAACCACATATTCTTTGGCAAAAAGTATAATTTTTTAGTACGGAACAAAACCTCAAAGTTATGGGATATCAAGAAGAATAGATAAATTTATAAATAAATTTGAAAAACATAACACAATTTTTGAAATATTCAAAAATGTTTTAATACTCGCCCCTAATTGTCTTTCACTTTTTCTAAATATTTTAAAAAAAACAGCGACAGAAGCGCGGGCCAGTAAAGTCATTGCGGCCTTCCTCTCTCGAGTTGCTGTGCCCAACAGGGTCCATAAAGTGTGTTCTGCCAATTAAATTGTATAAACACCTTATTACCATTGTGGAATGCAATAAATAATTTGAATTGAATTGGCTGCATAGCTTTGCTGGTTTGAGTGTAACAAGGGTGGGTAGTTTTGTCAACTTGGGCGTATTACCCGGTTTTACCTACCCTGAGCGATAAGGAAGTGGTTATCCGTGATAAAAAGCTATTTTGTTTATAAGAAACTATTATAAAACACGAGGTCATGTACGTGAGTAATGTGATAAGTTAAATAATAGATGTTCTCTTTTAGAGAAGTAAGTATATCAACATATTAGAATAAATTGTTTATGATGTAGGTACCTAAACAGACAGTAGGCCAACAATCTTATAGTAAGTAAGTACTTAATGTTATTTTAGAAAGGCTATAAGTTAATATTTATGCGTCCACTCTTTTTCGTAGTCGGTTAAAAATAAGCTGACCTGCATTACACATCGTCACATTTTTACTCTCATTAGTTTACATAGTTTTATCACTTTTTATACATCCACATATGAGAAATCATTGAACTTGTATAACTTGACATAGAATGATCCCACAACTTGTGTTCTATCCTATTAGCTCTAACGACACATACCACTCTTTTTTGTTGGCCGGCACTTTGAGAAAAGGCCCAAAATGATCTACTTTATTTATCCGTTATCTAGTATCCATAGCATAAGTTCTTAATGATACATTTGGGCGAGATAATGTGGTATGACTGTTAGAAATATTTATTATACTTACCAATACAAACAAACATGTTCACGTACACAAATAGTAGCATTGTGAGGGGATCGAATCCTCGACCTCTGGCGCCATACGTAAGTAATGTAATCCCTCCACCAAGCGGTTACTAAAGCGCCGCTAACACAGGCCTGCACGCTGTTTTGGCGCGGGGAAGCGCGGGTTAAAGAGCGGTAAGCAATAAGCCACGCCTGAATGCCCCAGGTCGTTAACGACACTACGCGCCTTAAGCACTTTATGAAAAAAAAACCTAAATCATGTAATTTTATCCTCAATGCATTATCTTTGCAGAAGACTATCGCACGTGTACGGTGCTGGAGCTGGAGTGCATTGCTCGGAACGAGGCGTCCATCACCGACGTCACCCGGTGCGCCTGCGAGCTGGGCTGCTCGCACACGGTGTATGAGGTCGAGAAACTCACGCAAATTGAGTGAGTAGCATTATATTGGCCGTGGTGAGAGTTCAAAGTATCAGTCAAAGTTTATGTTACAAATAGGTAGAAGAATTAAAAAAAATACTCTTGGACTTTTTTAGTTAACTTAGAAACAGTAGGTTGTAGGTACATTTTACTCAAATTCAAACATCGAGTGGGTGGTCCAAAATAAGCTTAAATAATACCCCTAACCATTGCGTATATTTAGAGATGGACTTTGTATAGAAAAATGCACACTTTGCCTCTGAACACCGTTTACTTATGTATCATCACACCATAGCTACAGCTTATTAGAATTTATAATTTTAGCCCAAGCAAATCACCAACGACCTGGCTGGAGTCCGAGTTCGTGTCGTGGCCAATGGTTCGGTACAAACGAGAAGTGCTGTTCGGCTGGGTCGACCTTTTGGGTAAGCTTTACACGCTGGCTGATAAATACAGTCACGTGCAATAAGATGTACACACTTCGCAACTTATTCGGTTGTGGTAAGGTTCAAACTCCAATGAAAATGTATACATCTTATTGCACGTGACTGTACACACGGCCGCAGATCAACCTACCCAAACCTATTAAATTTCCCCAATCAATTTCTTACCTTACGTCTAAGGCCTAGAGTTCCGAGTCATTTACACTTTTTTGACAGATTTGGGTAGGTTGATTGACGGCCGTGAGTACTTTTTTAATTTGCGAACCTGTAAATTTTGAGTCACACTGCATTGGCGTGTGAGCGTTTTTGATATAGCACCAACGCTCGATAGGCGAAAACGAAACATAAAGACTGACCTCTGAAAATGTGGAATATAATATACTCTCTCTCTATTATTTCTCCTTTTCAACAAAGTCAGTGAAATATCTAGTCGAAAAGACTGTTTTTACTACCGCTAATACATACTTGTGTTTTTTAAGTTTAGCGGTCTATAGGTTTATCAGAAGCGGTGTCCATATAATCCTCACTTGCACAAACCATTTTTGGGCAAAATTCACAATTTATGGCCTGTAGTGGGGTCATTAAAATTAAAGTAAGAATAAAGATGAAACACATTTAATAAAAATATGTGTTCTTATTTCAGTATCATTTGGCGGCATAGCAGGACTTTTCCTCGGGTTTTCACTTCTGTCAGGAGTCGAGCTGGTTTACTACTTTACACTTCGAGCCTGTTGTGCTGTCGTGCGAGACAAAGACATGTTGCGACGAGAGCAAGAAGAAAGATTAGCTCGACCAAAGCCACCGCATGATCTAAGCTTGACGCCTTGGTAAGCAAGATCGGATACATTCAGCTGCTTAGGTTCAGCTTGTCACCTGTCGCCCCTGCAGCGTGTTATAAAAGACAACTAATACGAGTGACCACCGCTTGTCAGTACAACCCCTTCAATGTCCTCCTGGCTAGCAACAACCGTTCATATAAAATCTGTCGACAAATATACCTAACCGCTTCCACGGTAATGTGTTCCGGCAGTGTTTTAAGGATAGCCAGTTCTTTCACGAGCCCGTGTGCTTAATTTATTATCAGGTGTGATGAAGGCCAAACACTCACACATTTGCCTTAGCTGAAACCTTAAGTCCAATTGTAGAGGATGGCATAACAGACGTTTTCAATCTCTAAAGGCCTTCGCTGCGTTGAACGGGCGCACGGAGCGGACGCCCGATGCTACGATCCTAGTTCACTACTGGTCTGTTGTGTTTGTGTACAGGGTCTGGGTGTATATCTATATGTGTACATTTATGTATGTATTTAAATTAGGTATAAGTTCCCCCTAATAGTTATTATAAAGATTTTGTTTTGTTCTAGGTGGAAAAGCCCGCCAGTACCACGTGCACCTCCATTATTAGTAAAATCAAAAGATCTGCCTCCTCAGTACTCACCACCGCCCGGTTACACAACATATTTACCATAATCTTAAATTTACTGAAATTAATGGCAAATTAAATAAAACACTGAAATCAAACCAATAGCTTTATTTTGGTTACTTTTGGTCATAATCATCTAAAAATGTCGTAATTTTTCAATTTCCAACGAGTATAAGTTTTCGGCCACCATTAGATAGCATTATTAGAAAAGTTGAACTACACTACTGTGATATAAAATTGGATTATAAAACAAATAACAAGTTCCACATATTCGAGAAACAGACAATAGATAGTCTAAAACGATCACAATAGTGCAGTTCAATAACAAATTCTAAATGTTACAGTACATTATTTTTTAAACTTATAGGGTGTCCTATTAAAGTATAGGTATTCCTAAAACAGTTTACTTTTCGTATAATAAACAAAAAAAGTGATTGGAGCACCAAATACATTTCAAATCAAAAATAGGAATGAATTATGATTGCTATTTTGCTTATTTGTTTTATATTATAAAATAAAAATAGATAATTTTGATTTGTTCGAAATTCACATAAATTGGAACAAGTATAATAAAAACACAACGGCTTGAAATGACACTAAATCTGGATTTCTTTAAAATTAAGTACACCATTTGTAACCGACCATTAAGTTACATTTAAGTTACATTTAACTGACCAGTTATAGTGCGTTTGAGTATCTATGTCTATGACACAGGTGATAGTTTATTTTTCTTTAGCAGATTTACCAAAATACAAGGTTATTTTAAAATAACTTGGAATCTGATTCATAGTCACTGTTGCTTTTATTAGGTAGACACTTTCACGTTCTAAAGTATTTGAAATATATTAAGGAGGCATCTTTGAACGCTTTTGAATACCTTGAATAATTGCGTCGAACTTTATAGTGATTCATTTTTAAATGTTCTAAAATAAATCAAGTGTTCAGAGAAGTAGTTAAAACAATAGCTCGGTTCTCAAAGTATCGTGCTGACTTATGCATTTTTTAGCGTTGAGAACATTAGAGAACTGCGTGGCTAGCATGCTACCGTCGACAACGATAAATCGGACGTTTTATCGATATTTTCTTAGAATATGGTATTTAGTGTATGTAATTTATTAAGATTATGACATATATGGTTCTGTGGTCTTAATCATATTATCAAATCGAGTAATTCTATCTATTATGGTACGCATATTAGCTTACATAATAGGATAAAATAACAAAATAATATTTATTTTGTCGACTCGACTATTTATCGATGGTTGCATGCTAGCCCTGCAGGAAAGGCTTATTATATTGGGTTGTTATTTTCCTATCAAGAAAATTATCAACTTATAGTTAACAATATTTATCAATTTCAGTACTACACCGTGAAAAATAATATACTAACACTATTAATATACTACATACTTAAATAAGTACAAGTTTTTAGGTTGATCTAAGGTGCCTTCTTTCACCGTGCTTCTAAATTTAATTCGCAACATTCGACGTTGAATGATAGTAAAATATATAAAGTAATTTCATTAATAGGACTGCGCTTTTTTCTGGTACTAGGCAAATGTTATTAAATCTTTTGAGTATGGATAGTTTTGTCAGCTCAATCGATACAAAGTTTTTTGATGCTCGTAAAAACAAAGTTAACTTTTTATTTTGTTGTGCAAGTAAACAGGAACTTTATTTAATAAATAAAAATGGCGACATTTAACTATTCATGACAAGGGACAGTTTTATACTTCAAATGTTTGCTTAGTGAAACTGTTCAACGATTGTAACAATCATGGCAATTTTGGCAAGCCACTTATATTTTTATAAATTTTCACACCGAAAATAATTGTTGTTTAGTTTTGTAATCAATTGGGTGCGAAACAATCTCTAGGAGGTTCAATGTCACATATTTAGCAGCACATAAATGAAATGATATAGTTGTAATCATATAAATGTCATTTGTTCTGTAAGCCTCCGACTAAGGCCTACTGCTTCAATGAACACGAAGCAATACAACCTACGTATTTCTATCCATCCACGTATTTAGAAATATATTGTTACTTCTTCGAAATTGTAAGGTTTGAAATATCTATCTTTTAGATTATTACTACGTGTAATTTTATTATTTATCCATACAGATCGTTAAAATGATTTAATAACATTTTATTAAAGGTAATCCACAACGATTCGTTGCCTCATTATTGATGATTCTTTTAAGTTTTGCTATCCTTTGGCAAATTAATACCTTTTTTATCACAAATAAAATAAATCAAGTATAATAAATAACAAATCAGTATTTTTTTGTGCAAATAATGACTTTTTATTATTTTATAAGTACACATTTTTATGGTAATCTATTTTTTGGACTATAATGTCATGATAATCACACATTCTAGGCAAGGGTCGCTGCTAATTAATATATTTTCTAAATAACCTCAGCTTGCTTTTCTGAGTGTAAACAAGTATTAACATAATATACGCCAAAACAGTCAACTTACTCATATTTAATTTGACTAAAGTACTGCTGGTCTACAACTGTTATCAAAATGTCACGAATTAATGCCAGTTGCGTTCTTTAACTTTTGTTAAAAGTTACTCTTACTTATTCCTATATTTATAGCGACCCTCGAAATTTTTTAACTAACTAAATTATATCACTGATTATAAAATCACTAGCAAAACAGTACTACATATAAAAATAAAATGAAGTACATTAAAATGCAAAGCGCTAGAATCAAATTTACTAAAATTACACCTAAGCATGTAATGCAAACATTTCATCATTAATTAGGTAGGTTTACACTCCAATTACAATAATGTTAGTTACTGTTTATAGCCGTGGATACGTAAAAGTTATAAAAATAAAATCTCTGGCAATGATAAAAATAAGGTAACTGGGATTTGACAGTATGTATTTGTGAATGTGTAAATTATTCAAATAGAAATGATTATATTTACAGATTATAAAATCAAAAAAAAAATGAAAAAGAAATAACAATTAACAAATATGTAAGCACCAGGCTAATAAAGTATAAACTTAAAAACAGTTGATGGATAAGTTGTAATAATATCACACAAACACACAAGTTGATTAGCTATTTTTTATGATCAACCTCTAATGCACCCGTATTCTAAAAAATTTATTCGTAAAGCAGTAATTTTTATTTAAAATATTTTTTTATATAAGTTTTAATCTCTGAGACATGGTTTGATTCCTAATCTCAGTAGTAGATTAAATTATTGCTTTCGTGTTTTAAAAATATTTGAGCATTGTAAAATGCAAAAAAGTAATTGAAGCATAGTACGTAGTTATCGATATACGTATATACCAAATATAATCAGATGAGAGCTAAAAACCTAATAATTTATAACAATAATTGCATTCATTGCGTTCCGACTCTAAGGGCTTTTAAAGTTAATTAATTGGAAGAATTGTTTTAGAATAAATACAAATAAATAACTACCTAAACATACGTACAATTTTAAACTATGAATACACTTAGTTCAGTTTGTATCCATTTAAAACTTACTTCATAATAAATTGATTATTAAAGGTTATGGCGCGGACACACGTCAATTACGAAATATATCACGTTCTGAATAACTCAAAGTCTTTTTTACTTACTCTTTAATAGCTCACATTAAAGTCTTTTATTTATTTAGACGGTACCTGTTATTAATAAATAAAAAAGAACTTCTGATTATCAGCTAAACCCATGTACCCGCGCCATTAGCCTTGATATCAATATTACTACAATTAGTTTAAGATGCGTAAAAGATAGCTTAGATTTAAGATGCTTACTGGATATGCGGTATATTTTGGCACCATGTTTGAAAACGTAGTTTCTGCGTGTGTTTTCGCGTCAGCAGACGTGTGAAGGCGAGTGGGGTGGCCACAGAGGGCATTCGGCGTCGTTATTTGGTTCTCCTTTTTCGGAACATTGTCGACGCATCATTCGGAATAGCGTGCAAAAACGTTCCGTATCTGATAAAGTTGCCTGTTGAGAAATTCAATAAGTGTTAGATTTGTATCTGATAAATGGAAAACACTTGTTTACTCCATTTTTCCTATATTTAGTTTGAAATATTTTCATTGTTCTAAAACAAAATAAGAAATTAAATACAATTCACCAAATCAATCAATAATAAAATATTGTTTAATAGTTATTATAAAAGAACTTTTAAAATGTAATATTTTGTTTCACTATTTTATTCGTAAAACGAACAATGTTTCAAATGTCAATCTTATAAAAAAAATCTTTTTAATCATCATAAATGTAATCAAATGGAAATTATTTGCTGTCAAAAGAATTGTTTAAAAAGATCAATTACGACGAAATTCACTTTACAGATTTGAAATTTACTTTACAGATCTGACTTAAAATTTTATAGTCCTCATATCACTATATATACTGTTGCTTAAGCTTCGAGTGAATATGTTTTTTATGGATTGGCGTTCAGCACCTTGGACTTCAAGGTTCAAGCTCACTTTCACCAGGTGGAAAATAAAGCCATCCTCATTATTTAAAAAAAAATACAAATATATTATACTCTTGTTGCAGGATATTTTTCCCCAAATGTACTCTACCTCAACCAAACTAATACACAAACATAAGCATAGAATCAAACCACCACCATATGTAGTAATACCTAGTCTGGCCATAAATACTGTTACAATTATTTGTCATTTTATATGATTTTTCATTGTTTTCTCATTTCGGCGCCACTACATTGTACAATATTTTGCGCTGTTAAAATGGAGTGGGGTGATAAAGGGAACCGAATTGCTGTGATTGTATTACACAAAGTAGGTATGGAGCCAAATGCAATTTTTAAAACTCTCCATACGCTTGGTATTAGTAAAATGTTTGTGTACCAGGCTATTAATAGATACAATGAGACCTCCTTTGTGTGTGACATAAAAAGATTTGGCCGTCCACGTAGTGTTCGCACGAAAAAGGTGGAAAAAGTTAGGGAAAGAAGTCGAAGAAATCCTGTCCGAAAAGCAAAACATTTTATCTCGGGAGATGAAGAAAGCACCTTTTTTTCGCGTATTTTAAAAGATGACTTAGGACTTGCAGTCTATAAGAGACGCACTGGTCATTTCTCAACTGATAATTTAAAAAAGAATAAGGTGGTAAAATCGAATCAACTACTGAAGCGTTACGCAAAGGGAGGTCACAGTAAAATTTTGTTTACGGACGAGAATTTTTTTACAACTAAGCAACATTTTCACAAACAAAATGATCGTATTTATGCTCAAAGCTATAAGGAAGCTTAGGCCTTATCCACCAAGCTATCACTTTAGTGATAGTTTGGTGGGATGTTATCTATGAAGGAGTCACTGAGCCATACTTTTATGAAAAAGGTATCAAAACATCGGCACAAGTGTATCAAGATACCATTCTTGAGAAGGAAGTTAAGCCCCTCAACAACACCATGTTCAATAACCAAGAATGGTCCCCTTCCAGCAAGTCTCGGCGCCGGCTCGGCCCACGCAGTTTTGGGTGAAAACGAACGTCTAATCCCGATCTTAATTATGATTTATGGTCAGTTTTAGAGAGTACAGCTTGCTCTAAACGCCATGATAATTTGGAGTCCCTAATACAACCCATACGATTGGCAGTCAAGAATTTTCCTATGAAGTTTCCCCCCTGCTTCTATTGATATCTGGCCTCAACGTTTAAAGGAATGTATTGCAGTCAATGGAGAACACTTCGAATAAGGTTTTTATGTTTTTAATTGTTTTATGTTCATGAATTGAACTTACACAATATATATTTTTCCTTGTTAACAATATTTATGGCAAGACTATGTATATAACACAACGCAATCTACGAAATAACACTTTGCAGCCCAACAAATACTGGTTAAGTATAAATAAAATAAAAATTAATAGATAAAAATCATGAGACTTAGGTTTTAAACGATCTATAATTTCAATCAATGACTGACGGCATTGTATCAGCAAACTTGTTATGTGAACTTAAGTTTTTCAATATTTATTATACTAAAGCCTGATTTTTCGACAGGCATAAATATCTTATATCTCATCAAAAATCAGGCATTAACATAAAATAGTCGAGGTATTTGAGAAGATAAAATGTAGTGTCATAATATGTAATTTCATTAAAGTTTATAAAAAAAGGTTTTTATATGATACATTTCGAAGTTTTTCTTTCACTGTTTTTCTCTTTCCAGACACTGTTGTTTAGAGTGATTTAATCAGTTGACCTCCATAAGGTTTTAAAAGTCCTGGATATCTATTTAATGGGAATCTATTGTCTCAGAAATCAACTTTTTATAACTGTTGCACTGTGTTGGTTTTCACGACACACGCTTACTTACTTAATAAACCACGTACTTTATAATTATTTTACAATCTAATCAAGTCTTAAGCATGTGCTCACTAATATCAACAGTTTTAGATTAAGAAGACCCCAAAAATTATTATAAACCAAACCAATAAATAAAGTAATAATAGGTTTTCGTTAAAAGAATATCGATATCGGTAGATATACTACTTATTTACTTAAATTATTTTATGTACTTAGAATATACTTACTCAGAATTTCCCATCGATCCATTTTTAAAATTTTATAACAGGTCGAAAACCTAATAAATTGTTTAAGAAAAAACGTTTAAATTTTAAAAATGGAATGAATAGGAAAACATTGCTGGCCACGGCAAACCATCACCTTTTAAAGCTTACAAGACCGAAAAAAAACTACAATAAAAAGCACGAAATATACCCAAAGCTACGAAAAAAAAGAGAAAACAACATAAAAAGTATGGAATGAATGTTTTGTTTACGTCGAGAGTTTTTTCTGGCGGTTCACGACACAGGGACAGCTCCGACCTTCTCTGCACCATATCACTGATGTTCTGTTAAATTATACGCAATAGAAAATTTTAAATAAAGCACGATTTTCATACAAGGGACGTAAAAAAAGTAACCGAACATTTTTTTTAACTGTTTACGTGGATCACAAACTGAGAACAATGCTAGTTGAGTTAAAGATAAATATTGAACTCGAGCTTGATATTTCGACTTTTTGACAGAATCGTGAGATGAAATTGCTTCGAAAAAATAACTAGGATTATTTATAATGAGTGAATATGTCTTAAACGGTATCAAATTAAAAGGTGTATTTATAAATAAGCTAAATATTAAATTGTACAATCACTTTAGAAACCTTGTCATATTTTGTCGAGCGGTCCAAACCGAGTATAAAATGAGGCTAGCGTTAACAACGAAGCTTTAGGGCATACTAAAAATAATCTTACAAAAAATATTTCATTTTAGATTTGAGACAAAGTAGGTACTAAATAGGCACGTAAAAAACTATTTGATTAGAAACTAAAATATGCCTTTGAATAAAGCTTTAACACTAAGTAAACAATACTCTGTAAGAATAAAGATGACAAGAAGTCAAAGATTTACACGTACAATTTGATCAAGAAAAATGAGAGTGATAAAAAATAGGCCTGCTAAGATAAGACTGGTTTAAAAGATAGTTCAACAAGTAAAATATACATACCTCAATCGCAATAGCTAGTATAAGCTGTAAAACAGGAATCAGTAGCAAATAAACCCTAAATATGGTTTGTTCGGTGAGCTCTGTCGTCATAATTTCCACCTCCATAAGATCTGCCAGCCATTTCCACGGACATAGTAATAGGGTTATGACGAATACCGCCTGAGTCATCAGTGTAGCTACCATGCAGTCTGCAAATATATATTTTTTATGAAAATTAATTAGAAATTATTTAGAAGATTTGAACTATAAGCTGGAGAAAAATAACTCAATACTCAATATATTTAAGCACCGGCTACATCGTTTAGAACAAGGCTTCAAACCAAGGTGACTTTGCTAATTTACAACAGTGTAGAGGGCTGTTTGCAACCGAATTTAGCTTCACAAGCTGAGGGCGTGGCTTAGCGCAACCTTGGCTGGAGGCTTAATTGAAACGCCGTTTACAAAAATGTGGATGAAACTCGGAATTGGTTGTAAACAAAAGTTACCTTGGTTTAAGCAGTCTTGTTTGAAACAGTCTAGCCACATAACAATCAGAGACTCGATGTGCATCTTGCGTATCGAGGCGCGTCTGTTTGAGAAGGTGCGTGTTTTTTTCGCTGTCAGACGCGGGGCTTTATGGAATTCACATGGTAGGATGTATTCATTTTCAATTTTATGAACACATGGGCACCCCTTTGGGTGTAGCAAAAGAGAGGCCTACGTTTCATTAATAAAATAAAATCATTAATACCAAAATGTTGTAACAATTCGGAACGGAACATAAAATCTCAAATAGCATTGATCACGTAAATAAGGGTTACAAATGAGTGATTACAGCTTGAAACGAACTGATTGCTGTAAAAATGTACTGTATAAAGATAACTGTTAAAGTTTTAAATACTATAAAAAATATTAACGGTGTTTTAAATATTGAAAGTCAATAAAAAAATATTATGTGAACTCACAATTAGAACAGAAGGGCTGTCTAAAGGGCCATCCCTTAGCGTAAACACAAGCCATGATCAGATACTGGAAGGCGGATACTATGAAAATGACAGTGTTTTCCCAGCATACCACTTGTTCCACGTCCGCACCTCCTTCTACTGGGGTGAACCTAAAACATTAATATATTTATTAAACTTGGTAATTATATTTATATAAGATACATGATTTTTCTCACATCATAAAATGAGATTATTGTGTTTAAATGAAAATTATACCGACTGTTTAGTTTAGTATTAAACAACAATGACTTTGACCTTTTTTGTTTAAACTTCAATACATTTAAAAAACAATTTAATACAAAATTTTTCAAAACATAACATTAGGTATTTAAATTTTTTGAGTTTGTAACCTGTAATTAATGAATCACAAAAAGAAAAGAATTTTGAATTTTGTTATTAGGACAAGATGTGATATTTAAGTTTTACCTATATGTGGAAATTTGTTAATTGGCGTTCTATGACCTATGTTATCTTTAAATATGTTTGTAATTAGCTGTAAGTTTCCCAAAGAAACAAAAATAAAATAAAAAAATAAAATAAGTTTTGAGTAAGTATGGCATGAATTAGTCTTTATTATAGAAAAGATGAAAAATCGGATTCAGTATTATTATTGTTTAGTTTATCGTGTGATTTTATTTATCCACGGTTCTCCGTAAAGGAAGCGCTTGCTAGCGATAACACCGTTGATTGTGTAACAATGATACCTTTGTAGTATTTTCTTTGTAATATTATTTATTTATTTATTAAAGAAACAAACAGCTTAAAATATTACTTATAAACAAAATTAACAATAAATATTTCATTAGCCAAAATAGTTTCCAATTTTAATTTAAAAGTAGTGATGAGATAATATTAGTAGTACCTAATCTGATACAATTTCAATTTAGCTCTGACAATAAAGGAGATCTTTTAACTCTACTAAATTTTAAATTACGCAACCAAATTTGTCGTATTAATTAGGTAAGAGTTACAATTATTATTTTTTACAGATTTAATGAAGCCGTTTAAATTATACAAATATTACAATTATTATACAAATAAGTGTTAATAAAATAAAAAAGATGTGTTCATTCGTGACAATTTTAACTTGAATTAAATAACTTACCACGGTTGAGAATACAGCAGAGTGGCGGCTGCCAGTTGGGTGAGCAGAGTCAAAGCTACCTAAACGATACAAAATATATCAATGATTACTTGGGATTTTGCTACATATGTCTCGTTTACTAACTCATTAAAACAACAGAAATCGCTTCCACTTAAGGCGCCTTGTCTAGTTTATATCAATAATTAATCTCAATCACAACAATGTATGACTATTGCCATGACGACCAAAATCCAGATTTTCATGTTGTATGAAAGAGTATTACATTGAGAATTTAGATTTTTCTTATTGTGCGTAAGCATGGTTTTGACCTCAATCTCAACAGATGACAGCTCACAGGTTTGGTAATAGCTCTTCATGAACCATAGCCAGAACACATCACAGCCTGAGGTAATATATGACGGCAAACTTTATATGAAGGGGTCTACCAAGCGACGGCAAGCGACGGTCGCTCGGATTGGTCGCCTTTTACTTCACGCTTATCCAGAGGTATCACCTTGTCTTAATGGCTCATGTTTATATAATACGATGCAGCAGGTTAAGCATCGTTCCGTTCGGTCGAACAAGCTTGTGTGACCACTCACCACAGACCATTCATTTCTTGCAACAACTTCCGTGCTTCCCAAGTGCTTCAGCAGTCGATCCAGGGTGGTGTATACTTGTATAAAGTAAACGTTACATTCCCTAAGTTAGAAGCAATGAGAATTCAGATATCTACGAAGTATCATTAGGCCAGCTTGGTGGTTGAAGACCTCCTTCTCATCCAGGGGAGATATATAGTGTTGCAGTGGGCTCATTACAAAGATGTGGTGATGTACGAACCTGCGTACAAAGCGGCAGTAGACTGGCGATGTGCACTAAGGAGACGGGGGGCGTGGCGGGCGTGAGCGCGGGCCCGGGCTGCGCGCGCCCCAGGGACAAGGCTAGTAGCGTCGTTAGCACCAGGTCGATGTATAGGAACTGGTAGTTGCCGAGGATTGAGAAGAACTGCAATTCAAATGATAATAATGATTAGTATTCTTTGTACACTGGTATAGAAAAAATAAACGAAAATGAAAACAAATATGAAAGACACGTTGAGTTAAAGTACACTATGTCAGACCGCAACGGGGCCGCGTCTTTCCATTCTATACAACGCCAGAACGCAGCCATAGGAAACTGCTCGCGTATATATTGTAATGCTGTTTTTAAATCTGTTATTACAATGCATACACGAATTTTAGGTATTATTGCTTGTTCTAGGCCAGTATTTAAGTATGAATAATGTTGCCTTGATGGAAAAGATAATCTTTTTAAGATAAGGCCGCCATTTGTGCTCTGATAACTGTATCTTAAAGTATTAATCTGTTAATTATGTGTACAATAAATAATAATATGAAGGGATAAGGATCATGCTTCTTTAAAGGTTACTTTAGTAACATGCCAAGGTTTTAAGGTGAACAATGTACTGGCGGACTGCATGGCGTCTATCTATTACTTGCTTACGTAAGCTTGACAAACTTGTTTCCTCCCGTATTAGTGATAGTGGGCCTGAGTTGGGTCCAACTCTCGCCCTACAATATTTCGGGTCTATGTGAGTTTATGCTCAGTCACTAGGTACCTATTAGGTAAAAAGAGAAAGAAAAGGTCGATAGATCGAATCATTCGATTCGATTCATAAGGGTTTTAAAAAGTGCAAGCAAAATTGATCTCTAAGATTTAACACTAAATTCGACTTAATCACGTGACCTCGCAATATCGCACGCAATGCATTGTTAACTAAGTTTATTTTGGTTTGATTTTGTCACTGTTAGATTCACGTTAGGGTCGCCGACCGTTCTGTATTGATAGTACTCCGCGGTCCGCGCTCCTGCAACTGCTTCAATGGCTACGTCGCGTGCGCTTCTACAAGCAACAAGCCTGCTCCTTGTACGTTCCTTCAGTTTCCGCGAGCTTTTGAGCGAACGTCTCATTCCCAGTCAGTGGCTAGCGCAGCATATATACTGATACACTGTTTCAGTATATATGCTATATGGAAGACTGTAAAAACCCTTCTCGATAAGTAGTAAAATCTTCATTTTATATTTGCAAACAGCACCGGATAGCTCCGTCTGTTTCAATTTCAGTCATCTTTTAAACTTTTGTTATTATAGTTTTCGTCTCTCGGATCCCACAGCACGGCATCAAACTGTAAGGGCCTAAGATTTTTCTCCAGACCACTCCATATTTTAAAAGCCAACATCTGTTTCACATTTTATTAGTTTCTTTTTTAGCTACCAAATTGTTTTTGGCGCTAGTATCGTAGCAAAAAATGCATTCTGCGATCAACGAACGGATTGAACAGCTATCGCTTACATAATACGATGCAAAGCAATGGATCGCGCGTCCATGGCGTGATGACTGCGCCATTATAGCTGATCGCTAATATTTACGTGATAAGGCAGCGGGGCTTCGTGCTCGCGTCCAGACACAGTGCGCTCCCCTTTGTGTTCGCGCTTAAAACCGACACGAGTCGGAGCGCCTGTGTTCGCGCACGTACCCACTAGCGGGAGCAGTTGCAGGAGCGCTGCTGGAGCATGAACATAGTGGATACCCACCTTTACATTAACAAATGTATATTTAATTAGGCGTGGTGTTCTGTCTACCCCATAAGGGATACACAGGCATGAAGTTATGTATGTATGTTTTTTTCGTGTATTAAATTAGAATATAAAAAATAACTATTGCATGGCTCTTTTTAATGTTTGTTGTTGGTGAATATTTAGATACCTTTACATTGTTCATTAAAACTTAACTAAAGTTATTTGTAACCTTAAATAAAACTTGTATTTTTCTAATGAAATATAAATAGTGAAGTAAATAATTAAACAAGTAAAAACTTACGTTATATAAAATCAGGATAGAGAAGAACTGTATAAGTGAATACAGCGCCATATACTTGAATATAGCGAAGGAAGTACTCAAGGCGCAACGACCCTCCAAGGCCAGCAACTTGACACAGCTAATGTTCTGTTCTTGTGAAGTGAACGGGGCGGCCACTGAATAAGAAAGCACATTAAAAATAAATAAAAAAAAAAAACAAAGATTTTAATTATTACTAAGTATGGGTCATTTGTAAGCCATGTCATCTGATGAAAACTAATCATAAAGACTTCTGTGTGATATAGCGATTCACGAGAAACCTATTCACTAGATCAGAGATTCCCAAAGTGGTATATATCGACCCCTAGGGGTCTATGACAAAGTGCAAGGGGTCTACGACTGCGAAAAACATTTAGGGGTCCATGAAATGAAAATTGGGGTCCATGATAGTGGTTCTCAACTTTAACTGATAGTGCCTATTTACTCACATTACATTATGTTATAATATAAAGATATAAACATTAGGTATTTATAAAAGTACCTACCAAAAAGTAAAATATGTATTATGTTTATAAAATTTTGTAAGTTGTAGGATGTGGGCGATATACACAAAAACTCAATATGAGGTAAGTAGGGGGTCTACCCAAAGTCATAAAACATAGCAAGGCGTCTACGACGAAAGAAGTTTGGGAACCTCTGCACTAGACGCCACAATATCAAATCTCCACATATAAAATGGTTTTAAATATGATTTTAAAGGACGATGCATAACTTTGTATTAGATCTGGTACTAGGGTTACAAACTATACTGTTTTAAACAGTATTACACTGTTTTTTACTGCATGATACTGTTTACTGTTGAACAAAAATAAAGTATACAAAATACTGTTTTCGGCATAAAAAGTTTATATGCTAGACTTTAATTAATAATTTGTGCAAGAAGTTCTAAAAATGTTTGAAACATAAATTAAATTGAATACTGTTTATTATTTCTAAATAATGTTTGATATACATTTCAGACACAAATACACTTTATTCCTAGAAAAAAAAAGTTGGCAACCCTATCTGGTACCCGCCTCAATAGACATGTGTGATATATCGTTAAAAAGAGTTCATCTTCTAGAACAAGAAATGGTATGGCCTGTCTTGATGCTGAGTCCAAGCTGATAACCAACCTAATATAATTAATCAAAATCGAATCGCATTATATTGATTCTCCGAAGGCAAAATAAAAAAAAACCTTAATCCAAGTGTGCAACAGATAATCAATGCGGAGCGGCGGTGTCGCTTACTATCTATGCTATAGGTGACCCGACCCATCTGCTATTTTGGCTCTGAACTGACTAACGATCGGAATTTGTCGCCCTAGTAACTTTGATTCAGGTTACTAAGTCCTATCCAACGGCGTATAATACGTATAAAACATGGGAGTGGGTACCAAAATTATGCATCCGTCCTTTTTTTAGCTGTGACTTCATAAAACATTGCCGGAACACTTCACCGATATTGGTGATATTAGACGGAAGGCTTTATACGAATGACGGTCGCTGACGACCTACCATGAAACGGAGGTCGACCAGATTAGTCACCTTTTACGACACGCTCATTTAGGGGCGATAGAGCTACTCTGCCTGACCTGCCTCTGTCAAAATTACACGTAACTATTCGGTCACACAAAAATATCCACCCTTATCAGAATTCAGGCCCGGGATTTCGGATCTATAGAGACAGCTCTATGACAAGATATAATATTACCTGAGGCATCAGCTTCAGAGAGACTAACGCCGACGTGAGCAGCCTTAAGCGCGCCGCAGTCATTGGCCCCATCACCGCACATCCCCACGATTGAACCTTCGTCTTGTAATGCGGTGATCAGCTGGGTTTTCTGATCAGGGCCGAAACGACCGAATACTGTGCCTGTGGATTATTTAGATTAGCTTGATTGAAGAACAGTAGGGTGAGACAGTTTCTTTGATTGGTAATATAAGAAATATAGTTACATTTGTAGTTTACATTTCGTTTGCGAGGTAAATATAAGTGAAACAAACGACTAAAATAGTGCCAATTGAAGAAAATTGTACTTGAATAATATGGTATCGAATAAAATTCATAATAACACAATGGATAAACAAAATTTTTCACGCATCCGTTATTTGTATGACATTAAACATAGGTACGAAAGTAAATGAATATATTAAAAAGTAACAATTCAATATACTTCGGTAGATTCTTTTAAATTTGTAACAATGTTGCTTATTTCCAAGTGTACGTATAAAAAAGTGTACGACGACCACTTTGGCGATGGGGTAAACCAGTCTGCCTCAGACGCCAGTAGTTGCGGGTTCGATTCCCGCACAGAACAAGAAAAAAAAAATGTTCCGTGTCTGGGTGTTTATCTATTTATGTATTTATATTCTAGATTCCCCCTAGTTCGCTACATGGTATCCCATAACACAAGCTATGCTTACTTGGGGCCGTGAAGATAATGTGATTGTCTTTTATAAAAAAAAAAAAACATTTTGTCTTTGACTTTGTCGTTACTAAGTATTTAATTTAGTTTTTCTTATACAATCTTACCTTTGCTTAATACAATCGGCAGCATTTCAGGATAGTGCGTTCTCACAACTGCCCAAGTTTTTCCTTCCATCGCGAGCACATACGAGTCAATGGAATGTTTCGGTGGTCCGCCTTCACCTACAACCTTACAAAAAAAGGAAAAGGATCTGTTTATTTTCTTTCAAAAATTCGGTAGTTTCTTAAATATTTTTTCAACCGACTTCAAAGAAAGAAGGAGGTACTCAATTCGTCTGTATGATTTTTTTAAATGTTTGTTACCTCATAATTTTAGACTGGGCGAACCTATTTAGATGATTCTTGTTTTATATGATAGAGGATACTATTATTTATTTTTATTTGGTCCCATATAAATTTCATCGAAATCGATTGAGTACTTCACGAAAAATTTTAATTTTTTTTTTTCTAATACGTATGAATTCGGAGATCGTTTACTTTGAAGAACTTATACTTCAGCCGAAGTTTTGACGTGAAGTACGTTTTTTAATGCTCTGAATTCGTTGATTATTTGTATTTATTAATTTAATGCTATCTAGAGCAGTAATTGTGTATTTTCGAGTTTTACATCAAAACAGCTAAAATTTGATTTATAAAACTAAAAGAAACAATAGAATGACTGATTAAAACAGAAACGAACAAAAAAGTTCAACAATTCAAAGCCGATTTAGTCATGTGATGTCGCGTACGAAACCTAGACACTGCCATAATCGAATCGAGGTTTAAGACATTAAAAATTCTAAAAAAGACATTACTCTACTTGAACTTCCTGCAAGGAATGTACATTATTTCCTAACACCATTAAGAGAGCTGACCAAAAATCCAAGTAAAGCGCACGTCTGTGACACTTTTTTAATAACATTTGTTGCAAAACCCTTTTCGTAATAACAATTTGGTGAAAAGCTATAAATTACCTCCATACACAGCGGAGGCCTGGTTTCGTTGGCCGCCTGTTGGCCAACTGTGATGAGCACTATCTTCTGATGCGGCAGTACCATGAAGCAGCCGCGAGCGACAGACATCGCAGTCATTATATTGTCACCTGCAAATGTGTAGAATATTATTGCCTGTCCTTTGTAGAATATTTCAGATTTTAACCAAGTAAGATCGGCTAAGAATTGACCTACCAACCCTGGTAAAAAGTGACTAATCTGCAGGGCATCACTTAAATAACAGCGCTGTGCTCGACGACGAGCTCGCCGACGAAATGTCAATGTCAAACAAATGTCAGTTCTTACTCACGCAGTTATTTAGGAGAATAACCCTCCAGAACGAATCCCACTTGGTGGTGGTAATCCTTCTGGTTTCACCTTGCTAACAACCGTACTTCATATACCTAAAATCTGCCGCCAAATATAGCCACACTAGCCACTATAGGGCCAAACAGTACTTTCCGTCTCATAAATGATTTTGAAAAATATCGTTATTCCAAAGCTTTTTTAATGGTTTTATATTTTTGGATAAAGGAACTATCACATTATTAGCATAAAATAAAAATATTTATTTATAGCTATGAAAAAATAATCGCAAACATTAGACTTCGATATTTTCATAACTACGAATAGCGCGTCAATAATACGTTACGTTATTTTTTTATGTTTTTTAACATTTCCGGAACATATCAGATAGTGCAGCTGTGATATATTCCGGAAATGTTTTATGAATAACTAGTTTTTTCTGAAACTCGTATGCTGTCATATTAGGCCTCTGAGTTCTGAGCTGAGTACAGGTAAACGTCAATCCGGGCTTAACACTTAACAGCGATCGGCGTGCCTTCAAATGCGTGGAAGGGCTTAGCTTCTCAACGGCAGGAATGGCATAGAACTGTTTATGAAGGCGACCAAGATTTCAAACCTAGGCGTCTCCATGACCTCGACAATAAACGTCACCTCCGAAAAACCCGTCCTACGCCTTCCTACAACTACACTTACAACACACTCGGGGAACTTCACTGCACTATATGCGATCGTGATTTCAAAACCAAATTTGGCTTTGCAAGTCACGTTCGGGTGCATGAGCGAAGACAGAATCCGAGCAACTGACAGGGTGTCGCCGTCGACGGATACGTCTGGGAGGACATCATAATCATTATTAGGCCTCGTCTCACTTCCCATTACGTGAGATTGAGATCAAACGAGAGTTTAGTCACCGATAAAAAGAAGGTTATAACAACTACCACGGTAATATTACTTATACAGTATTTTGACTTCATACAAACGGACGAAACGCGAGCTATACCTACGCGGCTCGATCTCGGCATGCGGTCAGTCACAACTGTATGTAACTGTAACTGTAATTTTTTGATTGAGCTTTACACTAAAATGCGGGTTTTTTATACTTTAAAATTTACAAATAAATTATTTCGTACGTCTCAGTCGAGACGCAACCGATGTGTTATTCAAACTTAAACATGTTTTTTTGACACAAAACGCGTTTTTGTTGAACACTTCCTATTGAATTCACAAAGAATTTTATTTTTTGATAAAAAAATATATATTTAAAATCACAAAACAAAATGGAATTAAACACAAAGTAGGTAAATGTTATAAAAATGCTGAAGGTGGGCAGCCCTATCGCATGTGAACGTACCGCGGCGCTGTAGGCATTTATTTCAAAGATGCGGCCGAGTTGCAATACTGTATAGATAATATTACCGTGCAACAACTATACTCATGCAGAACTATTGTTTTCGTTGCTTCTTGAGGGCGGTGCACCAACGCACGATAACCCTGCATCACTAGTATTTCTAAGTCGCGGAATTAGCAAGGTCACTTAGTTATAGTAGTTGGGATGGATTTCCGCAAAGTAGCGCCTCATTCAATCAAAGTTATAACAGTTTAACGTTTTATTAACAACTCACCTGTCACCATAACTAGCCGCATATTAGCCTCATGCAATTCCTTTATAATTGGCGTAGTCTCTGGTTTCAAACTGTTCTGCATAACAAGGAATCCAAGGAACACCATTTCACATTCTAAATTTTCCCGTTTGATCCGCTGAGCGTCCACCCATTTCATTTTCCTATCGAGTTTCTTGTAAGCGAGCCCAATGACGCGGAATCCGTTTGAGGTGTAGTCGTTGAGAATAGTGCTGAAGTTGTCTGGTAAGGTATCTGTGCTGCACATTCCTGCAACCTATTAATTTTAATTGTTGATTTTTATAACTCGATGGAGTTACAGCGTGATACATAATTCAATAAAATAATGTCTCATCTATCTATCTTTTAACATATGATTATGGCTTTAAATCATAAATAGTAATTTTTTACGAAGTTATTTCAACTAAACACTTATTTCTATTAAAAAATATATGTGCCCTAAATATTTAAACAGAAAATTTATTATCCTTTTTAATCTTATAGTGTGTTTCAAGCAACAGTTTGCAGCACTCTGTAAACATTCTTAATTAATAAAAAAATCAAAAACAAACATTAATAACAATAATACTTCTAAATAACTACTTATTTATTTTCGTAAAGTAATACCGCCTTTTGGCATTCTATGTTTTATTACAAAAATAAAGCGATGTACGTGTTTTAAGCGTGATAAGATACAGAAAATTTTATAGTTAAAACTAAAAGTCATACATTGTGTACACACAAATGAAAGAAACGCTATCTAACCACCACATCACATTCACACCAAAACAAACCTTTTCCGGAGCCCCCTTAACGTAGTAAACCATTTGCGGCTGGCCCAATATCCTAGCGATTACACCCATAGACTGTTGCGACGACGAGAAGTGGAATCTTCTCAGCAAACCGATCTATAGTAAACATACACAAAAACCGATAAAAACAACGTGCATTCGGTGAACGCATAGCTTTCATCTAGGAACTGGAGGTTTCATCTGAAACAATATACTTGATTTGGTATGTGAACCATCATCCGTGTAGGGTAAAGAGATTCCGTTTTAAATGTAATGGCTGTTATGAACCCTTTGTACTTTTTAACTACTGTTTTCTGCTGAGCTCGACAGAAAATTGTAGGTTGTCATTTGTATATTCAAAATTCAAAATATTTCCGGATTAACTTTTTTTTTTAATTCTGTAGAATAGTAAAACTTTTTAGTCATGAAACTGGCCATTACATCCACGTCAATCTATTCTTGCCACACGGACTGATAGTTTATATACCAGCAACTATTTTTATGATGAGTGAAGTTTAACTAAACATTTTAATTTATACTGTAACACCTCCGGAAGGTAGATAATAAAAACATAATATGATAGATAAAATAGTAAACAATCTTGATTTATAAAACATTGTTTTTAACTTAAAACTTAAGCAAATTACTTTTACGTATTCACGAAACGATAATAGATTTTAAATGAGTCAGTATAAATCATGAGTTTAGATTGGTATACCTCATAAGGGATTTCCATAGTGAAAGGGTCATAGTCATCTAAGTTTTGCAATACTTCGTCCTTGCTGGCCATAGGTTTTACAATAGCGGGAGTCAAATGATCATATCGTGTGTTTTCTGGACCTGGCTCTTCAAGTACCTGTAAATGAACACAAATAAAAAATAAATACAAATAATCAACGAATGCACAGCATTAAAAAACCGACTTCACGTCAAAACTTTGGCTGCAGTATAAGGTCGTCAAGCATGACGACCTCAGTCTCTGTACTCACACATATTTTTTCAAACTTTTTAAATTTTTCATGAAGTCGTCAATCTCAATCAATCAAGAATGTTTAAAATAGAATCATAACAGTCCAAAAAATCGTGACAAAACAAAATACAAAAAAACTCATGAATTGAGGAACCTCCTCCTTTTGTAATTCAGTTGATAAGAAAATAGATACAAGATAATGTTTAGGAAACAAAATAACATGGTTATAAATGTTCAAATTACGATGATAGATCTGTAAGATTGACCGGAGCAGAGAAACGGATAAAAAATAACCAATAGGAACTCTGCTCAGCAGCTGAGCGAAGTGTTAATGCACCCCTATTGGGTAATATTTCCCCATTTCTCCGATCCGTAATGGCCAGGAACCTTAATAACTACGTTTCAAGTGTAGCTCGACTTCGGATAGAGAAAATATTAGCCAGTTTTCTTTACATAAACATTTTTCTTAAACTTAAGCCTGTCCGTATCGCGTGATTATTCCTACTGTATATTACTAATGACGTCCTTCGGCCCGGATGCCGCTTATCATCAACTAGACTCAGTACCCGTTTATTCACATACTTAGCATAAAAAATACGCTGAAATATATCTAACATTATAGTAAAAATCTATAAGCAAAACTCACCCATTGCGTAAACTCAAACATTTTCAAATCTAGCGGATCGCCTTTCAACTGCCCTTGTATACTGGTCAACGAATGGCACGAAGCTAAAGCCTGAACAATCTCGCTTTTAGCCGACAAACCACCGATCTCTGCTATACGGTGACCGAATCGTTCTCCTTGATTGCAGGGTATCACAGTGTAGAAATCTAAGCCGTCTTCAGTTAAGGTGCCAGTCTGTAAAATATGATAACTTATGTGAAAAGCTGCTATTTGTGAGGCTGATAATCTGATGTATTACATTTTAAGACTCCAAAATAATTAAAAGTTCCATAAGACCTTATAAAATACGGTCCGTATTTTATTTTAATAGTCAAACTTACTGATTTATTTAACGTAATGAGTGTATTTAATCAAGAAAAAAATATGATAGTCTCTCTTCACTATTATAATGCCTCCTAATTTGTCAAACGTGACATCAGATGGTTTTATTACCTCTGGTGTTCTGCCTACCACATACGGGATACAGGCGTGAAGTTGTGTATGTAAAAAATATGATGATGAATATACCTTTTGGTATATAATATTTTTTTTATAGAAAAGTATGTTTAGTATTCAAGTATATTTTTGTCAACATTTTATTTTTACTCACATGCAAGTTATATGGTAGTAATATTCAAAAGGCCAAATTAAACCAAATTAAAAGAAGTATATATATTTTTGGCTCACCTTATCAAAACACATCACTTGCAATTTCCCGCATATTATAATCCTCGGAGGAGAAACGCAGAATATCCTGTTCTTACGTAATCGCTGTTGACTGTACACGATACCGGCGGTCATTGCGGCGGGCAAGGCCGGGGGCACTACGATTGTTATGATGTCCAGTGTACGGAGAACTATAGTACTGACGGGACTCTGAAATACAATGTAAATTGCATTGTAGAAAAGAAAATCACTTCGAAAATAAATAAATAATAATAAAATTAAATGGGACCAACTATGAAGTATCCTTTATCGTATGAAACAACAATTTAAAAATCAATTCATAATTGTCCGAAATATCGTGTAAGAAACACATAAAAAAAACATCCAGACGAATTGAGAACCTGCTCCTTTTTTGGAAGCCGGTTGAAAAAATGCAAATTTAATAATTAAGACAGTAGGTTAAAATTAACTAATAAAAATTATTAATAAACTTTGTACTAATCTAAGTTCTGAACATAGTGCAAACATGTATAGTAAGAGACAGTTTAAACGAACTTTTGCATATTATAATTATTTAAGTAAATATGATGTAAATATGATATTAAAAGTCCGTCAAGTCTCATAGAAAAAATCAACTGAATCCAGTAAAAATATGAATTACAATCAAACCTAATAAAACGCCTTTTTTGATTTTTTTTTTTGTCGAACTGAACTAAAATCAAACAACGAGTCATTAACCTAATGTCTCAGAAAATGACCAAATTATTTGATTTCGTAATTTCAGTGATAAATCATGTTTAACTTAGTGATAATGTATTGTTTTTGTTTCTGTTATAATAAGTAAATGACTAAAGAAGAAAATAAATTTAAAAAACCCTACACAATCACAGCAACTACATGTCCTAAAAGTAAGCAAAGCTTGTGTTATGAGATACCATGTAGCAAATTAGGGGGGAACCTAGAATAAAAATACATATTTAGATAAACGCCCAGACACGGAACATTTATTTTTTCTTGTTCCTTGCGGGAATCGAACCCACAACCACTGGCGTCTGAGGCAAATAGGTTAACCCGATCGCCAAAGTGGTCGTAAAAAAACGGACAATATATCTATTTACTCACCCCTCTTTGCAAATAAAGCCAGATAGAGTAGGCCATACCAACAGCGGCTATACAGAACATGAACATAACGAATTTCACGGCGTCCTTATAGAATTGAAAGTCAAATCTCTTGGGGAACAGTATACTCTTGATCAACTCTCCTTTTGCTGTATAGAAACCAGTACGAACCACTTTAGCTAATACCTGAAAATGAAAAAAAAATACGAGGAATTATGTCAGAAGCCACTTCGTTGCCCCGTAAATTCTATCATCCACCAACCAACACTGGATCAAATTGGTTAATGGGCTAAACCTCTGCGTCACTCAGGGCAGAGAATCATGGTCTTGCAGTGGGCTTATAAAAAGGGATGTTATGATCAATCAGAGGATACAATACAGTATTCATAGGTACTTAAAGCTATATTTCAGTAAATAAAGGGTTGATTTGTAGTCACCGGCAAAAAATTGTTTACACAATAAGTATCATTTAAAGAAACGATTTTTTTTTTTAAATAAGTTTTTTTTTTACCAAGAAATAAGTTACGAACATTAAAAGCGACAATTTTTTTTTAAATTTTGTGGTTACTAAGTGGTAAATAAGTATGCAGGTAGGTTTATGTCGTATCAAAGAAACTATCATTTAAATTTGGCTGGTGACTACAAATCAACCCTGTATATGAGCTATAAAAAATTTACCTGATTGTTGCCATAGAAACGAGTTTGAATGACATGTGTTCCAGCAAAAAGAGTGTGTCGTTTATGAGATTCCGTGGAATAGACTTCTGACGATACACATGGAGGACCTTTCATGACGGGTACACTTTCACCTGAGAACAGAGAAAAGTATACAGTTATGTTAATTACCATTGACAATGTTTTTTTGTTTACTCCTCCTAGGAGTTTCGTGCGGTTTTATCGTTTATTCAATACAAAAATACACAAAGTTATTTGTTTGTTTATACGAAACATGAAAACAGCTTGTTCAGAAAAAGTCATAGTTTTTATACCATGTAATATTTTAACTCAATAATGTCCAAAGATCCTTAAATAATGTGCACAATCACTCGCACGCGTATTGTACGTACGCGATCCCAGGATGCAAGTATGCATGAAGCGACAGCGAGTGAGCGCCGCGCACTGGGTGACCTCACTCACGCGACAAAATAAGACACTACAAGAGGCTTGATACTTGCTAAGTTTTTAAGATAATATTATAATTTTTTATTTACCGATTTTTTAACTAGATATTTGACCCGTGAATAAGGTTTCGTATAAAAAAAAATTAACTATACATGTTTATTTTTAAAACATAAATATTTGGAAAATTAATTTTAATGATAAGTACTTAGTATGAGTAATTTAAGGTAGGTAAATCATTATAAATTTTCAAGTGCCTGTTTTGTACGCCAACAAATGTTAAGCCGACTTTTTTAACCATAAGTTTTTTGTCCTGTAATTTTATTATACAAGGTTTTCCTTTTGATATCCCATAACTCTAATCTATTGAATGAATTTTAAAGAGATTTTACAAAGTTGATAGTTTATGAAATCATTATATTAAGATTGATGATATCTTGGAAAGTATGCACTTTTGAACCACATATTCTTTGGCAAAAAGTATTATTTTTTGTAAGGAACAAAACCTCGAAGTTATGGGATATCAAAAAGAACACCTTGTATAATTTTGAGACTGGGATAAAATTTGCAAGTCAGGCCAGTCTCAGAATTAACGATTGTTCATATCAACAGAAATTCGAAGTCATCCGCAATATCAATATATATAAAATTGTTCTGTTTTTTTTTTTTATAAGTGACTAAACCCGCGTTTGACCTCAATCTCACCTGATGGTAAGTGACGATGAGGTCGAAGATGAAAGCACACGGGTTTAGGAAGGAACTGGCTCTTTATACAATATTGCCGGAACACATTACCGCCGGAGCGGTAACATTTGGCGGCAGACTTTATATAAAGGGTGGTCGCTAGCCAGGCGGACCCAGAAGGGATCCTACCACCAAGCAAAACTGTTACTGACTGAGTGACTGACAGACAACGTACAGCCATAACTACTGGGCGTAGAGAGCTGAAATTTGGAACATATATTCTTTAGGGGATGTAGGGGCGAAACTCCCACGGGAACGGGAAATATAGGACTTTTTATTTTGTATGATCAATCTTATTCCTTGAGTGCACCAATGTAAAACCAGACACACATTGAAAAACCTCAATGTGTGTCTGGTTGTGTTATGAAAGGAATTCCTGAAATTGCCACGGGAACAGGAAATATATGATCTTTTAGTTTGTATGAAAAAACCTTATTCCTTGAGTGCACGGGTTTGATACTTGGTATAAAGGTTCCTTAATAAGTGTCTGTTTGTTATATGGAAGTGCATTCCCGAAATTCCCACGGGAACGGAAAATATAGGACTTTTGAGTTTATGCGTGTACGAAGTCGCAAACGCTCCTACATTATAGAAACGCTCCTACATAAAACACACAGGTAAAACACCTACACGAAATACACAAAATGGCTTAGTTGCCAACCTAAAAGGGTTTGAAAACAATCTAAGTTTATTTATTGACAGGTATATCTACAGCGATATATTTGATAAATTTAAAAAAGGCATAAATTCTGAAAAGACTGTCTCAATCTAAGCGACTGAATAAGATTAAGTCACTGTCTTATATAAAAGACAGTAACTTAATCTAGTACCTACCAGATTGCCTCAAAGTAAAAGACTGGCAAATAATGAAAAAATCTGCAAAAAACACACGCTGCCGGGCCCCATCGCAGAAAAAAAATCCGCTTGCGCCATTGCGGATTTTTCCGCTCGCTGCGCCCCATCACGGTGTGCGGACGGGAACGACCCAACGTCTAGAGGTAGACTGTACTGAAAGTCCACCGATGTGTTGCTACCCGATTCGTCAAAGTGTAATAAGTAAGAATTTTGCGACGCGATAGTTGCGTGCGCACACCTTTAATCTACACCAATATCGAAACTCATCTCAAAAATCTTCGACAAACTAGTTACTACCAACACAAAAAACAAAACTCACCAGTAAGCATGCTTTCATTGACAATACAAGTCCCAGTCAGCAGCATAGCATCACAGGGCATCACACAGCCATCAGCTGGCAACACCAATACGTCACCCGGGACCAATCGACTGGCGTTCACGACGCATTCTTCCCGCGCTGTCCGGGACGGACGAAGCACCGTTACCGTACAAGAGCTGGTCGTTCCCGCCATTTTGTGAATGTTCACACTCATCTGTAATACAATAAAATTAATTGTTATTGGGAATGTAGGCATGTTTTTTTTTACCCAAACGGATACATCAATTTCGAACCTAGGTCTTATTGAGAACACAAGTCAGAATTTCATCATCACAACTCTTTGTAATGAGCCCACTGCAGGGAATGAGTCTCTCCCCTGGGTAACGAGGAGGTCCAGTGCTGGGTGGTGGATGTCAAAATTTTCAGGGCGCCGAAAAGGCTTCTGACAAACCCTAACGACTACTGTCATACAAGTATACAGCACCCGGGACTAACTGCTTAACGTGCCCTCCGAAGAGCGGAAGTCGCCGTGAGAAATTAATGGTCGGCGGTCACCCATCCAATTACCGACAGCGCCGTGCTTAAGCTGTGATATCGTATGATACACACAGTAACCACGGCACCACGACGACTTCCTGTCAGAATTTAATCGCGTCAAAATATTAGTTTATTTATCGACAGTGAAACAAAAAATCTCCAATCTTTTCGTAAACGTGATTTTCAACTCGGTCGAAATATCAAGGTGAATAATAAAAATAAACTAATGATACAAAACTACAAAGTTCCAACTTAAACTTTTAAGATTTGTTTAAATTATTAGTAGGTACCTACATATGTTTTGCGTTTGAAACAGAGGGTTTACGATTATCTTCACACATGTACTAAATTTAAATATTTTTTGGTTTAGAAATTTTTGAATAATTCTGTAGTTTATGTCGCCCGAATAGAGTCGCCTAAGAAAAATTACCGCCCTCGGATAAGCGTGTCGGGAAAGGCATCTTACCCAAGTGACCTGCTTAGTGTAAGACCCCTTCCGCCAGGATAGTGACTATGCTTTAAAATACAGCCTGCTGGTAATTTCCATCGTGGTGTATACCGGCAAAGATTTATGAACAGTGGAAGTGAGATTTATGTCGCGGGTTAAATCGCCGATACAAAAAGAAAAACAAAATTGTGGTAAAACGTGTTTTAAAACGTCCATAAATAATGTTTATTCATCTAAAGATGACTACGATAAAGTTGAAGGCAGTTATCATGTGCCATTAAATATTTTAATACGTGAATAAACGCATCAATAAAAGCCAAACAACGCCAGCGCATCTTTCAATGAGTCAACAAATAGACATGCTAATTAAATGTCAAATATCATGAATTGACATATTAGGAGCATACTAATTGGAAGATACGGAAAGTTTCAATTTATTTAAGTGGACGTGCTTAAATTCCTAATGATTTACCCTTAATAAAATACGTATAAAGATACAATTCAGCTAGTCTTGGATTTTCAACAGGGTTTCCCAAATAACATTATCAAGATAAGGCTTTGAATATTAATGAAAAGCATTTACCTGTTTAGTCTGATACAACGCCGTCATACAAGATATAGTCGATAATATAAACACACATGTAGCATACTGATAGTATTCGTCCAATGACCAAAGGATGATAGAAAATACTTGGAATAGATAGAAGGGATTAAAAACTTCGTTCACGAATAAGGTCCAATAGCTTTTTACTTCCACCTCCACTGAGTTTGGTCCGTAAAGTTTGATTCTGAAATAAAGTAAAAATATGAAGGTTTTTACTATCTACACATACCTATGGAGTTGGATGACACCTTTATGATAACAGATATCAGGACAAGGTTATGGCATTCCGTAACTATGAAACATTGTTTTAAAACGAAATCAGCATAGACTGGTAACTTTTATTTGATTTTCATTTTGCTGCACAAAACTCCATTCCATTAATCTATTCTAACGCTAAGTTAAAAATCAATACAGTTAACAATTAACGAGTACTTAAGTATGTTAATTGTGACGACAAAGGTCGTGTCTTTGATACTCATAATAAGGTTCGTCAGCAAAAGCTTAAACTCTAAAAAACAATTCCTAAGCTGTCCTACTCCTCTTCTTAAGAAGTTTATTTAAGACGCAAGAAAAAGAAAGGACCAGTGTCTCTGTAGTTAGCAACCCAACTAAACTACGGCCCATATTTTGCAACCATGTCTCAAGCATAGCTTAGCTGTCCATACACTGTCATAATATTTAAGTGGAGTTCCATTCTGAGAAAGCTCTGAAAGTCTTCCCTTAAAATCGATGACTAACCGAATACACGAAAGTGCAACGTCGGTGCCGTGATATTACATCGGAAAATGCTTGAGATTGTTAATAAACTTTCGACGATAATTAAAAGAAAAAAGAACAATACGTACAGCTCATTCTGTTGCCGTTTGTTAATCCCAGCCATATTTTCCAAGAGTAAGCTTAAAGTGATTTTTTCATTCAGGGTTTGTACGTTGATGAAGCAGCCGTGATCATGAAGCCAAATGAACCTAGTGTGCTGGTAAACGAAATAACGAAGACGATTATCCCGGTAGTGCGACAGACTGAGATCAAGTTCTATTACTTTTTCCATGCTGTAAGACCCTTCAGAATCCGTAACTGAAAATAAAAATAGGTACAATCAATGACACTTAAATTATATGATAAGATTCTGAATTACTTTAGGTTACATGTATATCCCGTAGAATGCATAGGTCGAAGATCAAACAAATGGATTCAGGAGAGAGGTTTATAAAACATAATTAAGTCAACATATCAGTTTTCGTTAGACGAGTGTTTCTTACCTCCAAGCAATACATTATTCCAAAGCTATTTATGATATAGTTATATTAATAAAACTGTTGTGTTTTTAAAGACTTAGCCCGCCTTTGATCTCAATCTCACCTGCGGCCCATATTCGTCCTGCTTGGGATCGAACCGTGAACTTCACCATCGCATGCGAAGTCGCGACGGTTGTACCAAATACATTTACCCTTCGTACTAAAATATGTTTGATTGCTAGTAATTAACTACATGTATTAGATTGTTTAAATAAATACCATAGTACGTTTCCGAAACTAATGGTATTATTCCTAAACCACGAAGTATTTTTAAATATATATTGTTAAGGATCTAAAATTTTGTAAAAGTGACCTTTTGAAACAGTTTAATAATTAACAGTAAGGTCAAATTCTTCAATGATATTCTTTGATCAAACTAATTGGCTTAAGTACCTACATTATATCGATTTTATGAATGCAAGCCCCTTTAAATTGATGGGATAAAAATTGATCAATTTGCGCTCAGGATCATGAATGTATGAATGAGAAACAATTAAGTAATTTTATGTTTACAGTACTCTCATTCAATGCTTCGCAGTTTAAAATGTTATATGGAATGAAACAGGGTCTCATTTGAATAATTGTAAGCAATACTAAATGTATAAAGAATATAGTTTCAATGATGTTTCAAGGGTTTTGATGATCAACATCTAATTTTTCACACAATACACACTGCATCCAGTTATTCATTTAATCAAGCACACAAATTTTATAAATTATTCATTTACACTTTATTCCACTACCACCGGCTCTGTGACAACCAAAAGTATACTTAAATACTTAATTTAATGGAGGTCAAACATGGGCTTAGTCTTAAATTTAAAAAGAAATGTATATGTTAAGTCATAAAAAACTTACCGCAAATTTCCTTAGCCATTTTCAAACTGCATTTTTTATATTTCAATCTGTTGTATTTAGGACTGTACGCCAAAAAGAAATAGGGTAGACCACAGAAAAGAATACAGAAAATATGAAAAAATGTGGCCCGTAACTTTGAGTACTGGTAGCCATGTATTTTGACAGATTCTTCATCCACAACATTTTCCAAAGTCTGCCAATGGGACTCTCCAATAACTTCATAATCATCTAGAAATGTAAGAAAACCCTTTGTACTTTATAGCGGGGACACTGTTGGACGTTGGTGATAGCACTGTTTGCAGATATCCTCAATCACTTTATATTGAATAAGTAGGTGGAAGTGTTTCAGACAAAACTTTCTACATTCAAACTCCTATTGAAATAACTGACTTGCAACTGACTTTCTTGCGCTGTTGTAAACAAGTACATAACACTTAAAATGTATTATATTTCTAAATTTCAAAGTACAGATGAATCAATCTTCTAGTTTCATTCATTATCTCACATTAGAATAAAATTAATTTTAACAAATAAATATATGATATTAAAATTCAATGGTTAGTGATAAAACATAAACACAACATGTACCCAATGTATTAAAACAGACAGATACTTACTTCAATTACTAAACACATTAAACAAATATTATCAGCATGGAAATCCCAAAAAAAGTGTAGAACATTTAATAACACAAATCTTTAATTGTTAGGTAAGTAGTGTAAATTTTTGTTTGTATAATTTTTAGTACAACAATTGAGACACAAAAATAATACTTATTAGTTAGTAACACATAGTCAAGTTGACCGATTTAAGTAAGCACTATTTTCCCATCCAAGTGGTATAGCATTTGCAAGCAAATCTAATCCTGTTATTTGGTACATTTAAGCCATGATACTTCGGTTAGGTCATATGTCATAATCATTAAAAAAAAAATGTCATAAACTATATTAAAGTTGGAATGACTTGATTGGAATGATTCATAAGTAGAAAATGGTATTCAGTAGTTTAAATTAGACACAATATAATAAAGACAACAATCTAAGATATTAAAAGATAAACACAGTTATTTTATATTACTTAAATAGAATCAATTCAGAAAGTTTTCAGCAAAGTAAATGAAATATTGTGACACTTTTCAAAAATAGAAAATATCTTTTATGTAAATTTCATATATCATGGCAAAATTAAATAATAGTTATTATTTTCCTATCACATCATAGAAAATGTATTAAGTCCTATTAAAAATGAAATAAAGGTAGATAATTGAATTGCATGTTTGTAGCCCTTGAGCAGTTGCTTAAATGAAATGAATGTGACAATTTGAGTAGGTATTATAAAACTGCAGTGCAAACAATGTGCCACCACCAAACATTGCATAATGAAACACAAACTAAACATATTTTTAATAAATAAAATTTGAATTCTGTTATGTGCAATGCAACATTGCATGTGGTAGAAAAATCATAGCAAATGTAGTTTGTGTTTGATTATGCACCAACAGCATCCCCAGTCAAAGCATGTTATTTATATATTTAGCACAATAACAAAAAAACATGAAATAAGCAATTCAGAAAAAAAAAATATATTTATGAATGTTTAAAATATATGTTAAACATATAGGTAGTATTGATACATTGATATAAATGAGATACAAATAAGATGTAGATGTGAAAGCATTAATCAAACAAAGCACAGTAAGATATTCATTATGCAATATGATACATTTTATGAAATTAAGTATTAGGAATGGGACTGATGTCTCATTATAACCACTGGGTCAAGAATCAAAGGTTTAAGTTAAGATACATGTATAGTAAAGGGTTAGATTTTCATTAGATACATAATATCGTAACTTAAAAAAGGTAAAAAAGCCTGAAATCTATGAATTGACAGAGTTACTCGAAATATTTATTAACATACTCACCATTGGAGAGAGAGCCACTGTTTAGGTTCGGCATTCCCAGAAATAAACGATCAACTATGAGTAAAAAATTAAGGCATAGTACCCTTTAAATTGATGTTTGATGTAATTATTGTTTAAGTGCTACCTCAACGCATATTTACTGAAATAGTTTTAATAAATTGAGGCACACTGTTCACATCACACCTTTTTACGATTACGATAAGTCTTTGATTGATTGAATGGACAGAAGATCTATGACGGATGAATGAAATGACATTGACAATTTGACATTGTTAGCTTAACAATCGTCAAAAAACGAAAGATCATAATAACTAAAATTAAATAACTATTCGAAAATAAGTCATTTTTGAAATTAACATACGGTTTAAAAAATCTCGGCAATATTTTCTACTTATGTTTCTATGGTGACCACTGCACCACACCTCGATTGATTTTATATTTTTGAACGAAGTTTCACTTTACTCCACAGCTTTGTCTATCGCTTTTACATTAAAGGGAGAAAAAAATACACTTTCTGAAACATGAAAGAAAAGCGGATGTTGTCAAATTTATCGATTTCCCGCTAGACATCTAAAGTTTCATTATTTCATTCGAATACTAAAAAAAATGTCACGTGGCTTATCAACTTCCAGGGCGGAATTTTTAGAAATAGGAGATTTTAATTTTTCTTGGCCAAGTGAAAATGGTTCTTATCAAGAATTTGGAACAATTAATTATACTATGCCAGCAGGTAAATATTTTTTGTGTTTTGTTTTTCCAAATAAGTACATGTCTTGTTTTAATTCTTGAATATATTTTTTAAGTTTGTGTATCTTGCATTGTGAAATTGGAAAAAGCGAATGTTGGGGAATGAACTGGTTACATTAGGTACATATTATTTACATTTATAAGGATTATATTTATCTTAAATTGTTTATTTGTTGTAGGTCCATGGTATTGGCCTTGGTGTCCATTATGGAGGATTCCACAGCATCCTTTGTTTCAGGTATGTGTATTTCTACAGAAAATGTACCTACTTGAGGAAGTCAATTTAGAATTATTACAATTACTTACCTAAATGTTTTCCTTCACTTAGAAAAGGTCCTCTGATGACTGTAAGGTAGATTTGTTTCATATAGGCTATATTTCTAGCGAATATTTAAATCAATAATTAAAAATACCTAAGCACTAAAGATATTTTATACTTACTCTTAAAAAACTTCAAAACTCAAAATCTCTTTAAAAATAATTGTTTTTTTTTTATCTAATTAGTTGTCAAAATTTAAACTGGATTTGTGGTTGAACCACGGACAGGTTGAACAAATACCTAACTGGGTGCTTTATTTATTCTGTTTGTGATTAACTTTTAACAACATTTTTGATTACTTATGTATGGTTCTGATTTGAAAGTGTAGGTATTGTCTTATGAAGTATATTTCGGGAAAATGCCGACTTGACATAATACCTAAGTACCTTCGTGTAGGTAGGTATTAAGTTAAAGAAAGAGCCTTATTATTATTTAGCATTTTATGATATTAAATAAAGGCAGCTTTGACTTTTTATCAGCGTAACTTTCTTGATAAAATACAGCCTAGAATCTTTTTCGACTTAGGCTGAGATTTTTCTTAATTTGTTAGTTTCAGAGATTCCCATGTTAAATCAAAATATTCAGATTTGTTGTTACACATGCACTTTCTTACTCATTATAAAAATATTATTAAGTGGACCCGAAATCTGTGAAGGATATATACAGGCAGAGATCACAAACAAAATATGAAAGCAGTGTTATTGTGGTTGATTTTACAACAGCTCTGGTCAGGGATAACTTACTACAAAGTCTAAAAACCTTCAACAAAAACAAGAAAATAACCGAGAAGCTTAACACTAACACATTAACACCTTGGCTTGCATGGTTCAGCAAAGCCTGTCTATCTATCAGAAGCACTTTCGCAAAAGTCCCTGAGACTCTTTTATTTATCCAGATCGTTCCAGAAACAATATCACTATATTTTTGTTGGACATCTCGTGGCCTCGTTTATCTTAGAAAAGATGAAAAATCCGCTCATATAAATTTTTTATCGGAAAGTGATTTCGAAGATCTAAGGAAAGGCGCATGACTCGCGCTATACATCGTAAGCCAACATTTCTGTTTATATATTTTTCACTCAGTTGTTACTATGTATTTTGATTAAACACAAAACAAAAACTTGTCATTCTTACTAATAGTTTTTCCATATATTATTATTTTTATAAACATTTACATATTCCTAATGATTTCACGCAAAAATAAAATGATTACAAATATTGATGATTTTATTTTTCTTTATATTAGCTTCTATTAATAAGCTTGAGCGGCTCCAAAATCTCTGCATAAGATTTGTATTTGGATTACGCAAATACGACCACATTTCTGAATTTCGATCTAATCTCAAGTGGCTTCCGATTCGCTTTCGCCGGAATACTCACATCCTATCTGTAGTTTACCGTATTCTGTATGATAAAGCTGTACCCGATTATTTAAAAAATCGCATCAAGTATCGGTTTACAAATAACGATCGCAACTTGCGGTCTTCTTCGAATCTCCTCCTAGCGACACCATCACATACCACCACCTTTCTGGGAAAATCGTTTTTTGTTCGATCAGTATCATTGTGGAACGAGCTACCGATGGAGATCCGCCTAGCTCGCAGTCCTTACACGTTTAAACGAATGCTTAAACAACATTACCTTGTGAAACATTGTTTACCTTAATGCTCTCATTGTATATTTTATTTTATTGATTATCATTATGTATTAATGTCACGTGTATGTCATGTGTATTATTAGAATGTACCTATTTGTATATATTAATATGTGTATGTATGTATTATTAGTAAGTATGTGCATGTAATTATTCGTACGTAGTCTATTTTATAGCCTGTATCCCAACGCCCATCCTCATTTCCACTACCTTATCCTGTCAAGACTCGGTTGCCTGGTAGAAATCGCTCTACAGCGATAAGGCCGCCTTTGTGCTAATGTTAAATTAAAATGTATTTTTTAATTTGTACTTTATGTTGGTGTACAATAAAGGATTATTATTATTATTATTATTATATTTTGTCCCGTTGCTGTGTATAACAATAGGATAAACATGTATCATAGGTACAACTTTTTAAATAGTATTCTAAACAATAACTTTACATATTTTCAAATAGTTTTAGTGTACATCACACATCTTACACTTTACATAATACCTATATTTTTTCTTATTCAAATTGGATTTACAAATTAATGATATGAAAATAAATTAAAAATACAATTCTATAGTACCTGGCGTGCATATTGTATGTACAAAAACAAGCTTTTATTATTTTCTGGTGTATTTAACTCCGTTGCTTTGCTTTCTCTTAAAACTTACCTGGATCAACAGAAACTTTTCGATACTAATGGCTAATTGGTATTCTTTATACATAAAGAATACTATGAAACCAATTCGACCATTACAATATTTATAAAAAATAAAATAGTAAAAAAGCCTTTTCTACATATATTTAACTTTCTCAAACAAGACTCTTTATCAATACTTACTGTATCGGCACGGCTCTGTAATATTCGATATAAAAAGTATCCAGGCCTTCATTTCAATTTCCGTACTCGGTAGGATGACAGCCCCAGGTTACACTACGCCAAGAACTTTGTGAGACAACTGATGCTAAATCTATTTAGGTAATTAATCACTCCTCGGTTTACGGCGCGGTCGTAGGTCAAATTTAGTAAAACTGTGGAGGTGGTCACTAAAAGAAAAATGTGTCGAGTAAATTGGTCTTTATTGCACAATAAACTTATTTATTGCACACATTCGACATAATATACCTACTTTTAATTATAGGTTTCAAACGATCCTTAATCTCTTAACTTGTTTTGCTGTTTGTGATGATATTTGATTTCTTAGCCATATTGATTGAAGGATTATATTTTTGTTCTACGTTATTAGTGCCTTTTTCTTTTCTTGGAATTTTTCAATTTGAGGCGTACGAATTTGAGGGACGTTACGGTCATGTCTCCTTTAGGACCGCGCCTGGTAGGCCCACTGCCTTATTCTTATTCCACCTGCTCCATCTACAACTTCATCCTTACCATCATATACTTAGGATCGCATGAAATGATTTTACTATGTTGGTAACAGTTTTTTTAACGATGGCTAAAAAGCGATGACCAAAGAAGAAGTAATGGCGCCGTGGTTACTGTGCATATCATACGACATCACAGGTTAAGCGACGCGGCCGGTATTATTATGGGTGACCGCCGATCATTTATTTCTCACGACGACTTCTGAGCTTTGCAGGGCATGTTAAGCAGTCGGTTCCGGGTGCTGTATATTTACATGCAGTAGTCGTTACAGTTTGTCAGAAACCATTTCGGCACCCTGAAAATTCTGATATCGTCCAACCAGCACTGGGCCAGCTTGGTGAGAGGAGTCTCATCCAGAGGAGAGACTCATAGCCCTGCAGTGGGCTCATTACACGGAGTGATGAGATGATGACAAAAAGCCCCGTTTGACAATATACCTCGATGGAAAGTGATAATTAGGTTGACGATGACAGCACATAGGCTTAGAAGGGAATCGGATCTTCATAAAAAACTTCTGTAAAGCATCATTGATGGTGCAGTGATATTTGGAAATATCCCCAAATACAATTAGGATGATATTAGGCGAAAGACTTAATGTTAAGGATGCTTGCTAGTTAGGCAAAGCTTGAAGTTATTCTAGCGGGGCTCGCATTTTATTAAAACACGCTTATTTAGAGATGGCAGGGGTATTCTCTGGTTACTTGTGGCTGGATCAATGGTCTGAATTAAACAGACTTAGTTAACCACCCACGGATAACGTCATCTCTTATCATCGGTCGCTAGGACCAACCTTTCCTGGCTTTGTCATATTTCAGCCGATTTATCTATTGTTCAGTAGCAGTTCAGCAAACAAACGTGCATTTATAATAAAACTTACATATTTATTAGGCTGGTTCTTATTCCTAAAATAAAAAAATATTTCGCGGAGCACCACGTAAGTAGTTTGATTGTATACTATTAGAAACTATTTCAGTATTTATTTTTTTTATTTTTTGAATAGCATTGAGGGTGAGAGGTTTGAAATTTAAATAAAAACTCTAAATCTGTATTTGTTAGGTTCTTTATTTTTATAGAAAGGACATAAGAAATATTACAAAATTATTGCTGTTGTTATGAATATTTGAGTCATTTACTTTTAATATACAAGTGTTGACTTGTTAGTATTAGGGTACTTTTTCCTATACTTTTTTACCAAGAAAAGTAAATATTGCTTTTGTTCTTCATTGGTTGTGATAAGTTGCTTGCACGTCAAATGTGAATAAACACCAAATTAAACATTACAATAATTCAAGCTGTCCTTCGACACTTTTTGTCAAGATTTTGACAGCTCGTAGCGACCTCTAAAACTCTACATGAAAAAAAAAGATTTTTCTTATTAAGAGGTATATAATCAAATTAAGTACAGTTTTAAGAGCAAATTAAAGATTCTCTTTGTGGATATACAAAAATTTAAAGTACCAAACCACTTTACAAGTAGGTAATGTTCAATTCTATATTATATAATTTTAAAACATCATTTTGGACTTCATTATTTTTATTCTTACTTATTGAATTTAATTTAATTTATTGCTGACCAAATATATTCTGATATGTTTTAATAATTATTTATTACTTATGTACTTTCAATTCATATAAGTACTATAATTTCTACTATGACATTTTACTAATAAATACTGTGACTTTATACATATTCTATTACTGACATGCACTAATTAAATTTTAATATGCAAGGTTTTCCTGTTGATTACCCATAACTTTAAGAATTTCTTCCTTACTAAAAAACAATACTTTTTGCCAATGAATATGGGGTTCAAAGTGCATAATTTCCAAGATATAATAATATAATTCTTTATTGTACACCAACAGAAAAAGTATAATTACAAAATTACAATATAATTTCATATTTGTACAAAGGCTTACAAAAATCTTTGACTATGTACCTACTTCCTATGCAGTGTCCTTTGTTGTCCTTAAAATTTGGTTTGGCACCGACTTCTAAAACTATGAAAATACCTACCCAGGTATATTATTAATGTTCTTATTACATTATTAATTCATGTTTGGCAGAAATTTGCTATCCGGGATATTAATAGGGAAGGAATAGGAACAGGACTAGGATGGCGTATGTAAAAATTATTTTAACATTTTTAGTAGATTATTTTTTTGAAGGCGGTTCACTTTTTCTTAAAAAGAAATAATTAGTTCGCTTTCATTTTGCATTAGGTATTTTGACTTTTTTTATTTTATTTTTTTAAGCAAATACGGACGCTGAGCTATGGCTTTTTGCGCTGCTATAACGCACTCTGATTTAGATTAAGTATTTTTTAAGAAATATTTTAGTATTAAGATTATAAGTATTTATTTATTTTATGATAAACATTTTTATCTATCTATCTATCAAATGAAAAAGTGCCCCGAGCATGAAGTCGAAAAATAAGGATCACCCTAATATTTACTTAACAGGATTCTGAATAATGTTGATAAATTAAAGTACTTTTAGCTGTATCACAGTCCGCTTATTTTAGTGGTATGTTCTAAGCGGTGTAAATATCTACATAAGTACAAAAACATCATCGAAATGATTCCTTTGCGCAAATATATTTACAAATATAATCAAAAAAAAACGCAATGAATTTTCATTCTTAAATTTATTTAGTAATTAATTAAGTAAACCTCCATGTTCACCACAATATACAGAGCTTGAAGGGTGCCAGCCAGGGTTGGGCAACGATGTGTACACGTCTATACAATACACCTGGCCGCTCCTCAAATTCGCAATACGAATCGATAGTAGATAAAGAGTAAATGAATTTTTTAAGCAACCCGGCCTCACAAAAATAGTTTTACTAAAATGGGTTAAAACGTGTAAATTGAACTTGTTGATTCAAAATGTTTTCTAGCTTAACACAATAAGTTCCGAGACTAAGTACTAAAACAAAGTTTTTTTTACTTTTTAATAGGAGACTACGTTAATGAATAAAAAATACTTTTTATTCATTAACTTAGTGTCCTCCAAGAGCGATACAGTCCCTCCAACGCTTTTCTAACTTTTTTATCTCATGCGTGCAGAAAGATTTGTCTTTGGCTTCAAAATTTGCCTCCGTTGCTGCGATAACTTCACCATTTGAGTCAAATTTCTTACCCTGGAATTTTTTTTTGAGATCTGCTGTAATCGCTGGGAGCTAAGTCTGGTGAATAAGGGGTCAAGCAATTCAAAGCCCAATTCATTAATTTCGGCCATCGTCCTCACAGACAAGGCGCGTTCTCCTGGTGAAACACCACTTTCTTTTTGTTCATTTGAGGCCGTTTATCTGCAATTTCGTATTTCAATCGCTCCAATAAGCACATGTAATAGTCAATAATTATATTTTGCTCCTTTTCAAGGTAGTCGATGAAAAGTTTTCCATGCGCATCCCAAAATATAGACGCCATAAACCTTACCGGCCATTTTTTGAGTTTTTGGCCACTTCGGGCGGCTTTCACCAGCCGTTCTCCACTCCGCTGACTGCCGATTGGATTCTGAAGTGAAATGGTGTATCCATGTTTCCTCCATTGTCACATACCAACGTAAAAAATCCACTTTATTACGATTCATCAGCGCCAAACATCGCTCTGAATCATTGATACATTATTCCTATTGATCAGTTGTAAGCACCCACTCGGAAAAAAGCTTTTGCATGGCTATATTTTTATGTAAAATAGTGAAAGCACTACCATCTAAAATCTCTTCTATCTCGGCTATCTCACGCACTATTATTATCTTCCGATCTTTCATTACGATTCTCAGGACTTGATTAATATTTTGTTGAGTCACTGCTTCACTTGGACGACCTGAGCGTTCCCTATCATTTGTGTCCATGCGACCGTGTTTGCAGTCGGCATACCATTGACAAATGGTTGCTTTAGAGGGAGCTGATCCCGCAGTAACATTTTATAAGCCATTGTTGTGCTTCAACGACATTTTTTCCCATTATTAACTAATGTTTTGTCAACACGCGAAACTCGTTTTTTCCTTTGTATCGAAACTATAAGAGTAGCGTCACTTAAATGTCTTCAAAATCAGTATTTTATTGTTCCATTTAAAAAAATTACACATATCTTTCATTGATGGTCAGTAATTTTTTTAATATTTTTAAAGAATTTTTAATATACGCCATTTCCAAGTTGGTCTTAGGACTTACTGAACGATGTAATATAAAAAACTTTAAACAGTTGATAAAGCTTTTTATAGGTCCTTTTGCGGTAAACTGATTATTTTGTGAGTTGTATATACTATTAAAAAATCTTTATTTAAATAAATAACGTAGATATATTTTTCAGCTATCGAACATACTTTTCGTAGCGTCTTATTGTGCTCCGAGTACTAAAAAGGGACAGTTATGGATGCATACGATATTAATATTTGGTAAGTGTCTATTGGTATAGATATAATCTCGGTGTGTCTTCAAAGATTTTACAACAATTTGCTTGCAACAAAATTGCTACTAAAACATTAATAACCTACTAAATCTTAAGCTAATTATTAATCGTTTTATTTGGAGGTCTGTGTGATTTATTCATATAAGCCCACCTATTGAGCCTTATTATATGTTTTTTTTTGTTTTTTCTGTTGTCTTTGTGTGCAATTAAGTATGTTTAAGTACATAAATATAAGTCCATTAATCATTTCCTCGCCAAGACCGATAAAACTTAAAAGATGCCATAGGCATAGTATACAGGTTGTTTTGCGCAAGGATTGACAGGATTTTTTGGGGATTTGGGGGATGTCCTAAGTGTTGGACACGGTTTCACGGTAGTTGAGATATGATTTTTTTTTTAGAAAATACCCAAATTCATGTCTTCAAGTCGTTGTATCGTTTTATTCGTGGTTTTAATGCCAAAATTTAGCTTGTACTCGTATTCTGCAATGTATTCTTATACTAAATAAATGTTTAGGTAGGTACTTGACATCCAAAAAAGAACCTCAGAGCTTTCAAACTCGGAAATCTATATAAATGTTATAATACAATTTGATGTCAATGATATATAAGGTTACTGGTGAAACTAAAATGAATAAAAAAGTCACACTGAAAAGCACGGTTTAGAATTGCAAGTCGCAGTTGCAAGCCAAATTCAACCTTCAGCACTACATTTACAGCATAACTTAGAACCTAGTGAACTGCGTTTGACGTACAACAAACTTTTTGTTTGCGGTTGGTACAGTACTCGGGTATAAGGATCGAACCGCAAAATTAAGTTTGTTTTTTTTTATTGTATATACTTTCTCGAATAAAAGTACCCAGGATATTAAAGAATAATTATACCTAGTTTCATCGTAATCGAAATGGTAGTATTTGCGTGATGCCTGAACAAACAGAGAGACAGACAATTTTTTTTTATCTAGTAACACCCCCGGCCATTTTTTTTTGATATCTTCAATATACCTACAGAATTTTTACTTCTATAGATTTACTATACAGATTTAGTAAAGATGTGCTGCCTTACTATATATAGTAAATGACCGCCCAATCCCCATAAAAATATAGTTTGTCCATGCGCCAAACAACCTGTACAAAAAATAAAATACTTATTTAAGAACCACGCTCTACACGAAATAAAAACCCGTGTAACCTGCACAAAACCACTCTGCATATTGCACCTCTGCTTGTGATATCTTTATTGTCCATATACAAATGCACTCGACCGTGTGTTTTACTAATTCAAGCCCGTCTGCTGCAGGTTTCATGCTGTATTCAATATGGGCCTGGCATGTGATATGCTCCCCTGATGCATTCTCATGGAACTTCGGATTCGTGTTTCTCAATTTGGCTCAGGTCGTATATTTGGTTTACGAGATGAGACCGGTCAAGTTTGATCCTGAGCTGGAAGAGGTTTATTTTACCCTTTTTGGACCTTTTAAAGTAAGTGTACTATTTTTGGTCATTTCTAGTAGTAGTCTCTGAAAAGAATAAAAAAGTTTTTTACTTGCACGATTACTTAAGTAGTCATTTAAGTAGATTTGGTCACCGATAAAAAAATATTATATTCTTTGATAACTCATAATTCAGAAGTGGTGCCTTATAAATTTCATTACAATCGATGCAGTTCGAAAACGAAACAACTAAAACTATATACTTGATAGACTTGAAAATGTGGATGAAATCGCTTTTTAATTTGTTGTTTATTGAACCGCCCTTGGTAAATTGCGATTTACTTTTAAAAGAGGTAAAACAAGTTCCTATTCTCAAAAGATTAAAGTTTTAAATCAGGTGTCAAGACATCAGTTCAAGCGCATGGTGTCTCCAGATTTTGCTCACGTCATGTCACTTCACGCCGGAGAAGCTTATGCAATGCAGAACTTGACGAAGACCGATAGACTTGGCCTACTTCTTGCTGGAAAGGTAAGAAAAAAATTGAGGTAAAAGGAAGAATTTCAATTCATTGGATGGGTTAAAGTAAAGACAATTTGCATTTTTATGATTGGATAACCTGTTCAGCAATTTCTTAGTTAATTGGTTTTAAGTTTTTTAGGTGCAATTTATAATTTACTTCTAGAAATAACGATAAAAAAGAAATAAAAATAATATGCCCGCGGACTCTAAATTCTATTTTTAAAAACGAAAATTAATTTTGGTCTTTATCAAAGTATAGACTAATTCTCATCCTGGACTGGGACAATCTTCCTTCCATGCTGGACTGGGAGCGATGGAAAAACATAGAATGTGTAGGCTGCTTCCCGAGCATACTGTAAAAGTCAGTTAAGGGACAGAGGTTAATCGGAGGTTTTTTTGTGCGCGCTAGGCTGATCCCCTGTCACTGCAATAGTCTCTCTCCAGCATTAGAATGCCTCCAAACTTGTCAAACGTGACATCAGATTGTTTTATAACCTCTGGTGTTATGCGTGATTTTATGAATGCATGTATGTTCTAATTCTCAAATGTGATGTCCAGTTAATCCTGTTAAAGAAACAAAAATTGATACAATAACGCTTTGCCAATCAGAGGCCAAGTCTAAAACCTTTAAACCAAAGTTTCCGACGCGAAAAGGAAAATATATCGCAATAAAAGTTGAAGATTGTTCTAGATTCTTATTGATGCTTGAGAAACTCATTGAGAAGTTCGTATTGGATTGTTTGGCTAGTATTCAAACTATTATTTTTACAACTAAAATGACATCGTTCGTCGGGAAATAGGTGAGCCAATGAAGAAATAGCCAATGATTTATATTTTATTATGAAATGTTGAGACCAAGTATTTAAATTGTAAAACGCACGCTCTTGGGACTTTAAGTCTTTCAATTTTAGCTATTCCTACCTAAACCATTTGGCCGACCCGCAACCACCCAAAACAATATTTATCTTCTTGTAATTAACATAGTATAGTGTAGTTCCTTCAGTAACATTACGTTAAGTAATTATTAATCAGTTAAAGGGCCACGTAATGTAAGTAAATGATCATAACCATAGCACTTTTATGAGAGTTCATTTCACGTCTATGAATGTAATCAGTGGCGAAGTGGATTAAACTGAATACCACCTGGATGATACAGTAACTATGTGTAGCTATGCAATGTATACAGAATGTGAAAAGTATAAGGTTGTTGAAATGACTTCTATAAATCTTCAACGAACACTGTATATAAGATGCAGCATCAGTGACCAAAGCGAACAGCCGTTACGGTGCGTTACATGCCCTCCGAAGCATGGACGTTGTGATAAATGAATGGCCGATGGTCACCCAATCGGGCAGCAGAACGTTGTTTGACCAGTTACATCGAACCGTACTGTGTTACGTCACAACGATTCCATTTGTTTAGCGAGTATTTGCTAATTAGAGAATTAAGAATTGACTAATAGGTACGTTGTAGAGAAAACACCATAAATATTATACAAGGTTGTTTTGTAAGTAGTCAAATTTTAATGTTTATTTCTTTGATACGATGTAAACGTACCTACATTTTTATTTTAATACCTATCGCTCAGCAAAACAAGATAAAGATGTGGCACCACAAAGTTCTTTACAAATAGTCGCTGTTGATGAACACAGCTACTACGACGCGGCATGTCACTGAATACTACGGCGTAGTATTGTTTGAGGTATGAGGTGTTTTGGAGTAGCGCGTAGTCGTTTTTATTTTAATGGTATTCATTCATAATTAAGAGTGACCATGCTTTGCTTAATACGATAGCGAATAATTATATTAATTCCTTGTAAAATAAAACATACTTCCCTTTTTTTTTATAAATGATATCCATTTTGTAAAAAAAAAATAGCCAGTGACTAAAAAAAACCTGTATAATATGTTTTCTCTCCGGGTACGTAAAGTATTATAGGTATTTAACCCTGAGATTATGATTGTGAGGTGAGATTCAAAAAATTCAAAAAAAAAAAATTCAAAAAGTTTTATTCATCTTAGGAATTTCACAAAACACTTGATGAAGTCAGTCATCACATACTTCGGCTTTAACTAGTTGTTGATAGTTGTTAAATAAGATATTACAGTAGACCAAGAGACAAAAAAAGCCGGCGGAAAAAACTCTTGGCACTCTTTTTCAGTCAGATTTATCAAATTAATACAAATAGGTACAGTACAAATTGACCGTGACATGAAAAAAAAAACAAACACAAGACAGCTAATTGTGAGAGCCAATGTCATGCCACAACCAAATTGCTTACATAGTAGATGCAATTAGCTATGGATGCACAATACGAATATGACAAACTGGGACCAGAGTATTTGAACAAGAATGGAATAAAATAGTCATAGTATCATTAGCAAATAGATTCAGAATTATCACATTAAAAAAAACTTTCTATCATTCAAAATGTAACCTAGTTTATAGAACCAAATATTTTAGAATTTCTGTGTAGTGTATATTCATGCTAACCAAGACTATTCTACCTTTACTTTACCCATGGCTGCTTTCATGGAAACAGTTTATATTTTCCCTCAAAAAGATTCATGGCGTAATCTGTTTCCGTTCTAAATGGTGGATAAAATACTGTATGTTAAATATTTCAAAGTAAAAATCACTGCCTTATTTCGCTACTTGTTTCTTGTAGGTGCATTTATAAAGTAACTAGGTACAGGTAAATTTTATTTCAGTGGGAAAAATAAGAAATTAAGTTACTTTTTATTTTTATGTTTTAGAAATTACTTAGGTGCGGTTTTGTGTAGCTTTTGATTTTGTAAGGAATTCTTGATAAAATCTTCCTCAAGAGTTAAGGTATCAAATGATATAGTTTCGAAGATAATCGCGTTCAATCTAAAAATCTTCAGTTTTTTTTTGTATTAGGAGATAAAGATAAAAAAGAAATATTTACGGTTAATGTCAAATGAAAATAGCTGACGTTTCTTATATTTGACGTATAGATGTTCTATGTTACCTACTAACGCCCGAACCCAATATTTGATCCCAATCCACAGATTGTAATCAATCTTAGATCGATACCAATCCTTGGATCGATCTCCAATCTCCGTCTCAATAAAAAAAGCATAAACCCACAATCTTTTTTGTGCCCGGATAGCCAATGATCCTTTTTCTCCCGGACGTTCGGTTTCTTCTGCATGTTTCTCGTTTATATTTTTATGGAAATATTAATCACATATCTTCGCAAATTAAATATAATAGTCTTTAATTTAAGAAATAATTTATTTTAAAAACATAAAAATGTACAAATTACGCAATTTTGCGCTTGACAGTTACTTTGGATTTAGCATAGGAATTTATGTAGTTAAAATAAAAAAATAAAAATAAAAATAAAAAAATTGTCGTTTCTCATTACTTACCTCGACGAGGACACACGTATAAAAGGCATTATTTAATTTAATAACAATTCTACTGCAGGTTTTGATAACCTAAACCTAAAAGTGAAATCTGCTTCATCGAGACTTTGCATGTAGTTCAATCTTCTCATCCTACGTGAACAGCGTCTCGGCACATCTTCATCGCTCGAACTCAACATTAATAAATCCTCCAAATCACTACTATCACTGCTTGATAATACGGACAAGTTTATTTTTCAACAGTAAAACCGAGAAATACGAAAGATTGCAGATTTGGATCAAAAAGTCAATCGAAAGAAACGTCAAAATTGTGGGATAGGTTATGGAGACTGGCAAACTGTCATTTTCATACGGAGGACAATCCGTAATCTGAGATTGAACCTCCCATGGATGGCTTGCATCCACAGATAGCAAATGCAATCTGTGGATACATTATTGGCACACTAAAACACAATTTCGGATTGAAATCTCAATCTCGGATAGGCAAAAATGGATTAGGATCGAATATTGGGTTCGGGCGTTAATCACTACATACGAGTAGTATAAAGCAAAATCGCTTTCTCTGTTCCTATATCCCTATGTATGCTTTAATATTTAAAACTGCGCAACGGATTTTGATGTGGGTTTTTTTAATAGATAGAGTGATTAAAGAGGATGTTTTATAACATCCATTAAAAAGTGGAGTAATACTGTTATTTTTGAATAATTACATTTTTTCCGCTTTTATTTCTAACGTAGGCTGAACCTTCCGAGATTTATCACAATAATGTACTAAGTATTGTACACATTGAAAAGGTCTATAGAAAACTCCGTGATGGTATATGTCTATCCCTTACGGATATCCCACAATAAAAAAAAATCATTTACTTTATACGATAAATAATGACTAATTTTCGAAGCGATTTTAACTAATACAGCATTAATCCTTATCCAATTAAATACCTTAAATACATTGTTGATTTAAAATAGATCTATATGGCCCTGTACAGCATATGATTTAAATGAATATTTTCGAAGATATTACAGATTTAAAATTGCAGGACGTATAGTTTGCGGCGGTACCGGCCGACCGGTACCGGCGGGGGCGGCCTTAGCGTGTATATGTTACTTTGTTAGGTAGCTAACAAAACGTAGATGTTTTAAAGCACACCTGCCGAACAACTGCCATAATAACTTTTTGAGATATTCTTAAAAGAAAAGTAAACTGTAAAAAAGACTACAGATTTTTAGAACTTTCAATCGGTCAGAACTATGTATTTAGTAATCTTACGTAGGATTTTGGTTCGATTATAGGACATCTTAATCTGCTTATAAAAGTAAATAATAATAATAAAAAGCGCACCAATAAAAAATTATGATATTTAATGGCAAAAACCGGCAATTTTTATTGAAAATTATACGTCGATTATCGCGAAAACGGTTAGGTTTAGAAAAGACGGGTAGGTACTACACGCCCCTAATGGATCTAGGTCGACTTTAACAGTAACCCTGTCTGTATACAACGTTCACAGTTCTAGTTGACGCTCTATCTAGACATATAGATAATCAAAGACCCAATACCTGCCAAAAATCATATTATTCTATTTTATTATAGACTAGCTGTTGCGCACGGTTTTATCCGCGCAATTTCGATTCCCGCTGGATTTTCGGGATAAAAAGTAGCCCATACGGATTCGGAAGAATCCCTCTAAGTAATGGTAAAAGAAATTTTGAAATCGGTCCAGTAGTTTTTGAGCCTATTCAATACAAAAATACAAAGGTTTCCTCTTTATAATATTAGTATAGGTTAAGCCCACGTTTGACCTTAATCTCACCTGATGGTAAGTGAAGGCACACGGGCTTAGGAAAGAACTGGCTCTTCATAAAATACTGTCAGAACACAGCACCTCCGCCGGAACGGTGATATGTGGCGGCTGATTTAATATGAAGGGTGGTCGCTAGCCAGTCGGACCCGGACGGGATCCTACCACTCGGATTAGTCACCTTTTACGACACGCTTATCCAGAGGAGAGTAGATCTATTATAAGCCGACCTTACACGGTACAAATATGCTTTTAACCCTACATTTTCATATTTTTAGTATTTTCATCTTTTAAGTAAAATTTATTCAATCAGCAGTGTTTCATCACCTTCGTGTAAGTTTGTATTTAGATTAGATCTTTCGTTAGGCATTATGAAAGTAATTTGCTGACCCACTTACTTTCTGACCATACATTGCATACTATAGCACCTTGAGTACAGATATCTGGCAATATATCTGACCCAATGCCAGCGAGCAAACTACCAATAGAGTACGCAAGTGGCTTTTAGTTTTAGTTTTATAGGAACAAGTGTTAAAACTTGTAAGTGGAACTTGAATCTTGAACTTGATCCATTTAAATTGGAACTTTAACCATTTCCTATACTTAACGGATTATATTTATTACATGTAGTCTAAATATATTTTTACTTTTTAATATAATGTCATCTTTTAGCCGGTATGACTTGGAAACAAATATGATTATAGTTTAGGTATATAATACTTAAATTTTGACCCCTTAACAATAAACTATCGTCTTTGTGTGGTTAAGAAAAGTACAGAATGAGACTTACCTGAGTGCACAAACGAAGAGGCTTGTAACTGGTACCAATTTTACACCCGACAAAAATTATAGCGACTTTAACTTTATTCTAACCACTGCGCTGTTAATCTACTTTAAAAAACGTATCGCGCGGCGTCGAGAACGACCCAGGTTCCCGCTCTCGCTGTCGCTGCCGTCCAGTTTGCAGCCTTAGAGCTAGATAGCACAGTGTGATTATATGATCATCCATTATAAGAAATAAAATTATTTACCTACCGGCATTGGGAGCATCGCTGCTAAACTAGTGTTTTTTTTAATCTTTGTCTATTCCAACTTCATTAATGCTTTAAACGTAGCGGTAACACAGGTGGAACATCGCAATACTGGGAGTTTCCCTGCCACAGTTCTTTAAAGTACTCTATTTCCCGAGGGGCGGGCCGTGTGACACGTGACACTTCGAATTGCTTTACGAACGGTCTAGCTTTGGCTGCCTTTGCAGTGGATTTTTTTATCGCTTTTAAGATATCGATCATGGAGATTAGGTTGGTTTTTGTAAATTAGAGTACCTATTGACCTTCTCCATTTTCAGACAATTAGCTTAACCATTAGCGTTGAAGCTTAGCAAGATGTGGAGAATTAAGCGAAAAGTTTTACTAGACATTATTGAGGCGTTTCACAGATCAAAGTATGTTCTACAGGTGTTTCAACCAAAACGCGCGATGTTAATTGTAAATAAACTAGAAGTTTTCATAGAATTATCTTAATATGTTTTATTATGATAGAAAAATCTATGGCAATTATTATGAGTGAAATAAAATATCGGCCAAATGCTGGCCATGGCTTCTTTCGATGGCTCTGAGACATAATTGAGGTTCAATGTCGTTAATGTGCCGAATTATCTCATCCTGTAGTTCTTGAATTGTTCTTGGCTTACTGACGTACACTTTTTTTTTAATATCCCCAAAGAAATAAGTCCAATTAACATCGCCACGATAACTTTCTTTCGCCACGTTGAATTTCTCGCGCAAAAGAGCCATTGTTTCATTGGCTGTGTGACAAGAGTCACCATTCTGTTGGGACCACATATCGTCCAGCTCCATATCCTCAATTTCTAACCACAAGAATCCCGTTATCCTCTCGCCATAGCGAGCACTATTCACGGTAACTTCTTGGACAAAAGTGGCGAGAATTTGGCCGATAATTGGGTTACACATCATTTTCATAGATCCTTCTATCATAAGAAAAAAATATTAATATAATTCTCTGAAAACTTTTTGTTTTATTAACATTTTTAAAATATAAACAATATTAAAAGAGCACAAAATACAGTCTGTAGCAGCTACTACATCATAAATAAATTTACGAATAAAAAGAATTTATTACACAAACATAATACAATGAACATCATGAAGTTAAAGATAGATATAAATCTGTAAGATAATTTGTGTCAAAACGGATTGTTAAAAAACAAATCGTGAAATTAGTTCCCATACGTTAAAATTAAAGAGTACATAACTGTAATAACTTTATACGCAATTCTACGTGCAATGAACTGTGACTATTCATCTTTAATTATCTACAACTCCAAACCAAAGTTTCATAACTCAAACATTTAAATATTCTTACTCTGCACTTGCATTAATTAACATTCTGGAGTGGTGCCAAAGCCCGCTGTCATTGGAGCTTCCTGCTGACCAAATTAATGTTTTATCTGCAAGCTACGGACGTTTGTATGTTTGCAAGGGTTGTTAACTTTTGTATTTGTAGGAGACGTATATAAAAATATTAAACATAAAATAGGTTAATATGGTATCTTGTTTACAAGAATAATTCCCTTAAACGTGCAGTAAAAATACCCGCTTGCCCATCCGAAGCAGACTAGCAAATAAGCATCGTCTAGTCGTGCAACTACTGATAAGCTGTCATCTTCAATAAAAATGGAGAAAAATGTAGTCAGTGTCAGTTGTTTAAGTAGAACATTAAATTTATCTAGTATGTAATAACAAGAATAAATGCAGATAAATCTGCATTAAGAAATAGTATTTTTCTTGGTAAAGCGTGTTTTTGATATTTAAACGTTTTAAGTTTCTTGACACTATCCCTTTTTTAGATTGTTTTGTGTGTTTGTGACCTTCTGGGCTAGGATCTACGTGAAAGTGGCTTAACGAGAGGGTAACCCAAAACTACACGAACTAATGTTTAAATGCCTAACTAAAATGACTTACTTTTTAAGCAAATTGTTATCGCGAATGGAAAACAAAAAGTGCAACTAGTGAGTATGTATCGAATTAAAACCCATAAGTATAAATACGTAATGAAACTATGCAGCCCGTTAAACATAAAATAACCTTCTCAGAAAATACACGAAATACATTCAGTAGTAAATACTCAATTGCTGTTCACTTCAAAACATGTAAGTTTAGCACTTAAAAAAGTTTATTCACACGTCGTTGTGTGATATTCAAAACAATTTTATAGGTGCGCGTGCCAAAGCACGCTATGAATCGCTATCTCAATTTGTAAAATGTTTCGTGGAAGCCTGAACGTGACTTTTACGTGGTATTCATATGAATAAATTGAAGTTTTTAAATAAAGTATCTGTGCTTATTATAATTTATTAACCTACCATACAGTATAAGTTAATAAGATAACGTTTTTGATGGCAACAGAACAGGTACACGACTTAGAGGGACTTGAACGACATCTGGTATACTGTTAGACGGTAATCTCTTTTTATGAGTGGATTTCGGTATTTCAAGGGATCTAAGTGGCCTTTAAAGTTAAATTAAGTTAACAAGAACTATCTCTCCACAAATTTCAAGAAAATGGTTGCTGGTAGAGATCGGTTCCCAGCTGTAATACAGCGAATTGCATTTCAATTTTTGATGTATTGTAAATACTTTCTACTATAGTATGTAAAAATTAAGTATAAATAAATAAATGAATAAATGAGGATGAGGGATTTACCTTTTTAAAAGTATTTGAAGGTCTTAATCGACTTTGATATTTTTTACAGAAAACAGAGTGAATATCTACAAGTTCTGCATTTCAAAGATCAATAATAGTAGATTGTTAAACTAGGGTCGGATGACATCAATTCCCATACGAGGTGTTTAGACGCCCGAGCGCAGCGAGGGCGGATATAATCCGAGTATGAATTGATGTCATCCACCCGCGGGGAACACTCTACTTTTCATTTCGAATATAAGGAAAGTAAAAAAAAAACATTTTTCTTAAATATTTATTTAAAATTAATGGAAAAGTTCGAACAATTCGTAAAGTTATATAATTTGGTGACATATTTCTATGTAGGCATAGCTATCATTTTTTACATAAAACAACCCTATGTATTAAAATAATTATATTTAATTAAGAAAATTAAATTATATATTTGTATTTTTTTTAAATGATAGTGGCAAAATATAGACAAATATATTTTTTTAAATATCTGTTTCGCAGTTTAGGCATAGAATTAGAAAATTAGTTCTTGAGCATCAATTGAGTGGTATAATTCTATAATAGGTATTAATTTCATTATTATTATTGTATATTTTATTTCTATGTCTTTTGTTTTGTTTTAAATGTCAAAGAAAAGATTATGGTTTAGTGTAATTCGGTAAATGTATCTGTCATAGCATAGTTTGCTCGCCCTCCAGCACTCTGTGATAGCAACAGCTGAAAATCAGCGTCTCAGTCTAGACTGTGACATAATGCTGAGCTGTGGCCATTTCGGAAAATTAGTATTTAAGGTTTAAAAACTGTATTTTTGTATATTCCGTAGTAATATTTTTGTATCCTTGTTTTTTTTGCCGAATAAATGTTTTTCATTTCATTTCATGAATTACTTCTTTTAACTTGACTTCTAAACTAAAAAAAAAAACATAAAAAAATCTAAATTTTTGACAGCTGGCTTCACAAGAAATTAGTTCTATTTTTGAAATCCATTCCGGCCCTTGGTTCGGAATGAATTTGTATGAAACATTCCGACCCGCGGGTCGGAAGAAGCATTTTCAGCCCGATGATACTTGGATCAAACATAGACTACTTTCCGAGTATGAGAAATGAAAAAATATTTTAGTTTCATACGCATATAGCCGTGGTTTCGAGCGATAAAACACATACTTAACACTTAATAATGAAATGGAAATAGATAAATGAAGTGATACAAAATTCTTTGACATAAAAAATATAGTAAAACATATTAGTGAATACTATTTAGGTACCTATATAAAAACAGGAGTTTTAGTCCCAATATCGTGGTCCCCTCTATGCTCTTCAAGGTTCGAGGTATCTTCTACAGGGTTGTTTTGTAGTCAATGGCCAAATTTTTTTACACAATAATAATCATTTATAGAAACGATTTTACAAAACATCTTGTAGTACTACATCGTAGTATTTTCAACGAAATGCCACGTTGTAGTAGCTATGTTCATCAAAAGCGACTATTTGTAAACAAGTTTGTGGTGCCATGTCTTTATTTTTTTGTACTTGAGCGATACTAAAATAAATATGTAGGTACATTTATATCGTATCAAAGAAATTAACAGTTAAATTTGGCTGGTGACTAAAAAACTATCTTCCCCTTTATATTGCGTCCTGTAAAACCGTTTACCGTTTGAAGCCTCTTCTGAACAAGGACTCCTGTCGGTACTACAATCATTTCTATGTTAACCGCCATAAGAACTAAACTTGCTCGGCGGTTGTATAAAATCTGCCGCCAAATATCACCGTTCTAAAGGTGATGTATCCCAGCTATTTCATGAAGAGCCAGTTCTATCCGCACTTACCAACAGGTGAAATTGAGGCCAAACTTCCTTCTATCCTTTTATTAGTTAAAGGATAGTTGTGTTTCGGACAAAGGCAAGGACAAAGGCAGAGAAACAATGTGGCTGGCTTATGCCTCCGTACATTACATAACCGGCACTTATGCTGAAGATAAAATGTGAAACAAAAGCAAGTAGTAATAAAATATTTGCCTGTAATTTATAGCTAAGGAAGTTATGAGAGGTAAAACCTTAATGATACAAGTCTTCAAATTAAAAAATCGTCTTCATTTTTCACGATTAACACTTTTAAAAAAGAAAAACTTAATATCAGCGTGTATTTCAGCATAAAGCTATACTTAACTAACATTTTCTATAAACATTAAATAAGTAGGCAATAGTTTATCAAAAAATTTCAAGTGCTACACTTACATAAATTATTACCCATTTAGAATTAGTATAACATCACGCACCTGAAATGTACGGATGGTTTTAAACAAAACAGTTATTTGTAATAGTTTTATAAATATTTTATTAAACACTGTGGAACATGTCACAAAAATATCGTAAATAAGTGGCCGAAGTTTGTCATTATCTATGTCAATAATATATCTACTGCCTCGTGCAGTACCTAGTGGTAAAAACTCTTCCATCTGCGACAATATTAGGTATGAATGTTAGAAATATTTAGTTTTGCCGACTGGCTGATGTAGTATTATACGTCGATTATCTCGTGCTGGGTTCGAATACAGGAGGCGGTGGATATTGAATGAAAATATCATTTAATGGTGTTTTAGGTAGTGCTTCGTTACATACAAAATATCTTCATTTTTTTGGTTCATGAAAAGGTCAATTCGTAAATTTGGGTAATAATTAGGGTCAATATTTTGATAAACTACATTTACTAAAAATTGTTTAAATAAGCATTTTTACTACACTTTAATTTTGCGACAGGAATACATTTTGTCAATAACATTGACATGAGTTTGATTATAGCTAGAAATCTTATTATCGATTGTCATTAACTCTATCATTAAATCTTGTCATTAAATCTTATTATCGATTGTAATTAACTGGACTTGTCCCAATACTACTACTTGCAATGGTTTGAAAATACAAGACTGCTCAACAAAAGCATTATCACAAGCTAATGACCTCTCGCTTGTATCAACGTTGTACAGGGTGATTGGTGGTTCACTTTCGAAATTCAAGGACGTGACAGTTTGAGATCATACATGAAGGGAAAAATAAAATTAAAAATTAAATAGGTACCTACTTTTATCATATATTTATGATCAGAATCGAGTACAGAGTGCTCTCTTTCAATATCTAAAATTTGTCACCAGTCACCCTGTAGGTAGAAGTAGATACAGCAATGCGCGCCTTCTGTATTTATAAGCTTTTTTATTTAATATCACGTTTGACCTTAGCCTCATCTGATGTTAGTAACGACAAAATTGAAGATGGAGAATCAATCAATAACACATTATAATCATAAAAAGAGTACTAATACTATAGTTATTGCGCAAAAAAATGTTGGCTGGTGACTAAAATACAACTCAGCAGTGCGATCACAGAACTTTATCGAATCGTATATTAACGAATGTTTACGAATGCTCGTATAGTATGGAGTCGGTTGCAAGTTTTGAGTAACATTGTAATTTTTTATTTTACAGATATTTATGAGTACAACATGTTTACAAACATTCAAAATTAACAAGGCACACATTTATTTAAGCTGGCCGTGCGGCATTGGATAGATTTTAATTTTTTCTTAAAAACCGTCTCCATACTATACGAACATTCGTTAACAAACGGTTCGATAAAGTTCTGTGATCGCACTGCTGTGTTGTGTCGCAAACGTAGGAATTTTTATTTCTTTAAACTCATTTCTTAGTGTTGCTCTGGAACTAATGCTTTTTTTTACTTTAACACAGGTCAACGTAATGAGCGGCCACCAATTTCTTCATCCAATATTGCCATGCGAGTTCCTAGACTCGCCAGAGTTCGAATCTAGTCGAGCTACTATTGATGAAAAATTCAAGGTAAGTCATTGGCGTAAAGTACTTATTGTTATAAATATTGGGATCAAACGTTATATGTTTAAATGACGAAGTAAAAGATGCACTTTTCCATTCCATATTTAAAAGAAATAAAATGTATGATTAAATTTCATGCAAACAATATTGATACAAATCAATATAAGTATGTTCATTCATGTATTAATTGTATTCTTAATTTGGACCCCGCCCCTACATAAATAAAATATGCTCTATCAAATTTATGCAGATAAGATACGGTTAGAATAAATGTTAATAATTAAAAAGTCCGCAGGCAACCAATTCTCAGTTTTCTGTCTTATTTTACCAACTTTGCTTTTTGTTTCTTTCTGAATTTGACGATTTAAATAGCTTGTCTATATTAGAAATAAATCCGAAAATATTTTATATAACACAACTCTGTTCAGTAAAACATAGACCTTGTACTAACCAAGTTACGGAGCAATTTTCTTTACCAATGTTCAAGCCCTTTCAAGGCGGATTCCGCCTTTGACATATTTATATTACGCTCGCATCGCCCATCAAGACACCTCATCAAAAAGGAATAAGATAAAGGTGTTATAATCTTCCAGCCAGTCGCTCTTTTTCACCTCTATATCGTAATATAAATCCCTGTCGTCTCGAAATAGACTTATGAAAAATTGCTCTTTAGTACAAGGCACCTATAGTAAGTACCTTGTTGTTATATTGAGTGAGTTGTGAGTGAATCAGAAAGGTAATGTTCTAGATTCTTTGACCTATATACGGCAAATGTTACAGAAAAGGGAGAATTTGCTCGCTAAGCCTATGAAAGGTTAAAGTTGAATGGACTTTAGTAATTGATCGGAAAGCGCCGTCATGTCAAGAAAGTTTTGGTACTGATTTAGGTTCTGTTTGATTTGTTACGCAAACATCGAAACGATTCCTATAAAAAAAAGAGTAAGTATTGTTTTTAGGATTTAAAAGTAAAAACTTGTTGTGAGCTGTAATTATTATAATCAGTTTAATCAAATATAAATGTGATTAAAAGTTTTGTCTCGACATCTAAACATAAAAAAATACATCTTCTCTGCCAACAAAACGATCACGTTTATGAAATTTTATTACTGGACGTATACAAGTAAGATCCAAGTTTATGATCACTGAATACATCATACTGGGTTATAGTGCCTCTCTTTTTCGTTGACCTAATTGTTGTCTAATATGGCGATATAAAACAACCCGAGTGGCTATAAATGAAAGAAACTAGGTTAAATATCGATAAAAGGTGAAGGTATGTTCTTGCAATTTAAACACGACTATTAAGTATTTATCGTAATTACAATTATATTAATCGAATGGCTCTGGATAGATTTTATTATAGTATTTCTATTTCCTTAAGTACCGATGAGGTATTATTTATTTCATGAAAGATACAAGCAGCGTAGCGTGGTTTTACCCGCGGGACTTGATACCGTCGGAATTTTTTGATAAAATATAGTTCTACACTTTCATCAGGAGTTAGGTTATCAAAAGCAACCTTTTAACAAATTCGTCAGTTCCTTAAAAATTTTTTTTTTTTTCATTGTTTCGCGCGCCTACAATCGCGTAATTTCTTTACTCACGAGATACTAAGGACCAAAAGTATAAGTACTATTAGTGGGCTGTAAGGTTCCTATTCTCCAGAAAAGTTAAGTATGGTAGTTTAAAAAGAGCCCTGAAATCTATAACAACATAACTCTTTTTATCTAAATTATATAAACGTCCACACTTTAAAAATAGGAAACAAAAAAAGAAAGTAAAGTGAAAAGGTTACAAGAAATGTTTTGTTCATTATCATCCAAAATTTTTGAAATATCTCGAGTACTTTTGTTTGAGATATTTTAAAATGATGAAATGCAATATCCTCAGTCACATATAACATAAGATAAGGCGCTTAGCAATTAACAATCCAGTGAGTCTAGAAAAATATACATATAATAAAAAAAAATCTGATATATAATACCTTCATACTATATTTAACTTTCACGATTCAAATAGAACAATTTTTAACAGGATTAGTCATTCGTGACTGCGGGTTCTGTAAACATCTAGTTAAAATATAAATTGCACTTATAATTGAATACATCATGAATTTAAATAAAAAGTGTTTTACTTCATAATAAAATATAAATATAGTAAAGTAGCAATTTACATCATCAGTTTTTCGATCTTAGCGAACACAATTCATCGATTTTACAAGAAATAATTGCTTACTATCACTATTATGTAGGTATGTAAGCAAACGTCTTCCTTCAGTTTATTTTTTCAACTCATTCTTACACAAAAGCTGATCTTGTTTTGAAAACTCATGCCGTCTCCATTTTTCTTGAATCAGGTATCAATAGTGGCCGCGTCATCTTGTCGCTACGTGTATTGGCAGCGAAGCTCTTTAGAATATCTCTTCGTGAAGGAACCGTATTTAGCATGCGTCGTAACAACTTTAATAGCAAGAGATATTACAACCAAACTGTACGCTATGAATAATAAAATTGTCACGGAGAGAGGCTCCCACTTAGATATACGGCTTCCTAGTATATCGCATGCTTTGGCGCGAAGTCCTAGGAGATTGAAGTCGTTGAATAAGCCCGCTCCGCCGACGACAGTGCAGCCGGTGCCGCCTATGAAGAGGCCAAGTAAGTCTTATTTAGATTAAGTTTTATCAGCTTTGTTTTGCTATGTTATGTTTTCTTCATCATGGTTAAAATATTCTGAAATAAAAAAACTATGGATATTTGTCTTGCTACGAATTGCTACGATTATCGTAGCTACTACATAGAATGTAGATAGGTATTGATAGGTAATTATACTTTATCTAATTTTCTGAGAAAATAAAATATCTCAGAAAATTAAAAAATAATACTGCCTTAACTTTTCATGCTAATTTTTTCTTCTTTTTAATTTTTTGTGAACACGGGGTCTGCAAAGAAACCGAAACGTTGAGTTAAAATGTAAAATATAAATTGAACCCGATAAACCCAGCTAAAAGTGTGTTATTTAAATTAAAAAATTCATTGAATTTGAAGTTCAAAACAAAATTCAAAGATTAAATTGTACTTTAAATAGTTAATAACTAAAACAATGTTTTGTATTCGAATAAAAGAAAGACCATTTAAAAAATGGTTTTACATTAAATCGAAATAGCTGTCTTGTAGAGTGCAGTAAGTTATCGGTCTGGGAGACAGTATTAAAAATGGAAACTCGTTTGGTGGCTATGTAGTTCCAGTTTTATTGCATCCTAGTGCTGAAAGAAATAAAAGATACTGCGCTGATGAAAAATGCATTTTTACAAGGCAATGCAACAGTTATGTAAGGATTAGTTCAATTTAAAAAAAATACGTAATTAAACATTGATATATACGCAGTGGGCCACAGTGCTGTACGTGCGTGTAATGAAGCACAGCTGAGAGATGCAAGACATTTTCCCAATAAAACTAAATGATCATCGGAAATTGTTGAATTTTGAACAATCGGAAGTATAAGAAACTTTTAGGTGTCCTGCCATATTTCTTTGTCGTATCATAGGTATCCCGGTCTAGATATTATTATTAGCATTATGTATTGCCATGGATGTATTGTTCATCGCAATGTATTGTTCAGGATTACTACTCTAACGGTGGTGTGTTCCGGCAGCGTATTTACAAACGCCATTAGAGTGAAAGTGTAAACTGAACTGGCTTAGCTTTTGTATGACAAAAACTTGCCGAAACCCTAATCTATTCTAGTACAGAAATTGACTCAAATCGCGTAGGCTTTGTGAGATTAATTCCAATGTAACATTACAGCAACAAATGCAATGCCATTTGATATCGAAATTAACCGATTATTAGCTTCAATAATAGGTTGATACTTAAATGACAATTGTTCTGATTTTCAAGGATAGAAATAGAATGTGCATGCATTATGACCATCGTTATTTCTATGACTTAAAGTTTTAATTTTGACTGTGTCGGGATTGTCAAGGGTTGACTATAATAACTGACCAGGTTTATGGCGCTTCGCTGGCCGCTGTTGCGGTACCGCTCGCTTCGCTCGCTCAGCTCGCGTACGTGTACAACTATACGCAACCTAAGGATTCCGGTGCGGGAACCCTTCTCGTAGCTTAATCTCTTTCATCGCAATGTATTTTAAACAAAGATGTACTTTTCATCTTGACAAAAGTGAATTTGAAAATTTGAGTGAATATGTATAATACAGTACTAGGTTTTGTCCTTGGATTTCTTTGAAAATATCAAGACAAAAAGCTAATCCATTTGAGTCATTTTTTTTTACTGAGATAGATTAGGCATTGTCGATTAATATGCATAAACCAAAGCTCTTCTATTAGAGTCTGACTCGTGACTCAAATAGTGTAGCCTTTGTAAATACGCGTTCCGGCACTGAATGGCTCTTATCGGGTGAGACTGGGTTCTTAAACATTCCGCAACAGTATTTATTTGTCATAAGTTTTGTATGAAGTCGTCCTGGCTCAGTGGTTCTTATGTATATCAATCGATATAGCAGGTTAAGTAAAGCTCGCCGTGGTCGGTACAATGGTGGGGGATCATTTCTCACGGCGACTTCCGTGCTTCGGAGGGCATGTTAAGCAGTCCGTCCCGAGTATGAATACGTTAATCGTTAGGGTTTGCCAGAAACTATGTCAGCGCTCTCTGAAACTACCAGCACAGGGTCAGCTTGGTTTTCTACGGCCTACACCTAAACTCTATTGAAAACAATGAATAGCATTTGAGATCGATTGCTAAATGTGGCCTCCGAAGAATGGAAGTCTTTGTGAGAACTCAATAGTTAACAGGAGTCACAACACCTCGACGACTTCTTTTGTTAGTTTCCTAACTTAGATGAGATAATGAGATAATATAAATTAAATCACTTGTACATCTCTCCTCATAGATTGCTGGGCACGAGTACCCGAACCATCGCCAACTATAAAACGAAACGAGCTAACCTCTCCAACGTACACCGGTATCGACGAAGAGCTAATGCCTTTAGCAGAAAACGAGGCCCCGGCGGCGTCATCCGACGACCTGTCAATAGCTGACAGCTGTCTCGATACGTCATCCAAGTACCACAGCTGCGAGGCGGTCGAAACTGACGATGAGTTACGACATTAGAATATGTTTTCAAGTATAGGTTCCAATGCGGAGTATTCACATATGTAGATACTTATTTTGTTCTTATATATTTTCTTTCATTTTTTTATATAGGTATTGTTTATGACTGGACCTTTCTTATATGTAACATCGAATTGTAACGTTCATGCTGACAAATGAATGAATTGTTATTACTATGAACTTTTCGTATTCATTTTCTTTTCCATCAGATGAGATGAAAGATAATTGTTATATAGACTGTTTAAAATAATTAGTTTATAGTTTTTATAATTCATTTATGTTTGAATCTAACTTCATTCTAATCGTATACCTAAAAGGCAAAGTTTGGAAGGATGTATGAATGGATATGAGATTAGATATAAAGAATTGATTGACAAAAGCTTGACTTGAAATTTTGCACAAAGATAAATTATACATAGGACATTTTTTCTATGTATACTGGAATTTGAGTATGAAATATCTTGCATGTAATGAACCATTGGTATAAAAGCGGAAAAAGGCAGTTATTCTGTTAATGTTGAGATTTTTTTAGATTGAAATACACTTAACGGTTTCAGTAAAGGCTGTTTTTTGGCTTTGATATCTTTGTTGTAAACATATTGAGCTGATTTTTAACGTTATAATAAATAAAAGGCTTGAAGATGAGTGATTACAGTTTTCGTAAAGACACAGCAACGTAAAGTTAAAATGTAAAATATAATTAAATATGATATAAACCAACCAAACAGTATTTTATTTAATTAGTTGTAACTTTTTATTACATTGTGCTCCATTAAGCGAAAATTGTTTGCTTTAGTGGAGATTTTTATAGGTAAGTATGTAGCACTCACTCGATTTGTAATTTATAAGTTTGCGGGTCGCTAGTGAAAGTTAAAGATCTAAGAATTTAAGGTGTTTTAGAATATTAAAAGATAATGTAAGTTTGACACTTGTTAAATGTAATTTATGTCATCCTAATCAAAGATTTAAATCCATAGATGCGCCCTTTCAGTAAAAAGAACTGACGAAATATTGTCATTACTGAAAGAGGTGCATGCACAAGTTTTGTGACAGTCTCTAATGAGCACTTGTCGTGCACGTTCACATAGCTTATTTTGCTTAAAATATTTACATAAAGACTTAATTATGCTGTCTTGTTCATTTCGCGGGTGTAAAAATACAAGTCGCAATACAAACAAGGATGAATATATTACTTTTCATGCGTTACTAATTATTATATTATTTAATGTATTTCTCGATTTTGTCGGGCAAGGAAGCGCCCGGCCGCCAAAGAGTAAGTAATTAGATAGTAAATAAAAGATCAACTCAATACATAATTTAACCTATTAAAATCATAATAGAAAACCTTTGAAGTTTTTATTTTACTTTATAAAGCCGTCGTATTTTTTGACTACTTAATGTAAATAGAAAAATATATTGGTTCATTATATTAACATATATTAAATCATAACGGTTTTAATTAATAATTTTAAATTAAAAACACATCTTTCCAGGGCTAAAAAATGAAGTTAGCTCAATCAGCCTAATTATTTTTACGTCCAGTATCGACTATGAAACTATGCTTTTTTTATGAATTTAAATAAAAGCCTAGATTGTTATACCTTGTTGAGTAGCTGACAAATTATTATTTCAACTTTCAATCGCTCAGAACTATGTATTTAGTAATCTTACATATAATTTTGGTTACCTACTCAGATCATAGAACATCTTAATCTGCATTTGAGAATCAAATAATAATGTTAAAGTGCACTAATTTTAAAATATGACATTTAATGGCAAAATTCGGCAATTTTTATTTAAAAAATTAAAAGTCTTTATCTCGAAAACGGTTAGGTTTGGGGTAAGGTGTTTCATAGTGAAATAAGTAAGAAAAGATGGGTACTATTCACCCTTAATGGATCTAGGTCGACGATGGAATTTGAGACTTAATTTTATTTACATAAAAAAAAACACAAACAACAGAACGCCAAAAAAATTATAAGTTGGTGCTTTTTGCAGGTACTTAAGTTAACAATCCTTTAGGTATGTGCTTAAATAAATAAACGATTTATAAATATTTATCTTTATTTTTATTACTCTGTAATCATTTTAGGCGTGTTTTCAGCGTAAGTTACATCTGATCTTATTCTGTGACGTTTGTTGACGTGGACGTGCCGTGCTTGTGTGAGTAAAAATGACAACCTACGACACGTACGGGCAAATCTATGGATTTAAATCTTTGATCCTAATATGATAATTATTGATAAAGTGCTTTTTTATATTGTTAACCTTTATTTGAAATTATTATTATTAAAAGTTATACTAATCATACCTTCCGAATTGTTTCATTTCTTAATCGATACACATTATAATAAATCTATCACTGCAATTAAATAACGGCCATAGTTGGACTAAGACTCCATCTAATGGAGAACCTTGTGCCATTATTGTCTAGCGTAGAGAGCAATATTATGTAAAAAACCCCTTTAAGTTATGGGAATAAACTGAAATAATCCCATCATTGGAAAATCGGATTCAAATATAAAATATGTAGGTATCTCAGAATAAAGTAAAACATTATATTGACTCTGGGTTGAATAATGACGTGCTTCACACACTACAGGTCCCCGGCAATTTCAGAAAAATAGTACATTGTAAACGGTCATCTGTCATGAACCAGCAGAAAATTCAGAAACTAACAAAGTTATATTTTAAATTAAAAGTCTGCTTTATAATAATATATTATATTTCGGAAGTAACAAACTGCAAAATCAGGTCATTTTTCCTTCAACATCCTTTATACATAATCTCTTCCAAAGTCTTTTTTATATTGGTGTAGGCAAGTTTACTCACACAATTTAAAATGAAATGAAATGAAATTGAAATGAAATGAAATTTATTTATTTGATAAGATTTTCAAACACTTATATGGTCTTAGACAATAAAATGTAGTCGATAGAAGTCAAATTAAGACAATTTATACTTATTACTAGGTTGAAGACATTACATTCATAATTATATTGTTTTATTATTATATTTGACATAATTGAATTTAATTTATATTTAATTAATCAATTCAAAAATACATTTTAGCGATAATGTCAAAATATATTATGATATAGTATTACAATATTATTGATTGGAAAACGGATAGGAGTGTCTATTAAGAACAGCTTGCTTTTTAATTATTAGTCAATATTAGTCCGAATTATAAAACACTAAAAACAATATACTGGTGATAGGTATACCTTTGAGTCAGAAGTTCCCATTGATAAAAACTAGTCTATGGCATTAGAAAACCGAGTACAGTTATTCCCTATTCCATAACCCTCTTCTAAATGATTATGCGATAAGTAGGCACAAAGCAATTCATGACAAAGCTATGATGAATGACAAGGCTACACGTCGTAAGTGGACACCCCTTGAAAGCAATCAATCAAGCTGAACTATTCACTTACTCACTCAATGACCATTGGCTAGCGGTATTTAATTAATAAATGTATTTAAGCTAACATTAAGTTAAGGTTAGTCAATTATTTTCGAATAAAATACTAGAGATTTAAAATGAATTTTTGTGGGCGATAGGCTGACCCCCTGTCACTACAGTAGTCTCTTTCCATCTTTATAATACCTCCAAATTTGTCAAACGTGACATCAGATGGTCTTGTAACCTCTGGTGTTCTGCCTACCCCGTAAGGGATACAGGCGTGACGTTATGTATGTATTTAAAATGAACTGACTTCACAAAAGTTCTACGTATCTATACTCATATATAAAGCTGAAGAGTTTGTATTTTTGTTTGTTTGTTTGAACGCTCTAATCTCAGAAACTACAAGTGGGATTTGAAAAATTATTTTTGCATTTGATAGCCCAACTCTTGAGGAAGGTTAAAGGATATATTTTATCCCGAAATTCCCACGGGATCAAAAGTTACGCGGGTAAAACCGCGCGCGGTGGCTAGTATAAGAATATTGCTCAAATTATACCACAATCAATCTTTATTGTTAAACTCAAAACTGGTGGTAGAATAGAGAACACAATTGCTTTAAAAAACTTTAATCATAGCACATAAGGCTAAATGGCATCTTAACTTAATCTTTACACTTTTTTGTTATCTTATATTTAAAGAGTGAGAAAAAAACCTTTGATAAAACTCGGCCGTAAAAGACAAGACAGATTAAGACAAGAAATTACCCAAACTCAATAATTTTTAATTCCCTTTTCTCATGCGTTTTATTAAATTTAACACGACAAGATTGATTTGTCAAAAACGCTTAGCAGAATAAAAATAAATTAAAGAATGGGATGTTTTTAGCCTTTATCATCAGTTTCAACTTTCCTCTGTATCAAATAAAAAGATTTGTAGTAAACCTCATCTTATTATTTTTTTTTTAACTTAAAAATAATACTTTTTTATTTTATAATTATCCTTAAGTTCAGATTGACATTAAAGAAAGTTAAAAATTATAGAAAAATTTATACTTTCTGTTTTGAAAATCCAACAGACCCAGAGTAAATAATAAGTTGTTTTTTAAACAGTGACGTAATAATCAACGAATGCAGAGCATCAAAAAAAAACGATTTCAAGTCAAAACATTGAGTGTCATCCACGTAAACATTCTCCGAAATCATACATATTCTTTCAAAAATTTGAAATTTTCAATGAAGTACTCAACCGATTTCAATGAAATTTATATGGGACCAACTATAATATGAAACAAGAATTTTCAAAATCTATTCATAATTTTCTGAAATATAGTGTAGCAAAGACATAAAAAAAACATACTGACGAATTGAGAACCTCCTACTTTTTTGGAAGTCGGTTGAAAAGATTTAAACGCGCTTGTTTAGCGGGAAAAGTCGTGTTTCCTGTGTTTTAGCACCCGTATAATCTCTTCTCGATAATTAAACGACAGACAAGTAAACATTATTATACCAACTTCATATACAAAACCATATCTAGAGAATGCAGAAACGTCTGTCATGTATTTTATTCGTTCTGTTTATTTCCACTTCACATAACGCCAAATTAAGCATCTCTCTTACAACTTTATTGCATACTTATTCTTTCTCTTTACAACGAGCTCGAGCAAATAAGTCTCAAGTGAAATATGACTCATAAAATCCAGGCCAAGCTTCTACCCATACCTTACCCATCTGTCGAATTAAGCACAAATAGCTGGGTCGTTTGGCGCCGGTCCGTGGTCAGAGTGCCAGGAAAAGGGCCTGATACGTGGCCCTGCTTGCCAAACACTCAACGACAGATGTTGGTCTTTTAGCCAAATGAACCCCCATCTGAACTAGGCTTGTGTTAGTTTTATGCTTTTTGGCTATGAAACATAACTTTATCAAATAGTGGGTTGAACACGAGTGTACTTATCGAAAACTATGTGCCTACTCGTAAGTACCTACAACAAGCTCAGTAAGTTATTGCATAATGTAGCGATTGGTGAGCTACGTAGCTTGATTGATTGATTGAAAAGCTTACAGGGTTGAAGCTTATATGAATATTAATTGCAAGCTTTGCTGACATTTGAGATATTGTATGACATTTGAGATGTTGTATGGTATTATTATATAATGTTGAAGTTGTTTGTTGATGTTAATTTAAGGCTAAAGATCAAGTTTTTGACAATTTGAAGCGTCATTTGAAAACCTTTATGGCATTGGATAAAACTAACTCATTTTGACACCAATAGTCACGGGTTCGATCCACGTAAATTCAATAATTTGTGTACATGGGTTAATGTTTCTTATAAGTATAAATATGATACAAAAAATAATTTAAATAATAAATAATAACTCCCCAGACACCAACTACATGGACCCAAAGTAAGCATAGCTTGTGTTATGGGATACCATGTAGCGAACTAGGGGGAACCTAGAATATAAATACATATATAGATAAACACCCAGACACGGAACATTTTTTTTTCTTATTCCGTGCGGGAATCGAACCCGCAACCACTAGCGTCTGAGGCAAACAGGTTTACGTAAAGTGGTCGTCAAAATATTCCAAATATTCCTTAATTTGTGGCGCACTTGCGCTGTATGTAATGATGTCCATACAGATTTATTTAATTGATTTGTCAATGTTTGGATAACAAAAACCTCATGGAAATAAGTAAACTAAACATGTTGTATATATGTACTAACCTACATCGATCTATACCGTTTCGCACAAGCCTGGCCTAGATGTTAAGTTCGCAAGTCATTACACTTAGCCAGTAATTGCTATGGTTTTCGTCTATTCCAAAACTACGGTGAAATTGCTAGATTAAATTCTAAAGTTTTTGAAAACTTGAAGTGCATTTCGAAACACGGTCTTAGTAGGTATAACTAATTAGTAAAGTAAGTTAGCATGTATTGATGTAATTTTAAATTAGAATCTGTGTTTTTTAAAGTAGGTATGTCTAATAATTTTGTCGTAAGTAAGAATTACGGCGATGACTCTTTATCAACCGATTTCCAAAAAACAAGGACGTCCGTATGTTTTTTTTGTGTCTTTGTTACACGATATTTCAGACAATTATGGATAGATTTTGAAAATTCTTGTTTCATATGATAGTTTTTAAAAAATATGTATAATTTCGGAGTATGTTTACGTGGATGACATTATAAGTCGGCCAAAGTTTTGACGTGAAGTCGGTTTTTTAAATGCTGTGCATTCTTTGATTATTTTACTTTAAATGTTCATCGAGTTATTAATAGCACCAAGTAGTTTAGACTGATTTTTTTTTGTATTTCAGAACGTTATCATAAATGATAAGTGCCTGAGATTTTTTTATTTTATAAATCTAATCAACAGATAGTTGATGAAATAAAAAAGCAATCACGTGACGGCAAACGCGCCACAGCCATATGTGTTCGTCATAATGTAAATGCTTTGATAAAACGATAAAACGAGCTGTAATGTAACGAAAACAAAACTAAAAATATTTAAATAGAACCCAATTTATAAATTAAATGTCCCTTTATCCTGTTTCCAGTACACATACCTATTCAGTTCATTTATTTCATATTTTCATGCCTGTTTTATTTGTTAAACAATCATCATTTAGAACGAAAATAACGTTTATTGCCCCCAATTATACACTTCGGGCTCGGGATTTTCATCGTTATCATAGTAAATGTTCAGTATGAAAAACACCACTAAGAGAAAATTAACCCTTCATTGATTTTCTCAAAATACAAATAATTACATAATCTGTTTTTTGTTAAGTGCCTAAAATGAGGTAAAGGTGAGGTAAAATGAGCCTTATATTTAATTCTCTGGTGGCAATTTGTAACAAGTAAATTATAAAATAATTAGGTTTTTATAAATTCAGCATGATTCTGCTCAAGTAAAAACACCTCCCGATTACGACAAGGAAAATAAACCGGACTGTATGTATGCATACCTATAATGTTAATTGCTGGGATGAACGCTGTTACTACTAAATATTTTTTCAAAGTGATCCTTATTTTAAAGCAAAACAAACCTACATAGGAGTCTTTAAAAGTTATGTCAATCCATTAAGAATACGGAAAGGGAAACAATCAGAAAACAATCTTATCTGCCTCAAAAGCTTACTTGAAGTCAATGAGTGTGTATAATAATAGAGTTAAAACAACAAATAGGTACTTAATTATGGATACAGGAATTATGATCTTACAAACAAAAAATAAACCGAACTATGAAATATTTCACATGAAATAATCTTTGCAATTACTCATAATATTTTTCCTAAAGCAATTTCTGCCAGGCACCAATAAAGCGACATAAAACTATAAAGATTATTTGCATTCCAAAATGTAATACAAACACACGGACAGTAGACAGCGAATAGTTCTCAATAGTTTTCTGTTCTCAAACTGGTGTAAAAAAGGTTTCTAAATTGTAAAAGTTTTTAGCCACTCAACTATGTTTTTATGGCTCTAATGACTGAACAAAGGATATGTTTCCGTTTCTTTGTATGGGGCTAGAATGCAAGCACAAGGATATATTGAAGAGTATAAGTATACAAACAAATAGTAGTCACTCAATTTCAGATAGACACCGTATTAAAAAAGCGCAAGATTTATTAAAAATCGCTTCTCCATACATAGACATTCAATTCATCCTTACTTCAATTGACAAATTTCTACCAAATGACAAGACATTGACAGTTTTGATAGTAATTAGAGTATCAAAAATGGCGAAATGTAAAGACGACCTTGCATGGCGGTTGTCATTTACAATAGACTTCGCTTGGTGGTAGGATCCCTTCTGGGTCCGCCTGGCTAGCGACCACCCTTTATATAAAGTCTGCCGCCAAATGTTACCGCTCCGGCGGTAATGTGTTCCGGCAATATTGTATAAAGAGCCAGTTCCTTCCTAAACCCGTGTGCTTCCATCTTCGACCTCATCGTCACTTACCATCAGGTGAGATTGAGGTCAAACGCGGGTTTAGTCACTCATAAAAAAAAAAAAAGACTTTAACATTTTTGTGCGCCATTAATTTATCTTATTGTAATTTTTATATTTTATCGATACCAGCATAATTTCAGCTACGTTGTGTTCTAGTGATTATTAAATATTCCAATTGGAAATATTATCTTTAAGAGTTTTTTTTTTTATTGCTAAGCCTGATTTAGCACGTCACCGCTGGCGCGGTGATATTTAGCGGCAAATATTATATGAAGGGTGGTCGCTAGCAAGGGCTATCCGAGCTAACCACCAAGGGGGATTAACTCGGTTTCGTCTACTTTTGCGGTAGGGCTATCCTGAGCCGATACTTCGTAGCCGCGGCTTATGAGTGAAGGGAAGCTTTTTAAGCGAAGCCGCGAGGACACCCTCTGAATTTATATTATAAACGTACTTTATAGTTTGTGAGGATGGATGTATGGATGTCTATTACCCTTTTACATGAAAATGGCTTTTCAGGTTGAGCTGAAAGAGTAATGTTCAAAGCTAACCTGTCAGATTTTTGACAACTCATGAAATGTATTAAAACAACATACAGTGCAAATAATAGCTCATGTTCGGTTAATTCCAAATCATTTACTTATATTAGAAACCGCAGCAAGGATTTTAATATTTTACTATCTCAAGTTACTCAATAGACTATTAGTATCATCCATTTGAAATGAAAATCCCGATATCGTTTCTAAGAAATTAATTCAAGTCTGCACCAATAGTTTATATATAAACAGGCAGCATTTCAATGACAATATCATTCTTATACATTCGCATAGGTACCTAACAAAAAGTAGTTTGACAGGTCAGACACTGTATGGACCGTGAACATTAATCTTTCGTACATGGTAGAAAATAGATCATGTATAATTTATCCCAGTTTTTCTAGAGATCGTGATTTACGCGTTTCAAGTATATCATCATATAACAAATAGAACAAACTTCAAGAAACTCAACTTCTTTCTCTATAGATTTCGCACTCGATGTTCGAACCACATTTACATAGACTGGCCAAGGCTGTTGCAATCGTGCTGATGCCTCTTATCCGTTCCGCCTGATTCTAGGGGTTACGTGCGATTTACCATTTTGTAACGTTATCAGATGCCCCGGCGGCGTAACTAACAAAGGAACTCTAAATAACTGTGAAGCAAGATCGATATGCCCGAACACATTCGCTTTAATCTACATGCCGATGGCGGATTCAAATTTCCTTATAGGGGGTGGGTTGGCATTTTTATGTTTGCGTTATCTATGTCAACGCATTTAAGGCTTTAGCAACCCGAATGGTATTAAATATCGGTTTCATTGTTATTCTTTTAAATTTATTTATTTATTTGTATTTTTAACAACCTATTGAATTAAATTACCTTTTGGCAAAAACAAATGATCAATAATAGAAATACAAAAATTAAAAAGTCGCATAACTTAATAAACGTATTATGAAATTGAATTATTAAAATAAAATATCTTAAATACAATCCAAATTGAACTTGTTTCCAACAAACGTAAATTGACAAGAGGGCAATGAGGAATCTGACGGTAAATTTAAACAAGCATAAGCAAAATATATCTTTTCAATTTTTTGTATGATATACTTGATATTTCGACGGGAACGAAGTGTTTGTAAAAACAAATAAGGTTTTTTTAACTTTTGTAAAAAATCGATGACAAAGTAAACCAGTAAGTATATTCTGAAAATAATGGCTTACTAACTTTGACAGTACCTACAATATTAAAATAGGAGATTCCATTTTTCGCAGTAACTGATGGATGTCAGTTTCATGCATGGCAGTCGATCTACACGATCTACACCTGCGTCCAACAACGGTGCAATGCAATGTCGATGTTTCGTATGACTTATTGCACAGAGATTTAGTTTCGTGGGGTTCCGTACCCAAAGGGTAAAACCGGACCCTATTACTAAGGCTCTGCTGTCCGTCTGTCCGTCCGTCACCAGGTTGTATCTCATTAACCGTGATAGTTAGACAGTTGAACATTTCACAGATAAATACTAAAAGTTGATTTAAGTTGTAAAACTAACAAATGGGCTAAGTTGCCACAATAAAGAGATTTTATTATAACTACATAGATATGACTACTTATATGTATAATGTATAGATATATACATATTGAACTAGCTTTTCATAAAGCATTGCCGGAACACATCACTGCTGAAGCGGTGATATTTGGCGGCAGATTTTATATGAAAGGTGGTCGCTAGCCAGGCGAACCCTGAAGGGGTTCTACCCCCAAGCTGGGGTCCCTCGGATTAGTCGACTTCTACGACACGCTTATCCAGGCGCGGTAGGGCTATTCTCACCCGACCCTACACGGATATATAAATACATATACTATTTAAATACATAGGTACATATATAAATCCCATATAATACACACATAAGATAAACATATATGAAATAAAAACAAATTATAAGATAGATTTTGCTGGGAAATGTGATTTGACTAGTTTTTTGAATTGCTGAACTGTTTGAGCTTTTTTGATTTCCAGAGGCAGTTCGTTCCACAGCGACACAGCTGAAACCGTAAAAGATTTATTATTAAATTCGGTTTTATGTACAGGTGTGGATAGCATACAGATATCGATTGATCAAAGCTTTCTGTCGTGATGTGTTGTCGATATGAAAATTTTGTTTTTAAATAGCTTGGTGGCGCCAGGATTGAACAATACGCTGTATAAGACAAAGAAGGTGAGTATTCCGGTCAAAACAAATTGGAATCCACTTGAGCTTAGTGCGTTATTCGGAAACATTCGTGTTAACGTAAATTAAATATGAACCTTATGCATAGATTTTGAAGCCTTCAAGTTTATTAGAAAGGTCTTCTGTAATATCGAGATAGCAAGTGTCCAAGTAGTCAAGGATAGGAAATAGTAAGGACCGTGAAATAGAAATTTTGTTGGAGGTTGGTTTGATTGCGCAAAAGTTTTAAAGAAAATGTAGCTGCAAACATCTTCCTGCTCACTGCATCGATTTAAGTTTTCCAGGTAAGATTGCTATCAAAAAATACTCCAAGATTTTTAACAGAGTTGCTAAGTTCAACTGTGACACCGTCTACCATAATACGTGGGCAAAAAGTCCAGTCAATTGGGCTAGTTTGTTTTGGGCTGCCAATTATGATAGTCTGTGTTTTAGCTGGGTTTACCGTGGCTCTTACTCCAGAAAGAAATTTTATCGAGGTCGTCATTTATACTCGTTATGGCTTATGGCAGATTTTCAAGCCTAGTATGAGTGTATATTTGAAGATCGTCTGCATACATATGGTAAGAAGAAGTCAAATTATTTGTTATAGAATTGATCAAATAGAAAAAAGGAGGAGGAGAGAAAAGAGAGGAGACAACACGCTACCTTGAGGGACGTCAGCTTAAATTTTGCACAAAGCCGAAATGGTGTCTTCACCTACTAAACGTCCACACAAGTAAGAGTGAAACCAGCCAACTACGGACGGAGATATGTTAAGAGAACTGAGAAGCTGCAATAGTATGGAAAAGTCAACACTTTTGAAAGCATTGCTTAAATCGAGCAGAGTTAATACTTATTTTAAGAGTCGATTTAAATTTTCATAGGGGTGGTACATACATTGTGGAAAATTATTTAACCAGTAAGATTTCGGTTTAAAAGATGTGGATAAAAAAGAAAGTTACTAATGGAAAGGCATGAAATTGTAGCCAGCCTGGAGATACAGACACCTTACAATATTGATATAATCGCGTTGAAGGCAGACCTGTTGTGCTCTTGGACGAGACCTTTCACGTATCCTATAGGTAGTCAATAAATGCTGGCAAATAGAAAATGAAGGTGTCTTCAAAACCAATCTGTTGGTGCATGATGGATCATTATTAATGCTGATATTGAAATGGGGTTTATACCAAACGTCCAATTAGTATCAAGACGAACAACGAGTATGAAAGAATATTGTGTACTAGACGTTCAAAAATATAGGTAGGTACATACATCATAAGTATAGTCAGGCTAATGAAAGTAGAGACTGAAAAATCTGGCGTATTTGAAAAAATACCATCATGGTAACCCCGACAATACATGGATTAAACAAACTTGATACTTGATTTTATCGTAGAAAATAACAAAATTGGGTATGTTCTACTTTTTGATGAAAAGTATATTATTAAAACGATAGGCAACTAGTATTAATCAGGTTTAAAAATAAAATAACAAAATACAAAAATATTTTTATTCATTGTACTTATTCAAAATCTAAATCGAGCATTCCTACATGGTTATGCTTTCAACTCGTACCTATGTCTGTTTCTTATTCCCTCATTTCTACCAATGAGGTATGAATCTAGGGGGGGGAATCTAACAATCTAACAAAAAATTACTTTCGACTTTAACTAAATATATGTATATCAAATGAACGCTTATGAGCAGCCTATTCTTAATATACTTATATAGTTATACATATGTATACTTTAGATTTACCATATTCACTGAAAAACTGGCATTACAGTAAGTATTACCTATGACATTTTTGTTTGCATTATACGCGGTTTTAGTCAATTCGCTGGGCTTCTGTTTCATAGGTTTTTACATTTTGTGCACTACTTTTGAAGGTATAACGTAGGTAAATGCAATGTAGGCAACTGGATTTTTAAATATCCGTTTTAGCTTACTTACCAAAATCCTTATAGTATTTAATATTAATTACTCTTAAATAATAAGGATTATTTAACGGGGTCCAAATTTTGTATGGGGAAGAAATATTTCATAAGTAGTCAAATATTTGACAAGTAGTCAGTAGTCAAATATTTGAAACAATACATGTCTGAGGCTTTATTGTCATAAATAGCCCTATAATGAACTTGGGTTCTACCATAACTTTGGTTTTTAAAAGCGGGAAATAAAAAAGTAATTTCAAAAACTAAAAAACCCGACTGCGGAATATGGTAAGTTTCAACTAAAAAGTACAAAACAAGCAAATAAGTGTATAAGAGCTTTTAAATAGTATATTTAAAAAAAAATGTAAAAATATATAATGCTGATAATTATAAATCCTAGATTTTTTTATTATGAGTGTATATTATACTATACAAGGCTACTTTAAGAATATGCATGTTTTACGTTATGTTTTTGTACCGATAATACTGGATAATACAAATATAATATGCAAATACTTAATGTAAGATAAAAATATGAAAGAAAGATGAGATAAGCTTGTCGTGAACTTTATGATCAGTCGAGTATCTATCAGTCGTTTTATCACTTGTTTATTTTACTAACCAGTCAATACCCAGCTAAGTTGAATACTTACTTATTTTATTTTAAGTATTTCGAGAAAACTTACAGCTTACTTACTTACGAGAGATGACTTCTAATATTTTTTTATTAAAAAAAACCAATATGCATCTTATTTATCTAACTCTTACTTCATAAACTTAAAAAGTTTTAGTTTATGAAGTAAGTCCTCTATCATTCAACAACGTCCGTAACCTATTTTACACTTTAGTCAAAGTTAAGTTCCTGGGAACTTTAGTGCAGGCACTTAAATGTCGCAGTCTCCAGTACGACAGTTTCGCTGATAATTGTGCTTTTAAAATAATTAAAAGCTTGCTACTCGAGGTTATATGCAAGCACGGCTTTTTATATAAAACGCAGGTTTAGGATTTTAATCATAAAATTATTACCTATCTGTCTTATATGTGTTTTAGTTGGAAGTATCATAAGGCTCCACATATCTAGCGCCACTTGCAAATATAGCCAGCACCCGAATACTATCATATGAATTTCGAAATATCCGATTCTTAAGTCGCCATTTCGCATCGCAAAATAGATTACGATTTATGTTCTTAAATGTAGATTATTTGAAAATAGAAACTTTAAATATTTATGTGATGAAATACTAAAATATCTCAAATACGTCAATTAATTCAAGGGTCGTAATTTAACTTAAATTACAAAATAGAACGCCGAAAATAGGGTGTTTCGTGGACAGATGGAAGAATAATAGCATTTTTTTTTAATCTGATTATATCAGACAAGTGAGCACCGGATTGATCTGGTATAAAGTGGAACAGTTTCCATTATTAATTTAAGTGAAAATACATTGCTGATGAAAGCTCAAATTAAAATTGTCCTAAAATAAGGACGATTGTAGTATCGGCCCAAACTCGCGTTCACGTATAAAACGTTATCCTTTTTCGACTTGAAAGAAAATCTTACAAAAAAGAAGTCATAGGCCAATACTACATGAAAACTATTACAGAATATTACAGTACTACACCCCAATAATAATAAAAAATAAAAATAAAATCCCCAGACAATCACACCAACTACATGGCCCCAAAGTAAGCATAGCTTGTGTTATGGGATACCATATAGCGAACTAGGGGGGAACCTAGAATATAAATACATAAATAGATAAACACCCAGACACGGATCATTTTTTTTTTCTGGTTCCGTGCGGGGATCGAACCCGCAACCACTGGCGTCTGAGGCAGATAGGTTTACCCCAACGCCATAGTGGTCGTCAATAGTACAGACTTTTGACACAAATTCCACTAAAAAACTCAATAGCGTAGGTATTTAGTTATTAAACGCTCGGCTAACAAGTAACCGTAGAACTCCCAAGAATTTTGTCGTAAAAAACTATTTATTCGAGTAGGCATCCCTTAGTGGTAGGCTCTCAGCGTAGCAACTGCTTATTATCTTAACTTGAGCACCTATTAAAGTCTAAAAATACAAGAGCAAGATTCGTCCTTACACATCAGGTGGAAAACAGCTAAAGAAATATTTTGTGAAAAAAAACAATTATTAATACTTTTTAAATTTTGTAGTTTGTACAAATCTCTGAGAAGATATAATTTAAAGGAAAGAGAACAATAAACTATATTCGACATTAACGTTGTTTTAAAGAGAGAGAGTAAGGGTGGTACCACACCAATTGATCGACGATCGACCGACGGCGTCGGATTTTTTGGCATAATATAAATTATCGATTGACGTCGACTGTTCCATTATCGACACCGTCAATCGACGGTCGATCGATTGGTGATCGATTCAATAAGATAATTAAGAGTAACTGTAGATAAAAGAAAAAATCATACATTTTAAAACAAATGCTGGCATTTTTTCCCAACTGTTACCTTTAAAACCAAAATGTCGTTAGTAATAACTTGTTAACTGCATCAAAAACCACGAAAACAAAAATGTTAGTTATGTTTATTTATTCCAGGCTGTAATCATAACTGGCGTCTTGCCAGCTGCTAATCGGCACGCAGTTTACATTCAATCGCGGGTCCCGGTCGCCCGCCACGCCTTGCCGCGGCCCGGCGCGGCGCGGCGCCCAAACCGTTACATGCATAATAGATTAAAGCGATAGAAATTTATCTAAATTTGTGCTGAGAAAAAATATTTATTAGTACAGAATTAAGAAAAAAATATATAGTAGAAGATTTTCTTAATTTTTTTCTTATTTTTTATAATAATTTTTATTTTCTTAAGAAAGAATAAAAATCATGATATATTCAAACATTATTCCATACCAACTAACATTGACAAGAAATGATCATAAACTTGTGACTTAAATGTTGGCAGAGATTTTGCGTGTCGTATCAAAGCGGGCAGAGAATTCCATAATTTGACGGCCTGTACTGTGAAGGAGTCGCCATAGAAGGAAGAGGTATGTACAGGTGTCATTAGTTGGAGAGTGTTGGACGAGCGTAAATTAAAATTATTAGAGAGATGAAGAAACTGGAAGCGTTCTTTAAGATATTGAGGGGTCGTGGGAATGGATGGATGGATAGTATATGGGAGTTACGACGGAGCCGGATAGGAAGCCACTTGAGTTTAGTGCGAAAATGAGATACATGGTCATATTTGCGCAAGCCAAATATAAACCGGATGCAGAAATTTTGAAACCGCTCAAGCTTATTTATCTGGACTACTGTCAAATCGAGATAGCAGACGTCCGCGTAATCCAGGATTGGCAAAAGAAGTGATTGTGCAATCATAGTTTTGGAGGCTGTAGGAAGAAAGTTGCGGAGTTTTCTGAGCGATGCCGACGATGCAAATATTTTGCGACAAATTTCTGATAACCACTAATCCCAACTTAGTTTGCTGTCCATGACAACACCTAAGTTCTTTACCGTGGGGCTGATAGGAATTTGGGTACCGTCAAAAGATATCATAGGCAGTTGAGAAAAGTTTATATTTGAAATCATCCTTGAACTACCAATAACAATTATTTGGGTTTTATTAGGATTTACCCTGAGGCCGAAAGCTTTACTCCATTCGCATATTTTGCTGAAGTCTTCATTTATGGTAGCAATAGCTTCGTGTAGGTTGTAAAGTGAAGCCTGGCTGTAGATTTGTTGATCGTCTGCATACAGATGGTAGGAAGAAGTTAAATAAGCAGTAATAGAATTTATGAAGATAGCAAAGAGTAACGGAGATAGCACGCCGGCAGATAGATCACACCACGATGAGGCCACATTGTCAACCAAGATACGTTGCCGACGACCATACAGGTAGTTTTGAAACTACTCAATAACCACAGGAGATATGTTAAGAGAGCGGAGGACTTCTATAAGAATGTCATAGTCGTCGTTGTTAAAAGCGTTGCTAAAGTCAAAGAGAGAGAGCACAGTCAACTTTCCTTTTTCCATACCATACCTTATATCATCAATTATTTTCAGGAGAGCAGTACTAGGGCCTGGTCGAAAGCCAGATTGGTGAGAATTTAATTCGGAGAGATTTACACAATTAAAACACGACACTTCAAAAGATGAATAATTAAGCAACTTCTTTTAAAATTAAGGTCTTAAAAAGAAAATAAGTAGGTTTTAATGTAAAACTCTTGAAAAATAAGCAACTCGTGACATTTTTCTCAAAAACATATCGTGCTTGGTTCTAAAAATAAAAAGATTTATCCTTTTAACCTTTTGCCAAGCCAAATAACTTTTTAATCAACTCATTTACTTTGGCTTTTAAAACCTTACGGTCTCATGCTTTCTTTACAATTGTTAACATTTCAGTGTTGAATAATATTATAGTTGGGGCACATAACATGACGACCACTGTGGCGATGGGGTAAACCTGTCTGCCTCAGACGCCAGTGGTTGCGGGTTCGATTCCCGCACGGAACAAGAAAAGAAAAATGTTCCGGGTCTGGCTGTTTATCTATATAAGTATTTGTATTCTAAGTTCCCCCCTAGTTCACTACATGGTATCTCATAACACAAGCTTCGCTTACTTTGAGGCCATGTAGTTGGTGTGATTGTCTGGGATTTTATTATTATAATTTCGCATACTTATGCACGCATTGCGCGGAAAAGACCCGATAATCGGACCAGTCGGTGGGGTATCAGGGCTAGAGAGAAAGAAACCGGCGAACGATTCGGGCAGTATCAAGCAATACAACTTGATCACGCTCCTACATTATTATTATAACAGGAGCGAAAGCGTGATCAAGTTGTGTTTTTTTATGTAATTAAATGTAAAACGCATTCTTATATTTGATCAGAAATATAAATATTTATATTTCATGTCTGTCTTTTTTTATATTGGTATGGACAGTTATATAAGTTTGAAGTTAATAAGATACTTCATTGATAAAACTTATAAACTAGCGGAATACCAATTTAAATACTAAAATATTGTTTTATAAATTTACTTTCCTATTAAATCTCATCAATATTGAAAACAAGAAATGTTGAAAGAATGTGGTTTGTTATTGTTATTTTATTGTGGAAAGGGTGTGGTTATTTAATGCTTTTCGCGCAGAAACGGCTGGGTAGGTATATTGAGTTGAAATTCCGCAAACAGGTCGACTCAAACTTCGAATGATACAAAGGATCATTTTAACACTACTATTTTTACGACAAAAGGCTTTACGCAGATAAATCCGCCGGGCAGCAAAAATATAATAAATTTTATGCTACTATTTCCGGACTCATGGTGGTTAATAAGTCCCCAGTGAAATTTTCGCATCCTCCTCAGAGTGATGACAAAGGTTAGACCAACAAACAACGCTAGTTAAATACTAAGTAGTTAAGGTATGTCAAAAATATAATATTTTCTAACGATTGTAAAAAACTCGTACAAGTAGATACAGCTTCAAGGAACAGCATTGCTTGAATAACCCTTTATTTAAAGTCGTTCTAAAGTCGTCGGGGTAGATAAATGTCGCACGAACACACATTCTAGTACCAACCAACTGAGCTAGGGTTCTTTAACCTGCCATATCGCTAGAACCGCTGGGTAACAACAATATATTGGCGTCTGAAAAGATGCCAGAACGACGAATTAAATCGAAAGCGAAAATTGAATTATTCAGAAACACGCTAGTATGAATAAAGTATAATTTGACCAGATTTATTTATTATGAATTGATTTTAGAATATCAGAAAAGAATTCGCAATATTCTAAACAGATATTTTGGTGTAATAAGTGCAATAAATAATAACTTATACTAAGTGTGGAAGAGAGAGTGTAGTCATAAAACTGTTTCAAAATAATTATAAATAATATGCGGCACGGCCTCATGGGGATGGCTCGTGACTTTTCCATATTTAATGCGCCACTAAAAAATTCTGGACCATTGCCTGCTCGACGCGTCGATACTGCTCTCACTCGACCAATAAATATTGCACGACAATGGTTTTCTGCTCAAAATGGAAAATAATAAATTGCATTTGCTGTTGTACCAAATAAACTTTTGAACACAAAACTTTATGAGCGTCAGCTTACAAGTAAAATTGGAAAAACACGTGTTAATAACTTTTCTACTTGTAACGATTTCTAAATAAACTTCAATAAGAAATTTTTGATATTGTTTCCATAGAAATCACAAGGAATCACATTGATACACTAAGCGCCTTCAGTAGGGACGAGTTGGTGTCGTACAATAATTTTATTGATAGTATCTCAGTAGGTAGTAGCGAGATGGGAGTAGGAAGCAGGAGCGGGAGTGCGGCGGGGGCGTAAGAGGAGGCGCGCGTGCGTGCGGCCCGCGCGGCGGCGGCAGTGGAGACCCCGCGCCCGGCGCCGCCTGCCATGTCGCGACCGCGCCGCGCGCGCCCGAGCTGCGCCTTATGATGCCGCGGAGTGTCAGTGCCCGCCATGCGGACGAGCCCTGACCGCGCGCGCCGCCCAGCCCGCCCGCAACACGTGCCTCAGCTCATTCAACTCATAGAACACAGAACGACTCCTGTCGCTTTCTCCACGCTGATCTTGGGGTCGATAAGGACTCCAGGTAAATAGTTTTTTTTTAATATAAGGTTCAGCTTCGGATCTCTCTCGTAGCTGGACTCGTAGTCATTTCGTAGCTTATAAAAAAAAACTTATTTCTTAACAGATCAAAACTAAATCTTATCTCAAGTTTTCACTTTTCTTATTTTTAAATAAAATATTATTTGACCGTGGGTCTGAAATGACACCGAAACTTCGAGATAAAATGTAAAATATTTTACGCTATAAAATCTTGTATTTTAATTAGCATCAAAACTTATATAATAAAATAAAGTGACATTGTTTTTTATTAGGTAAATTAATATCTAAAACATGTGCAAACTGAAAAAGAATGCACTAGAAACAATGCTCTAAACACGTGCTGTGTACGTCAGATACATGATCTATTCCAAGAGTTTAAATATAAGATCAAACATTGAATTTACATACAAGTTGATAGCAACTCTGATAAATGTTGTGATTATGGTAATAAGCAACATCACACTTGAATAAAACAAGATAAACTCCATTTTATAACTTATACTCCAGACAGCACTTTATTACTTCTATTATCTCTTGAAAGTATCGAACACAGATAAATCTCTGGTTTCGTAGAGAAATTTCACAGATGATATCAAGTTTAGTGAACAAACAATATGATAAGAAGTTGTCAACTTAGTCAATCGGGTGAAATTTCCTCGGGTCAATAAAACCCCGAACTGTACAGCCGAAATGCCATAAGTTGAGTCGATAACTTGTCACGCAATATCGGAAATACATTTGTTATCTCCGCATCTGACTGCCATCAATCTACGTACGAGCTTATCGAACGAATAAAACAGAATTTGTTGACATTCACCCTTTTTTGAATCAACCTTGCTATAAACAGAATGGTTTTAGTACTTATTAAATTCCTTAGATGCATTATCCTCTAAAAGTTACCTATCTTTCATGCCTTTATTAACTTATTTAACTAATTAGAGGACAGCCAACTCAAAATATTGAAATATATATTATTCTACATTTAATTGAAATAATGCATCCAGGATTAGTCCACAAATTAACTAAATTTATAATTTAACATTCCCACATTGAAGAGACTACGAATACAAGTCTACGAAAGTTTATTAAGAATTCCTTCTTCAAGGCAATAAATACTAACTAAACTAGACCTATCCAAATAACGCATTTTCATAAAAAAGTCTTATTCAAATAAAGCCAGTCATGGCTCAGGCGCGATTAACTATTAAGTTAAATTTTAATCGTTCATGAAAACCAGACTTAATTTTCTGACGATGATTTGACATGTTTATAATTAAAATGAATAAACCTAAGGATGAGTTTTGGTTAGTTTCATTAATATCCACAGGTGTCTGTAATACTTTCGTGTCAGATACTAATAGCCTCTCATATTCATTTAACTTTCTGTATGATGAAGAACTTTTAAACATGTCATGGCTATAGATTAGTATAACATGTTGTAAAAGTTCAAATTTAGAAAACGTAGAACGAAAATTTAAAAGTTCAAATTTAGAAAACGTAGAACGAAAATTTTAATGAATGTCTATTAATTGCGGGGCTTTAGACAATATTCGATTAAAATACAAAGTAGCACAGTAATTGTAAAAAAGGCTATGCAGCTATGTAGTTATTTTTATATTAATTGAAATTAATAGTTGTTCTCCCACACAAAAAATATTTATAGCCTCTGTTTAGAGGCGTAACTCTTTTAACTCTGAGCGTAGGTATGCCACGCACCTTGCGCAGTAAAATATCGCTTCATACTAATAGGTACATCTTACAAAATGTAGAGTAAGGAGCAAACAATTTTATTGTTTTTATTTTTTGTGTTATTAATCAAGATTTGTAAAAAGTCGTAGAACAAATGTTGTTAGGATTTATGTGGAGAGGCCGCCCGCAAGAGGTTATGCGTTAATTAAAATTAACGCTATATAATTACTGTGTATTTGAGATAAAAGAGTTTACTGTTAGCTAGTGCTTTGAGGTTTTGAGTTCTATTACCAGCCTTGACAGTTTGATTTACGTTTGGGTGCCGAAATCATAAGTGTTTTTCTTAATTCTGCGTATGATACTCACTAAAGGCATAAAGAGTATACGAACATTTGTGGGCCGAAATTAAATTTACTTAACCTACAACCGAGACACAATGAAATAAAAGTTTGGGAGTTAAGTTATTTGTCCCGACTTTAAGTTGTATAGACCGTTGCTTGCTTAACTAATGGACCCTCACAAGAGTTTTCGACTTAACTTCTATATAACTATAATATAGTATAGTTTGACTTAAGTTTTCACGATTCATAATTTAAATAAAACTACTTTTTAACCGGATTAATCGCGTATAATTTATATTTTACATTTTAACTCGACGTTTCGGTGTCTTTGCAGACCCCGTGGTCACGAGTGACAGTCACTAATACGCGATTAATCCGGTTAAAAAGTAGTTTTATTATAGTATAGTTTGAATCTAAAGCTATTAAAATGCAAGAAATAGCAATAGCGTATGCTAATACTACGAAGATACCATTATAGCACGTTATTACCCTATGGACCGTTCAAATTGTATAAAATATAGTAAAATGTGTATACATTACACCTGCAAAGTTGATTAGATTCTGAAATAATTACTTTATGTTACTACCGTTGGATAGTTACATATAGTAATTATTACTATATGTTACTTAGGTTGGGTGTTACGAATTTAACAATGACGCATGCAATAGATTTAGTTTTTCAATTTCATGCATGCAATTTCTCTACATTTTTCTCAACATACATAAAGATTGTTCTTAACTATGTGAACGAAAAGTAATGAATGCCTTTATAAAATTGTACTACTTATTTTTTAATATGCACCTTTTTGCTATGATCATACAAGTAAGAATTCCATAGCAGGTTTTTGTTAGTGAAAATAAATAAAGGCCAAATAAGGGCCAAATTTGCTTATATTAGATAAAAAAAAAGAAAGAAGATTTAAAAAAAGAAGTCATTGTGGTGCCGTGGTTACTGTTTGTATCATAAGATAGCAACGTTCGGTGCGATCGGTACTTGGAGGGTGACCGCTACGTTTGATTTCTCACGACGACTTCCGTGCTTCGGAGGGCACGTTAAGCAGTCGGTCCCGGGGTAGTCATTAGAGTTTGTTCTCCTCGTCACCCAGGGAAGAGACTCATTCCCTGCAGTGGGCTCATTACAAAGAGTGACGATGATGAGTTGAAACTTGTAGATAAGAGAAAAAAATAAAATTAATAAACAACTACAGTTACTTAAAAATTAGATAAGATACATCTTACCGAATATAACCGCATATAATTATATAAAACATTTCAACTCAACGTTTTGGCCTGCGTGGGGGTCCAAGGGTCCACTTTTAACCAAATGTAACTTTTGAGTTCCAACTTTCACAAATGAGTGGTTCAATTTATAATTGTTTGAGATTTTTTGCTAAGGCTGACATATAGAAAAGTACAAAATTCCAATATGGACCCTCAATTGGAACGTAGGTCACGTTTTGGTGTATTTACAGATCCAGTCGCCCAATAACCACGGGGATTATATTTGCTCCGCTAATCGCGAAAACCTAAGACGTAAACCTAAGAAAACATAGAAAACCTAAGACTATTAATCAATTCTAATTCTGCAAATGAAACAAACTTTTTACGTTTATTCTCTAATAATCCTAACGTAGACGCTAAATAAAAAAAAGATGTGCGGTAGCTTCTGCTATTAATATTAGTCATCGATTTTAATATACAAAGAAAATACCAATAATCTGCCTATTCAAAATCGTACAACCAGGGAAAACAAAATTCTCTGGTTTTACTTACAACTAAGTCCTCCACCACCATATGCCCAAACTCTCAAGAGTTATCTCCAAAAGTGGCAGAATTTGAGTTTGATATGCAACCCGATATTGGTACACATAGACGAGCGCGCCAGCCCGTCGCCATACCCAAAGCCTGTGCCAAGGCCCACGAAGCAAACTCTTTACTTACACAATCATAATACAGACTTCGCTATGACAAATGGATTACCAAACGAGTCTGCTAATTCACTATTTTTGGCAACCCATGTACAGGTTCGGCGGAATTATTTATAAGGTTCGTTTTGAGATTTTAATTTGACACCGTTATAAAATTACTTGTTTTTAAATCATAATTACGTAATGAAAAAAAAAGAAATGTAAGAAATGTCAGAAATTTTGTGAGCAGTTATTAATTGGTTAACTAAGCATAATTAAATCTCAATAAAATTAATAATAAGTAGGTATCACACCTACTGTTTATGCACGTATTTAAATATGTAATAATTCATACACTCTAATAGATAGATTGGTAGAGGTTAATCTGCAAAACTTTGTAGACATATTTTAAATATATAAGTCATATTATTTGTTAGCACTAACTTATCCTGTTTCCATTTAAATTTCAAAACTCCATTTGAATGATTTTTATGTAATTTGTGTATTGGTCAGTTTCCGTCGTGCAGTGGTCTAGACGCTACTACGCAAATCGCGAGGTCGCGGGTACGATTTCCTCACGGAACGAGAAAAGCAAATGTTCTGGGTCTGGGCGTTTATTTATACAGGGTTATTGGTAATTGGACCGGAATCTTTTTAGGTGATGTAGGAGAGGTCATTTCCAATCATTTGAACCCAAATTATGTAATCTAAAAGTGTACCGTTTTTTAAATATTTGGAGTTATTCCTTTTTTTCTAAAAATCCAGTTTTACTCCTTCTAATATCAACCTATCTAAAACAAAACGTTAAAATTGGACCATGTGATTGTACTAATAATCCGATTTTATAAATAAGTAAATAATAAATAAATAAAATTTTAAATTTAGATAGGTGTTTAGTCATTAAATAAGAAAGGATAATAAAATTGTTTCAGTGTTATTCCAAACAGAAGCTATGTTTTATAAAATAAAAATAAATCTTTTAAGAGCAACGTTTACAATAACAGCTTTTTTCTCTAAAAAAGTGCTAATGAACTTTGCGTACACTTTTTTTTAAAAAACTTCTACAACTTTCTGGCCGACAACGAGGTAAAACACTTAACATTTGACTGTACAATTATAGGAAAAAATTCAAAAACAAAACCAAAAACCTACATTTTTAATACTTCAAAGAAATTGAACAAAGTCTTCCTGTCAATAAAACGCTTACTTTTTGCCGTCAAAAACTTTTTATATCATGTAAATTAGGATTTTCTATCGGCAATTACAACAAAAGGAGAAGATAACCTGGTCTGATCGTGTGACTTATATTTTTAAGACGCTTTTTTACCCTTTTAAATATGGACCTCCAACTTGGCTTTCTTTAGTGGATTCCGTTATTTTTATCTTTTGTGACGCTCACATGGGGTAACCGGCGCGGCGGCGCCTGGAAATTCTACACTAATTCTTTATTCGATCAAGTTTAGGGGCGCTATTGTAAAAGCCGCATACTCTTCATTTGTAAACTTTAGAAGGCTTGGCATGAGGTGTTCCATAGCTATGACCATGTCGTTCAGCACAAGCAAGTTCAAATTTAGTTCACTATACAGAAACAGATATATAATTCAGTTCATATAACAGAAATAATAAAAAAGTAATTACAAAAACTAAAAACCCGACTGCGGAATACAGTAATTCCACTCTAAAAAGCGCGAAACAAGAACATATGAGACCTATAAGAGCTTTTAAATTGTATTTGTAATTAAAAAATAGTAGCAACAGCCGAGGACAAGGTTCAAGTAAAAATATAAAACTGCTATAAGTTTCCAGACACGTTAGTTAAAGTAAGCATTATATTAGCCAAGATTCACAAAATATAAATTTTAATACTTAATTAGCTTGTACCCGCGTGCTGCTACTATTTTTTAAATATAAATACAATTTAAAAACTCTTATAGTCTTCTGTGCTTGTTTCGTGCTTTTTAGTTTGATCTTACTATATTCCTCAGTCGGGTTTTTAGTTTTTGTAATTACTTTTTTATGTACAATTTCTAGTTACCTACTTTTTAGAGCGTGTCTTAGCAGCCGGGTTTTAGTTTTTGAACTTTTTTTTTCACTTGTTTTAGAGTAATAAATAATATATACTGTTAATAATATATAATAAAAACTGTACAGGGTTATTTTTTTGTCACCGGCCAAATTTTTTTCACTCAATAAGTAACGTTTATAGAAACATTTTTTACAAAAAAGGTGTATATTTTATTAAAAGGAAATTAATAATACGCTAACATATTAAGCAAAGCATTGTCACTCAAAATTATTATCGAATACCATTAAAATAAAGAAGATTACGTGCTACTACAAAAAAAACTTGTAGCACTAAGTCGTAAGTATAAGTATTATCAATGAAATGCCGCGTCGTTGTAGCTATGTTCATCAACAGCGACTATTTTGCAAAGTCGACAAGTTTGTGGTGCTTTTTTTATTTTTTTGTACTGAGCGATACTGAAATATATATGCAGGTGCGTTTAAATTGTATCAAAGAAAATATCATTTAAATTTGGCTAGTGACTAAAAAACAATCCTGTAGAATAACCTAAGTTATGTTTCAACGCAACGTTTTTGTAAGCGACAGGTGTCGCACTCATGTTTCGCACCGGAATCGAAGTTGCTAGAGTAAACTCAAAAATTTGGTGCTATCGACAGGAAAGGTGGATGTGAAAAATATTTAACTCATTTTGTACATTTTTCAATACAAACTTAATAGCCTCATACCGTCATTATTTAGCGCTAAACTCCAAAAAGTGAGTTTAATATCGTTTGGTATTGTCAATATTAAATTTTGTAAATAGTTAGCATAATGCTATAGAATATAATATCAAATTATGATAAATATAAAAACAATACTTGAACCTCAACATAACCTTGACGCAACATAAACGTAAATCAACGCAGCATAAATAATTCGTATCTTAATAAGAATATATTAAAGTAATATAGCTACGGATGTAGTTTATTTATCATTTAGATCAAATATGTTTGGACATAAATCAGCTTAGTTTGTCATACGCACACTTGTCCAAAAACCATTTTAAAATATATTGCGTTCGATTTCACCAAACTTGTATAGGTACCTTCGCAGAAAGCTGAGCGGAATAGCAAGATCTTTTTTCCGAGCCCAACGACGAGTTAGTGCTAATGCTTTTATATGTACAATTTTAAGCTCTGTTTTTATTCAACTCGGATAATTTGCTTAAAATTCTTAATCAGTTTTATTGTTTATTCTTTCAAAGAACTTTCACCTTTTTTTTACCAGCAATGAGCAAAACGTAGGCGCAAAAAACCAAGGATAATTAACAGACTGTATTCCATAAGTGAAATGAAGCTCATCAAATATCATTATTATTCTAAAGTTTCACAATAAAGGAAGGGTAGGGCCGTAATTGCCAACGACGGCTCATCAAGTCGTCGCCATACATAAATGCACACCGTAGGGACTTGAGGTAATGTAATGCAATATAATGCAAATGCTGATGTGCCGATAGTAGCGCCCGCAAATAGGGCCGCGATCTGCTTAATTTTTGAAGCCATTTCATTTTATTGCGACTGAAAAACGTGGTTTATGCTGTGAAATTGCTTGGTAAATTCAATTAGTGAGATGGAAATTTATGGCCTTTCAGATGTATTCAAAGCGTGTACTTTTTGAGATAGGAAGGCATTAAATGCAGCTATGGTTTGTATTAGAGATAGGAAAAATAAATTTAGTAGACTTTTTAATCGATAAACGTTTTAAATATTGATTTCTGATTAATCGAAAATAGTGTTATGTTGTAGAGAAGTCGTCGTGGCGCCGTGGTTACTGTGCATATCAAACGATATCGCAGGTTAAGCGCGCTCGGTGCGGCCTGTATTACGATGGGTGACCGCCGTCCATTCATTTCTCACGACGACTTCCGTGCTTCGGAGAGCACGTTAAGCAGTCGGTCCCGAGTGCTGTATACTTGTATACAGTAGTCGTTAGGGTTTATCAGAAGCCATTTTGGCACCCTGAAATACCTGACATCCACCAACCAGCACCGGGGCAGCTTGGTGGATTACGGCCTAAACTTCCTCGTCACCCAGAGGAGAGTTTCATAGCCCTGCAGTGGGCTCATTACACGGAGTTGTGATGATGATGATGTAGAGCTACATGTTTATATGAAAAATCCTTCAAAGTTGTGGCAGAATATCTACCTAAAATAGGTAAGTAAGGTTATTCTTGACATTAAAAGTAATATAAACAGATTAAGAAGTTTTTTGGTACGTGTGAATATTTGATACTACTCGTCAGATAAAAAAACTTATTTTGTTATGAAGAATTTCGGGATCGGTAGTTACTGATGTAAAACCACATGAAGTTTCTTGAATAAATACTAATCACACTATCTGTTATCTATCTGTTTCCTAACAAAGGGATATTTTATCAAAAACGTGTCATTTTCAGAAGCTACTATAATACAAGAAGGAGGGGCGTTCAATAAAAAGTATGCTTGCAAAGGTTAAGCTGGATTATCCGTTAGATATTAAAAAAAAATTGTTTACATAGTAATTTGTTTTCGCTTTATTCTATAAAAACGACGTTTTCGATTAAATTTTTCTACTTACAGTATTAATTGTGAGCTTAAAAATAGTACCTACTGAGAATTACGTACACAAAAACTGTAGGTATTGTAGATTTTAATATCTTCACACATATTATGATATAATGTGTATGATATGAGGTGTGATCAAAAGATATAAGCACTAAAATGCTCATGAAAAATAAATCAATTTTAGGGTCTACACTTAAAGGCGATTGAGTAGAGTTACATAACATTGAATAAAAACTCTGCAGAAATAGATATTTAAACTCAGCGTCCTTACAAACCTACCGATTCCGTCTAGTGTTTTAAACAAACACTATTAATTAATATTAAGTACTTAAAGTGTCAGAATCAGAGAATTCACAAGATGATAAATCCATACTTCCCTACGAATATTATAATTCATAAGAAACTCTGTCTGTAACGCCTTTAAACCACTAGACTGATTCTTATAAAGTTTGGTACAATTCTATTGCGAAAAAAACTCAAAGGGATTGAAATAGATATTGAAAATTTGTGCATAAGTTCGTCTTTGTTGCATTTTTTGCATCACCCGTCAATATCCTGACCCCATATGAATATCAGGATAAAAATCTTAGTCTTATAGCTTTTTTCTGCTTCATCTTGAAAGAAGAACAAACTCTAATCTATCTTTATAAACGTTAACGTGTAAATTAAATTAGTAGGATAATTAACCACGAGCATTTGTTGACCTTCAGAATCGTGTGGCGATCATATATCATTATGTACATACCTGTGTTCGAGGAAATAGTACCTGAGTGGCTATGTGAGTAACGTGTATTTAATAGGGCACTTAGTTTTATTACATTTACAAGGGACAATATTTACAGATAAAAGTACTTACCTTTTCGAAGTTGCTTTCTTCATTCTTATTCAATTTAAATAAAACTACTTTCACGATCGTGACCACGTGCCACGGGGTCTGCAAAGACACCGAAACGTCGAGTTAAAATATAAATTATACGCGATAAATCCGGTTAAAAAGTAGTTTTATTTAAATTATTATGAATCGTGAAAATTTAAGACAATCTTATTAAATTGTTTAATTTATCTTACTAATGTTATAAATGTGAACGTTTGTATGTATGGATGGATGTTTGTTCCTCAATTACGGCAGAACGGCTCAACTGATTTAGATGAAATTTGGGTGTACATTCTGGAATAGCATATAGGCTACTTTTTATCCCTTCGAAGGCTTCAAAATTGCGCGGATAGAACCGCGCGCAACAGCTACTTATGTTTAGAACCGCTATTAGAAAGATAATTTCCAAGCGAGTCTTTATACAAGCATACGTTTTATAAGGGCTTAAAAGGGAGAACTACGTAAGTGAGCGAATGTGACATAAAATTGAAAGTCTTTCTACGTCCTCACTCTATCGTTTCAACTATTATCCCCCCACAAACCGCTTTTAAGAGGATAACTTTTGATCGAGCGTTTCCTTCAGTCTGCTTTGCATTTCTATTATTATTGCGTACCAGCTAGCTTAGAGTTGCATAAATGACAAATTTGTTACATATGATTCCATTGTTTCACTTACGATGACATGAGAAGGATAAATAAAATACTTTTTAACCGGATTTATCGCGTATATTACATTTTAAATTTTTGACTCGACGTTTCGGTGTCTTTGCAGACCCCGTGGTCACGAGCGACACGTGGTCATGAGCGACACGGGGTCTGCAAAGACACCGAAACGTCGAGTAAAAAATTTAAAATGTAATATACGCGATAAATCCGGTTAAAAAGTATTTTATTTATCCTTCTCATGTCATCGTAAGTGAAACAATGGAATCATATGTAACAAATTTGTCATTTATGCAACTCTAAGCTAGCTGGTACGTAATTTATTACATATGATTCCATTGTTTCACTTACGATGACATGAGAAGGATAAATAAAATACTTTTTAACCGGATTTATCGCGTATATTTACATTTTAAATTTTTGACTCGACGTTTCGGTGTCTTTGCAGACCCCGTGGTCACGAGCGACACGTGGTCATGAGCGACACGGGGTCTGCAAAGACACCGAAACGTCGAGTAAAAAATTTAAAATGTAATATACGCGATAAATCCGGTTAAAAAGTGTTTCATTTAATAGTATGAATCGCGAAAAATTAAGACAATATTATGAGAAGGATAATTTCAAAACGAGTATTTATGCAAAAGCAACCTTCTTGACAACCCTGAAAAGGGCCAGCTATGTAGCTAAGTTTACGAATGTTGCATCAAAGGCAAGGCGGTGGGATGACTTAATGTGTGCGGAAGCGGAGCGGATTACACGCTCGCCCGACCGCGGCGTTCCACGACGAACCCTGTTGAATAACTTCAGACTGATACCATCGTTTCTTCGCATTTCCATACAGAAATTACCCGTTTCCCAACTTTTATTACTAGATAGACCCGTCTTAATTAATACAGAACTTTAACTGCCAACTTTATCAGAGTAAAGTGTCAGTTTAAGGTTTGTATGGAGTGTGTAAGTATAAATGTCAGCGTGAATTATTCGACGTTTTTTTTGAGTATGTTCTTAGAAGAAATTGTTTAATTATATTGGTTTATGCAGTGTGTGCCACAGGTATGGACATTGCGTGGTTATAAATTAAAGATGGAATGTTTATCGTCTTTCATCTATAACAAGAACAATAAGCTACATGCAGTATTGTTTGTTTTTAGCCATGTAGGATTGGTTTAGAATTTTACCATCCTTTTTACCATCGGAATACCAGACGCAGGCAGAACTTCCATCCCTATATACTGGATTTACCAAGAAGTCGAAAAAACGCTTCGATAGTTCCTTTTTGGTACGGATTGCCAAGGTGTTTCAAGATTGTTCTGCCTGCGTCTGTTTTTCCTGAGCACTACAGTCCTGAAACTTTTAAGTGTCGAATGAATAGGTTTCTCGTGGATGGACGTGTACCATGTGCGCCATAGTCTTCATGTGCACTTTCCATCAGGTGGCATGGAAGAGAAACGTCCTATCCTTACAAAATAATAAAAAAGAGCCATACCACCCTTCGATAAGCGTGTCGTAAGAGGTGGCTAATCCGAGTTAGCCCCGCTTTGTGGTAGGATCCCATCAGAGTTCGCCTGACTAGCCAAATATTCCTAAATAGCTTCTGCGATGGTGTCTTCTGGCAATATTTTACGAGGAGCCAAATTCTTCCTAAGCCCGTGTACTGTCTGCGACCTCATCTTACTAACTGCGAACAAACGTGAGTTTAGTTTCTAATTTAAAATGAAAATCCTGATATCGACCCCTAATAACATAATATATGACTACTTTAAAAATGTATAAAAATATAAATTTGGTCTTGAAACAGATTAAGTATACCTACTCTTTTAAATATTCAGAAAATAAGCACGTAGGATAGCGGAAACATATATATTTTCATACAATTTAATAATTTTGACATTCACGCATTCATTTTGTATTCTATATTGTATAATTATAAAATTTATTATATTAATTATTAATATTTCATTTGCACGTCTAATTAAATATTTTGACATTATATTGGTATTCTTATTTATTATTATTATCTTCTATCTTAGGACCTTTTCATACAATTTTATAATTTTGACATTCACGTATTCATTGATTTTTTATTCTATACTTATAATTAATTACTTCCAATTTCATAATGATTTCAATAACGTATATTATTGACTGAATTCCTATGTATTTGTTTTATATGAATTGTTATAATAATTTTAGATTTGCACGTTTAATTAAATATTTGACATTTTATTGGTATACTGTTCCCTTCAGGACGTAGCTGAAAATCAGCGTTTTGCTCTTCCGAGCAAATGCCAACGCTGAGCTACCTCCTATTGCGCTGCTACAGCACACATACTTATCACACTAACCAGTCATTCTTTATTTGTAATCCTAGTTTTTAAGTTTTATAATTAAGTATTATTGTGATATTTATGTGAATTGTTGGTATCAATAAAGTTTTTATCTATCTATCTATCTACTCTCGTATACTCTAAAAACTTAGGTCAAAACACTCTTGAAAAATACTCCTTTCTGAGGCTGTCCGTTAAATTTTACTTCTAATCGTTTCAATTGCTTAGCTTTTATTACAAACAGCACTTATTGCTTATTTTGCAGTTTTCGTATAACAGTTTATTTTTTATTATTCTACGTTATTTACTGCTTGAAATTCGTCGTTTTAGGGTAAGTGCATTATGTGAAAGCATTCTATCGAAATGCGCGAAGAATGCCAAAAATTGTGAACGTACTCATGTTTAGTTGTATTGTCAGATTTGAAGAGGCATAACATAAACTGCTGTTCAGAACTTCAGAGCTAGGTGAACTAGCGCATAACTTCTTAAATATATATAAAACAAAAACAGAAATAGTAAAAAAATAATAGGTAAACAGGTTGTATAAAGTTAATGTCATGTCAAGTAATGCCTACGTTATTAACGAGAAATAGTAAATAAACTATGGGTAATATGCTGCAATATATTAAGATTAGGGTATTCTAGAAGATTAGTAAGATTAGGTATTACCTACCCACTTACTTTTATTACATAATTATGATCGGAATCGAGTACAGAGTGCTCTCCTTCAGTATCTAAAATTTGCCACCAGTCACCCTGTATTAAATTACAGACCTACTTATCTATCAAATACCTAAATAATCTTTACATTTTAAATAAACATAATAAAGGCACAAAAAACAATAGTCACAACAGAGCCAACGAATTATTAATAATTGCAAATAGCATGCAATAGAAAGCGCGTCTTGTGTTTTGAAAATCTGCCGTCAAAAATTACAAAAAGCAAAACGATGTGTATCTATGTCAAAAAGCGGTTGTATATTTGTCAAAATCCTGGTCAATCGTGCCCATGGTATATGTAGAGTCACCGAAACGTCACCTTTTACGACATGCTTATGCAGGGGCGGCAAGTCCTTTATAAGCAATCCTTCATGGCTAATTTCCACAGTTTTAAAGAAAAAAAACCACCAACCTCCGGCAAAGGCCGCGCAAAAATGATAGTTAAATGTACTGTCTAGTTTGAATGTTTCAAATTAAGTTAACCCGAACCACTTTACCATTCTCGTTCACATGATATTATGGGTTCGCACGCGAAACACTCCAACAGTTTACACTTAAAAAAAAAGACAAGCGGAAATTTTATTCGTGCAGTGAAATACTTGGTAGCTATTCTAATTTCACACGAAACGTTAAACACAGTTTTCCTATACACGGCTAGTGATCTTAATCATTGTCTGGTTACAAAAATGTTGATATATTGGTATTTTCGTATTGGAAAAACTTTAGGGTAAAGTAAAAGTAATATAAAATGGAGCGTGCAATGCTTGTTAAAATATGAGAGGAGGACCGAGAACCACTCATAAGACTTGCTGCTCACGCACGTACTGACCTACATTCACTCTCACTACCTTTTACTGTTATAAAAAGTTGAATTTTTAAGAAATATTTTAGTACCAGATAACAGTATTTTTTATTTTCCCAGTGGTGTTACATTTTATTTATGAACAAAAAACTTTGTAACCCTTCGTTAGAACAGTATAAGTAAAAGTTCGAGAAGTTTTGTAGCAAGTTTAATTTTATTGATTATATTTGGTAACTCGTAAACACGGCGGCGGCCGCGTGTCACTGAAGAGCCCATAAATGAAAAATTTTAATTTGTTTTTATTCACAAATGTCAAATGGACTTTAATCATGGAATTAATAAGTACTACGTACAACTGGAAGGCTTACTGTGCGTCTAAGCACGTGCCGAGTGAGAGGTCATAAATCTTGGTTTGTCCCTTTCTAACTAGTGTAACCATTCTTACCTGTATACATTGGACATTTAGATAATCGCTCAATTCCTACGAATAAATTTAATAATAATAAATGACGTGCGTACTTAAGACAAATCGGCCAGTGTGATGTGTGGTTTCAATGAGGTTCGAAGAAAACAATCCACAGCTGTACAGCGCACAGTTTATTTTAAGCCACAAAGTTTGTATAGAGGAGAAAATATAAATTTACTGAGTCTAGATACTATTAGAAGTGCACTAATGAAAGCAGGAGAAAGTTCTTATCACTTAAGGATCCTAGGGCGTGGATCCATCTCTACGGTACGGCGGCCCCGTATGCCGTGTAACGGCACGGCGCCGTTGCCGGTAAACAGCGCGGCACCGCACTGTGCCATGGCACCCACCACCGTGCACAGCACCGTACGGCACGGCGCCGTACCGTAGAGATGGATTCACGCCCACACGCATGTACCTACTCATAGGTTCACGGATCGTAAATTTCGACTGGAGAGACGCGAGATTCGATGTCCAGTGCGGCAGCAGCGGCCGGCGCTCGGGCATCCAATTCGGAAACAAAGGATGTGTGGTAAATAAAACAAAATTAAATAGTACCAATATTTATTATTTATCTTTGAAATTATAATAATAATAGGATTCACTAAGCCCGTTATGGTTCTGTATGGCTTTAAACTATGAATTCTTGCTCCCACAATATCACACATTTATTATATATGGACGACATTAAGTTATATGCCACAAACATTACAGATTTATTTAGACTCGTAGATATAACACAAATATTCTCTGATGATATAAAAATGCATTGCATTTTTTCTTTAACTCCAAATCCGAAGGCAATCTGGAATTGTAAAAAAAAAATTACTATAGTATTTATTTAGTTTGTTTAGGTGTTTCACTTGAGCTCACTTCATTGAGTAGATATTGGTTATTTAAAAAAAAACTTTACTTGCATGGACTTATGGTTCATTTTGTTATGTTGAAAGTTTGCGAGTAATCCTTCCAGTTGTACGTAGTACCTATTAATTCCATGACTTTAATATAATATAAAATGTCATGAAACTTAAGACATTATTAGGTTTTTACAGTCATTACAGTCTTTGTTTAAAAAAAGATACCTTTTACTTTCTGCGTTATGAAACACCAAAGCTAATTTTTATTTTCTTTAATTATGAAATATTATATTTTTCGGTGTATTCTAGAAACAGAAATAAACTTAAAAGCTCTTTGCCAACCTAACAGCTTTCACCCTCATGAGATTCTCGCGGTTTGCAGCGAACCGACTCTGATTACGGCCACACGGAGGCCTCATAAAACTTTGTGCTTTCCGGGTTTCGCAGGTTTCGCATACTGTTGGATCCATTTATAAATTAGTTTTTAAATAAATGCTTTGATTTGATGTTGTCTATTATAATTACTAAGTGCAATAAAGATGTTTTTAGAAGAATGTCTATACTAATATATAAAGCTGAAGAGTTTGTTTTTTTGTTTGTTTGAACGCGCTAATCTCAGAAACTACAAGTGGGATTTGAAAAAATCTTTTTGCATTTGATAGCCCAACTCTTGAGGAAGGTTTTAGGCTATATTTTATCTCAAAATTCCTACGGGATCAAAAGTTACGCGGGTAAAACCGCGCGCGGTGCAAGTTTTTGTATAATACCATTAAATATGAAGACGACTACGGGCTACTACAAAAAAACATCTTGCAGCACTACGTCGTAGTATTATCAAACGTAATCAATGAAATACCGTGTCGTAGTATAGGACGGTGCATCAATAGCGAATATTTTTGAAAAAGTTTGTCAAAGAACATAAAAGTTATTTAAATTTGGCCGGAGACCAAAAAATAACCGTGTATATCTTTTTGGTTTTAATTCCTTGCAAATCTTACCTATCATGACCTAAACATACCAATTGTAAACCTGTCAATGAATAGTATATTTCATTACGAGTGCGGAAAGCCTGTCATTGCAAAGAGTTCCGACAAATGTCTACCCGAGCCGAGGCGCAGCCGAAGGCGAGGGTTGACAGTCGGAACGAGTTGCCATGACGGTTCCGCACGTGTACTGAACGACTATTTTTAATACAGTTGCGAAAAAATTAAGCAATTTTATAAAATATACAAAATGGCGCCAGCCGTGAAAGATTATAAACAGAGTTTTTTTTTGTTTTGTTTACCCATTCTGGGTAGGCAAAGGGAACTATGCCCATACAGCCAAGTCTTTACTAGATTTTTTGCATTGACATGAAATGAAAATGAATTTAATGAGATAAAATGAAATGAAACCTAACCTAACTCATTGCATCAAATCATTTTACCTGATATTGAAACAAATTAGTAGCTTCTTTTCAGAAATATTTGCAGGAATCGTAAAAACTTCTATGAATTTTGTTTTAAGTAAAACCTTAGTGGTTGATTTTTTCTTTGTATTGGACATTATTTTGACATTTGGGAAAGAGAACGCACGAGTGCGGAAAAGGTAAAGAAAAAGCACGAGTGTGTAATAGCCCACATCCCGAACGCTAAACGTCCCTGCAATACGCCACTTTTTGAGCAACTGTATTAAAAAAGTTATATTGGTTTTATTAAACTAATTTCAAGACGACCTTTTGACTTCATCCTGTGCAGGGTGACATGTGGCTCGAAGGTCTAATAAATTGTAAAATTTTACTTTCGTTTAAAATAAACTTTACTGTTTTTACGTCATGACTAAACTACAACCTTTTCGAAATTTAAACACCCAATTACGCTCAAGTTCCGACTCTTCATATCCGAACAACTCGACGCCTCGATGACGCCAATTAGTGCAAAGCTTCTTACTATTTACTCATTAACTAGCTTAAATAGACAACAATATTTCTATAAACACGACCCTTTACTATCTACGTCTGGAAATAACTCATAGAATTTCTAAGTAACGCTTCGTAGAATGCAACAAGTTTTTCATTCACGATGTATTTTTTCAGTAAAGTTGCACGACACTTGTAGTCAATGGACAATCAGCATGCATTGTTGATGCAAACCCGGTTGTTTAGCATGAATAAATAATGCCAATACGAGCTGCAAGGTGCTAACCTGTCAGGGGACGGTACCTTGATCACATTTCGCAAATATTTATTGTTTGAGTAGGATTCAATCATGAAAGTACGTTCTGTGATATTTTTATGTGGGTATTATTGTTTGTGTGTATGATGTGTATACAGTATGTTAGTTTAACTAGCAGCTTCGTTCGGTTTCACTCGCGTGGCTTTTCATCTCTTAGGAATTTCCTTGATTTCAAATTTTATAACAAAAGATCTTATTTAATTTAATATAGGTTTAGTAGTAATTATAAAGTGGTTAACCAGAGTCACGGATTAATCAATATATATAAAACTGTTCCGTTACTGACTGAGTAACTGAGTGACTGACAGACAACGTACAGCCGTAACTACTGGGCGTAGAGAGCTGAAATTTGGAACATACATTCTTTAGGAGATGTAGGGGTGCACTAAGGAAGGAATTCCCGAAATTCCCACGGGAACGGGAATTATTGGACTTTTTATATTGTATGAATAATCTTATTCCTTGAGTGCACGGATATGCTACTTGGCATAAAAGTTCTTCAAAAAGAGACTGGTTGTGTTATGAAAGGAATTCCCAAAATTTCCACGGGAACGGGAAATATATGTTTTAGTTTGTATGATAAAATCTTATTCTTTGAGTGCACGGATGTAATACTTGGTATAAAGGTTCCTCAATAAGTGTCTGTTTGTATAATGGAGAGAATTCCCGGAGTTCCCACGGGAACGGAAAATAGGACTTTTGAGTTTATGCGTGTACGAAGTCGCGGGCAAACGCTCGTCAATATATATTTTGAACACTGACAAAAGTCAGAATTACGCTAAATCGCTAAAAACAACTAGCCCTTAGTCTTATTTGTAAGTGTGCACTCAACCATTTTGCTGTCCGTTCATGTGTTTAGTTTATTAGCTGTCATATTACGCAGCAGTTAGAAACAAAACAGTTTATACGAGCTGCAAGAACATGTTTACAATATTACCACAGCAAAACTAACTGTTGTTTAACCTATTTATTATATTTATCTGGATTGCCCTGGGTGCTCAGGAAGTTTGAACATAGGGTTTATGAAAGACCCGAACTACGGTGTTTTTTCATAAATAAGTAGGTCTCTATTCTATGTGTAATTTATTTATTTTTGTTGGTGAGTTCATAAGGATTATGATAGTTTATAGTTTTGTCAAATTAAAACAATTTTCTTACTAGCCAAGTAAGGAGGAGGAATAATAGGGAGCCCTCACACTATGAGATTTTTTTAAATTTATTCACATCAGTAGGCGCTCAATCTGAAAGTATTATATAAAAAATTGTGAAAACAAATATCAGAAAAAACTAAATAGCAATGACACTTCGCTCGTTACTAAGGCTAATAAATACGCTTTTAAGGTTAAATTCATATTGGAAAACTACTGATTGTAAAGGTTGTAACTACCCAATATTAACTTATATTTTCGACTGGTATTTAAGGATGATTATGTTTATATAGCAGAAGCTGTTTGGGCGGTTTGATCCGCGCAATTTATAATCCCTCGGGAATATCGGGATAAAAACCTGTGTGCTATTCCTGACACTATCGCCAGGTATGCCGAATTTCATCCAAATCCGAGGAACAAACTTTCGCATTTATAATATTAGGTATTAGTATATTATGTAACAAGTGAGCTAAGTTGCTAATTACAGTCGAGATTAATAATGAGCCGAGACTGTAATTAGCAACGCTCACGAGTTACATACGACGTTTTTCAACACACTTGTGAGTAAAAGACAGACATACGTGGTCATAAAATTTATTTGAAGCAGCTGTTAGCTGCTGCGCGTGAGTAGCCCTGCCCATTACACGTACACAAGCTGTTGTTGCTTGGAGGCGCCGTGCGTGCCGCTGCTGCTGCACGCGCGCCGCCTGTCCGCGCGCCGCCTGGCCGCTGTGCCTGCTGTGCCGCCTGCTCGCACGCCGCGCCGCCTGTCCGCGCGCCACCTGGACGCGCGCGCTCATATATTTAATGTATAACCCGGATCAATAAAATATGCTCTGTTTACTCGCATGTAATTTGCACTAAGGTACAATTCAACTTTGTAGAATTCATTATATTATGCACTAGGGTATAATATATTATGCACGCGTGACTTATAGCCCAGTTTATAGTTCTAAATTCAATAGAATAACTTACTTTACGAGCAAGTGTGTTGAAAAATATTTTACATACTTAGTACCTTCTCTAGTAAACAGCTTGCTTTAGTCGGTATAATAGTAGCTTAATTTTTCTACTAGTTGTGTTAATCCTTAGAGGAAGACAGAACCGGTGAAATTAAAGAATCAAAAGCCTATTCTAGTAGAGCATTTGCTCTGCAGCACATAACTTATCATTCCAATTTAGATTAATGATGTACAAAGCTACGGATGTGGATTTGGATTTGCCATCAAGTGGATTTGGTGCTCGTTTGCAGTTAATAAATTGTTTTGTAACCGTCTCTTGTTTGTCGTGAAATAGTAAGCTTTAGAAGATATTTCTTAAAGCTCACACATCGTAAGTCAGAGACGTTTTATTAATGTAATTGGTGGCCGGCCTTGGTGACAAGGTTGTCAAACCGCAATAAAATACTCTCAAAACAGTCACCGCGTCTTTCTAAGTACATGACCATTAAAGTGCGCTAGTAAGGTAGCTCGCCAAGCGAGCTGATAAAGGGCCTCCATTTTGAGGCGGCCTTTGACTACCTAGTGGACGTATTGCTGCTAAATTTAGAACAATAACAAAATTTTATACAAATAAAACTAAGTTAACTTATTACATATGCATAGATCTATGTACCTACGTGCCATTTAGGTAGGTACACTAAGTAGAGCGTGCATCTGCGTAGATGTAACTATGCTGCTTATGTCCATCAACAAACAGCTTGGTTGTGTGCATAATACAATGGCCAGATAGGCTGCGCAATAACTAGCACAAGGCCTTAACATCTTATGTTTCGGGATAGACAACGCATACTATTAATGGGCCGTAAAGATTACTTAATATCAAGAATATCGATTTCTCCAACATCAACCTAAATATGAAGCTTAAAATCGCCATTTGATTTACCGCTGCTAACGAGAGAACTTTATAAAAAAGTATTTTATTTGCAGTTATTCCATATTTTGTCGGCCATTAATCCCCGTTTGTACCTGTTGTGTACTGCATAATGGTTCCGCTCGTTTGTGATTTATTACACTTGAATGGAAGCAAAAACAAATCGTTCTGTTTCCCTTGTATTGTAATAGTTCATCGGTAAAAATATTGGAGTATATTTAAAGTCTATTTTTACCACCCTTTTAATTTTCAGAATTTAATGTACAGTTGAAATTCAAAGCCGAGATTTATCAGTTGTAAATCGTCACCTATTTCACTTCTTAAAATGTATCCAACATTTCAAGAAAACTGTTTTTTTTAAGTCGCTAGCAGTTGAAATATGCATTGAATTTAAAATTATTATAGTTGAAAAAGTATGTTCAAACTAAGAGTATGTATAAACATTTTGAAAAATCCTAACCTAGACATCGTATTTTCGTAATCGTCGTGTTTTTGTTTTAAATAACTACATCGTCCAAATTGACACAAAAACTACATGGCCTTAAGTAAGCTTATGTTGATTATGGTGCTCCTAGTATTCGTGAAGATCTAGGTCTAGAAACTCAGAACCTCCCTCTCGAACTAGGAAGTCTATCCCTAGCATTTATTTTAATATTGTTGTATAACGATATGAGTATTATGACCTAGTATTAGGACCAAGAGGCAAAGTCGTAATGTTATAGAAGTTCTCAAAGTGTGAAACTGATATACTCAGAAGTTACTATTTTACAAATCTTTCTTATATTCTAAATGAGAATGTCTGTTCTTCAATCAATGCAGAACGGCTCTATGGATTTGGATGAAATTTGATTGGTATAGTGATAGTTTATAGTCTGGTATAGCCCATTGGCTACTTTTATCTCGATATTCCCACGGGCTTGACGAAATAGCTAGTAGTATTACCTAGTATTACCTTACCTTAATAAAATATTTTGCTTTTAAAGTAACGAATATATATTTGTTTATTTATTGCATTTTTTACCCCATTAGGTTAAAAAATATATGATGTAGAAATTGGAGACCAGCATTTAATTATTTGTGGATCGGCGCGTAATTCGAAATTTAAATAGGTATGTAAGTATAATGTATTCCAAATCCGCGTCATTCTAATTTCAAATTCAGTCATTTGTTTTATTTATTGTTTTGCTTTTGTGAAATTGTGGTATTTTTTGGCGCCATGGACTAACTAAAAATTCGTAAAATTTTTTAATATAAGTTCCTACGTGGAAAAACCGCTGCGCAAACAACACGAAACATTCACGACGTGTACGAGCATAACATTGCTTGCATTTCGAGTTGAACTAGTCGGCTGGTAACCAATGTTGAGAACGACAAGCTGAAGGTGGGTGAAAGTGGAAAAAAAAATAAAAATACATACACTGGTCACTATTTTTTCTTTTAACAAAACCAGAAAGCAGTCTTTAGCACCAAAGAGATCCAAATTGTTTATTTTTACATTGTGCCCAATATGAATAAGTCCCATCAATTAGTTATGGTTTTGATGATATATAATCTGTGTGTGTATTGTTACAGCTGGGTGCGGGTCGCAGGTGCGTGAAGTGCGACGCACGGTGTGGTGATGGAGTTGGTAATACTCAAAGCCAGAGCTCAACTCAATCGTCTCGCCTCATCGGGTAAGTAGGAATGGATGAGTCATATACAGGGTGAAATTTTTAATGCCGCCTGGAGGGAACGTACTCTAAATAATAGAGATAGCAAATTTTACTCAAAAGAAACATTCCTTTAGTTTTGAGAAGAAATAAAACCGCATTCAAAGATTTTCTAAAATTTGGATGCTTTACCCAGGAATCGAACCGACTAAAATCTAAAAATGAAGATTTCCTTCATTAAATTAACCTAGTATGTTACAGAGATTTCATTCTCGTGATTAACCCTAACGATCGATGCAATAAAATCACAGGGTTTCATTTTCACAGATTTTAGTTGGTTCGATTCCCGGGTGCATCAAGCGAATTTTTGGAAATCTTTGAATGCGGTTTTATTTCTTCTCAAAAATAAAGGAATTTTTCTTTGGAGTAAAATTTGCTATCTCTATTATTTAGAGTACTTTCCCTCCAGGTGGGATTAAAAAATTCCACCCTGTATTATAGAAACACTTATTTCTAGGATGAATCAAAGCTATAGATACGCTTATGTCCCAGCTATAGGGTGATTCACGAAATGCCCCATCCCACGATACTTAATTGGCTTAAAATACCTATGGTAAATTTTAAATGCACTTGCTTTTGCCATTTCTTTTTAATGTGTTGAATGAATGAATTTCGAGTTTTCGGATATTTTGGCACAGTTTCAAACAACATTTTGAAGTAGATTTAAACGTTGACATATAAATATGTTGTAAGTGGTCGTAAAGCATAAGAAAAACTAATAGGTAACATGTCAAATTGTTGTTTATTCTCATAACTTACTACACAGGCATTCAGTTTAGAGACTATAAATAAAAGACAGCTTTTGAAGCACGTAGGATTTGTCAAGGATAGGTTTCATTTTCAGCTTAGTCCAGCCTTCCAGGCGAGATTGATACTCCCATCGACCCCGAGCTTCTGCGCTTGCGGGACTCTATCTCTGCTCAAAATAAGCAGTCCATCTCTGCTTAATTTGAGCCGCAGTCGTATCTATTTCAGCAGCAATTACAGCATCAAATTCAGCAGCAATTTTGTCGCCAGATCCCTCTGAGAACGTCGAGTCAGATTCTGTTAGTGATCAGGTCTGCACCTAATCGCAAAACTACCCCTCTAGGTAGCGAGTCCGTTTCAATAGTGTTAGCTTCCCTTGAACTATTCACTGAGGTACATCACGAAAACTCTAAATTGAAAAAGAAGAAGCAGAATGCGTCTTCCTTCTCAAACTGCTCCGGCCTCTGCGCTTGTTTCGCGCAACATCGCGCCTCCGTTCACTCCTGCGTTACCGGTCCCCAAACCTGCTTCGCAAAAAGTCTTGGCTCCGACAAAACCCAAGTCGCCGCCCCCATCTTCCTATGGGATATGAACGTTGGAACGAAGTTTCAGCCCTCTGCGGCAGACACAGTCCCAAAATCTAATACATAAAACAAGACATCCAACAAGGGTGACTATCAAAATCAAGGTCTCGTCAGTCGACGATTTCAGAAACCTCACTCGACTTCTTACTGAAAATAAGCTCGAGTAGCACACTTATGCCCTCCTTGAAGAGCTTAAATGTGTGCTGTTCTCAGAAACGTCCCATTTGAGCTATCAAACAGGCAGGTTCAAGAGGACTTCAAGTCACAAGATTTCCCCGTCGAAGCTGTGCACAAAATGTAAAGCAGACGGGGTAAACGGTTTCCCCTTGCGCTAGTGATCCTAGCTTATAGCCCAAAAGGGCAGTCCTTATTTCACTACCCTTATTAGAAAACTACAACAAGCCTAACGTTTCTAAACGTTCTTTCTTGCCCATATATTTGAGTCCCATCACTCTAGATAATCTCTTAGTCTCAGCTTTGTCATTTTAGCTTTCAGCTAATCTAAGCGGGATGACAAGCGTCATGGTGCCACCTGCTGCGCAGCCTCTATCTACCAATTGGCTGTAAGTAAGGCTCGCTCAGCGAAGGGGGATGTTTAGTGGGTATACTGAGGTTACTGAGGAGTCTCATGGCTGCTAACGCGGTCCCCACACTGTCAGGGTACAGTCGTCGTTGCACTGTTTTATATCTGCTAACCTTCGGACTAACATATCTATTATATATTTTACTCTTTCGTACGTAAAAGCATTCATCTTCCTCCTAATGGAGCTTGCTCTATTAGTTGCCAAATCCTTTCTTTGGCGGAAAAAACAACTATTGAAAAGTTTTCATGGGGTATTTCCGTTAACTTAACAGATAATTAAAATATTTAATAATGAGAGTCAGAAAACAATGAAATAAAAATACAAAATCCGAAAAATAATAAAAGGTTTGTAAATTTTTTTATTCACTAGAAAATAGGTAAGACTTTTTCTAAACGTAGCTACTTAAGTATACAGGGTGACTAGTGGGTCACTTTGAAATTCAATTACGTGAAAGTTTGAGACCATACATGAAGAAAAAGAATATAAACTTAACTTAGTAATCTTAATTTTATAGTAAACTTAACTGAAAGTGCCGCGATTCAGGCGTAAGTAAAGTACATAGTAACATAGTAGTATTTATTTCTAAGGAATTCTAGTGAATACTTTATTACCTACTTTTATTACATAATTAATTAATTATGATCAGAATCGAGTACAGAGTGCTCTCCTTCAGTATCTAAAATTTGTCACCAGTCACCCTGTATAGTTATTATTGTTTTTAAAAATCATCTTTTCGACTACCAACAAACATGCTGCAAACAAACATACAAACAGACTGCCAACAATCATAGATTCACTTGACAACCACAACTTAAACGTGAAAATGGTTTTTAGTCTTCAAATGTATTCATAGACTCACAAAATAATATAGATCCGCTTTTCAGCTGTTCTAGACTCTAAGTCAGAATATAGCTGTATTCTAAAGCCACTTTTCAGAGTACTAAAAGTAACTTACTTTTAACAAATGGAATTCACGAGTTGTTATACCAATAACCACTCATCAAAAGCACTGATCCACTGACCTTTTCTTTTGTTTTCATATCCGTGTAATAGTACTAAGAAAGTTGATTTTAACGTTAAAATATCACATGGGTTGTTTGTTTGTTTGTAGGATTCGAGTACTTCAAAGTTCAATTCCGGACATATCCATGTTTTTAGTTTATATTAATGATCTACCCTTTATGATCTACGGTCTTATATTAATGATCTACGACATTCATAAGGTTGTTTTGTCTCTTAGGGCGGGTTGTATCAAACGGTTGGTTATCGTATCATACGTACGTAACTTTTTGACGATTACATCAGATGTTTAACGTACGTCAAATACAAAGCGTTGTTTCATCACAAAAAAAACTGTTCGTCAATGTTATTCGAGTTATTTCCACAATTAAATCATCATCACTATCATTTAAAATATATGAAAATAAAACAGAATCCATAATGTTAAAAGCTTTCAACCAAAGATGTCCTGCCTGTCAACTCAGTTTTCACTAGAAAGTTACGTTAACCAGTGGGTGGATGGACGGTCAACGTAATCGTTAATTTTTGACGTCCGTTAGAGTTGAAACAACCCGTTTTCTAGCTTGACAGTGGTTAACGCCATTTTTAACGTTGACAGACACGTAAAGTAGTTGTGATACAACCCGCCCTTAATGACACTTCATCAATTAATTTTTAAAACGAAAAGACCAAGAACAATTCTGACGATGTAAATAATGCTTCCGACAATGTTATGAAGTTCTTGTTTAAGTATGTAATTTTTTTGTTATTAGTAAATGACATTATTTTTCACTCGACTACGGCAAAGCAAAAAAGGAGGGTTATGATTTTGACGTGCATGTAAGTATATGGATGTTCATCTGTTCCCTCAGAACTTCTAAACTACTAATCATAATTGAACAAATGAGGTGTCGTTGGAATATAGGCTATATAAAGTTATGTTAAATTGACAACAGCGCCCTCTATTTTTTTTCATTCTAAATTTTGTTTTCGGTTTTGTGTAAGGCATTGAATGAAAGAGCTGTGTTAGCATAGCACAAATATGTAAAAATTATTTTTCCAAAATATGTGAAATAATAATTATATTAAAGAATTTTAAAAAAATCTTGACGGTTTCGTGTGGGATTTCAAATAAAAGAACTTCGTTTGCACATTTCAAATATGTAAACACTATTCAGTACTCCAAAACGTGTGAAAAAATAGTATATTATGTAATAAGTTTTTTTAGTTCAACAAAGACTAAAACTTATTCGCCTAAAAAAATTCAATCTTTGATTAAAACACCATGGATCGACGACAACGTTACTCAACTGTGCAAAAAACGTAATAAGTTGTTTAGAAAGTGGAGAAAAAATCCAACCGATGCGAGAGTAAGATTGGAATATAATAAAGTACGTAATATGGCTCATAAATTAATAGAAACTAAAAGAAACGCTTATTATATGAAACTCATTCAAAAAAATAACAAAAATACAAAAAAAATATATGAAATAATTAACCAAATGTTAGGTCGGGTTAAATTATCAATTGATGATGCTATTGTTAAGGCGTTTAGATCTCAGAATCTATCAGACAAAAATATAGCCCAAGGATTCGCACAAAACTTTGATAAAGCTGTAAAGGACATTATTCCAAACTGTAGTCGCAAACTTTCGAATTCATCCGTCTACTGCAAAACTACAGACTCTAGCATTTACTTTAAAAAAGCCTCTAGTAGAAGCGTATACAACATTTTAAAAGACCTGAATATTAATAAGTCACCAGGCATTGATAATATTAGCGTATCTAACATTAAGAGAATAGGAGACAAAATAAGCGTTGCAATAGCTAACTTAATAAATAGTAGCGTAAAAACTGGGCATTATCCCGATGAACTCAAAAAGGGCTGTGTAAGACCTATCTTTAAAAAAGGAAAACATGATAGCTTTTCGAACTACAGACCTGTCATGCTACTCTCTTCAATAAACAAAATAGTTGAAAAATTCATAAGTGGTCAAATACATGAATTTTATAAAAAACACAGTGTTATTTATAAACATCAATACGGTTTTCAAAAAGGAAAAGGAACTTCTAATCTTCTTGCAAAATTTACGGATGAAGTTAATGGAAAACTCAACGATAAAAACCATGTTTTAGTGTTGTTTATTGACCTTTCCCGCGCTTTTGACACGCTAAATCATAAACAGCTGATTCAAAAACTCGATAACTGCGGGGTGTGTGGCCCAATTTTAAAATGGTGTGAAGATTACCTAGAATCAAGATCTTATAGTGTTAAAATCAATAATTCATTTAGTGATCCCGTTGCCAGTACCGAGGGCACCGCGCAAGGATCAGTATTAGGGCCGTTACATTTTTTGTCTTACGTAAATGACATGGAAACCTGCGTTAAGTCCGCCTGTTATCAGTTCGCCGACGATACATGTTTAGTCGCTGCCAGTAAAAATCCAAATGAGGCTCTAAAATGTCTTCAAGATGATCTAGATAATTTAGCCATGTGGTACCATGACGCTGGTCTAGTAATCAACCCCGACAAAACAAAAATTGTTCACATTAAATCTCCTTATAAAAAAAATCAATATGTCGTCGACAAACTGATAGCTCATAATCATTTATGTCTACATAAAACTAATTATAACAGGAATTGTTACTGTCCTCAAATAGAAAGTGTGAACTCACATGTGTATTTAGGCCTTAAAATTGACAGTAAATTTAACTGGAGCCTGCATATAGAACAGGTGTGTACAAAACTTCGTCAGTTTATAGCGAATATTACTATTCTCAACAAAAAAATTCCGTTTAAAACAAAACTCATGTTGTATCACTCACTTGCCGAATCCTATATACTGTACGGTCTTAGCAGTTACGGTCGCACATATAAGACTTATCTAAAACAAATATATCAGCTACAGGTCTCAATCTTAAAAATAATAGTTCCACCAAAAGTCAAATGTTATTACCAAAATGATGATACGGGGTTATTTTCGTACTGTAAAGTTTTAAGTATTCATAAGCTTGTTGATCTTAATTTATTAAAGCATTATTTTTTTGAATATAATTTGCACAAAAAACTTGAGCACCCTGTATATACTCGTGCAATGGCTAAAAACCGGTTACGAACCGAGCGCGCTAACAACGCGTACGGTGGCAGGACAGCAGATTACATTATTCCGCGAATCATTAATGCACTTCCTTCAGAATTCATTAATAGTATCACTGATAAGAATATAAAAAATAAACTAAAACAATACTTTTTGTTATCAAATAACTAGGTATGTAAAATTAGAATTAGATGTGGTTTTATTGTAAGTATGGGGTTTAGGTTAGTTCAAAATAAGCTAGAAATTTATTGTTATGTAATTATTCTGTCGCTTTTACTTTTACTTTTATATTTATAGTAGGTGCCTACGTGATCAGTGTTAATATAACGTAATTTAAGTATAGTATATAAGTTTTGTTTTTGTGGGTATTTATTACTGTATCGAAAAGAACTGTATCAACATTACATGAGCCTAGCTGGCTCCTATATGTTGAGATTACTGTAATGTGTTTATTGAATATTGTAAACTGTAATAAAGTGAAAAAAAAAAAAAAAAAATAGCAACGCTCACGAGTTACATACGACGTTTTTCAACACACTTGTGAGTAAAAGACAGACATACGTGGTCATAAAATAACAAACACATTTCATAACAAAGCTGTGAATTGTGATTGAAAAATGGCACCGAACCTCGCGCATGCGCGTAGGTTTTTTTTCCGCCAAATGTGTCAATGTCTGTATAGCATATACAGCCTCTTTTAAATGAAAATGTTTAATTTGGAGAGGTGAATGCAAATATTTTAATATTTTATAACAAATTATTGTAAATTGTGAATAATTTGTTTGATATACAAATTTGTTTTACTAATATAAGGCGCAAACATTTAAAAATGTATATGGATTAGAAGTGGTATAAAACCTCTTTGTTGTTTCTGAAAATATTTAATGTATAACCCGGACCAATAAAATATGCTCTGTTTACTCGCATGTAATTTGCACAAAGGTACAATTCAACTTTGTAGGATTCATTACATTATGCACTAGGGTATAATATATTATGCACGTGTGACTTATAGCCCAGTTTATAGTTCTAAATTCAATAGAATAACGCTCACTTTACGAGCAAGTGTGTTGAAAAATAAGTTAAAAAACTATATAACCCGGCTACTAAATCATGCTCTAAAAAGTAGGAAAAAAGTAGGTAATGGTCTCCGCTAAAAAGGCTTTTTTTGTGTCTTTGTTACACGATATTTCGTACAATTATGAGTTGATTTTGAAAATTTTCGTATCATATAATAGAGGATACTTCATAGTTGGTCTCATTTAAGTTTCATCGAAATCGGTTGGGTACTTCATTGAAAATTTCAAACTTTTGAAAAAATATGTATGATTTCGGAGAATGTTTATGTTGATAACATTCTCAACTCAGCCAAAGTTTTGACGTTAAGATGGTTTTTTTAATGCTTTGAATTCGTTGATTATCGTATTTTAGGGTCTTACGGCATCCTGTTGTGGAAATTGCCGCTAATATTGATACGATATTCCCTCTGCAGAAAAGGGTTATGCATGGAATTTATAAACTTTGTAATTGAGAATCTTTGGGCTAGAAAATATTGTTGTCTTGGCCGGAAGGTCAGAATTATTTATTAAAGAATGATTACATATTCTGCAAGGACTAGGAAAGATCCATGACAGCGTATCCAAAATTAACACTAATTCGAAGTATTAAATCATTCATCGAATTTTGTTATAATAATATTCCATATCGACAGTAAAAAGCGAACCCAAAAAATGCAAAATGCTTAAAAGAGTCCAAAAACTTTTTGAATTTTCGAAAACAAATCATATCTCTTAAGCTATGGTTACCAGTGATAACATACGGCACTAAGACGTGGTCGTGTACTATGGGTCTTATAACAAGTCGCTCTGCGGGCAATGGAAAGGGCTGCGTGATCGAATCAAGAATGAGGAGATTCGCAGGCGAACCAAATTCACCAACATAACCAAAAGGATAGCATAGCTGAAGTGGCAATGGCAGGGCACGTAGCTCACAGAACAGATGGCCGATGGGGCCGAAAAGTTCTCGAGTGGCGGCCACGTACCACGTACACGTACGAGACGCAGCGTAGACAGGCCCCCCACAAGATGGACCGATGACCTCGTCAAAGTCGCCGGTAAACACAGGATGAGAGCGGCGCGGGACCGAGCGACGTGAAAAACCTTAAGGAATTCCTATGTCCAGCAGCGGACGTCTACTGGCTGAGGATGATTATGAGATATGATTTTTTTCGAAAATTCGAAGAGTTTTTGGTCTCTTTTAAGCATTTTGCATTTTGTGAATTACAGCAGGTTTGGTTTTCAATATAGCCAATGGGGTTGACCCTTCGTCGAAAGTTTTTGCTGGATTTTTGCCTGATTTTTGGATTTTGAAGTTCAAAAATTCTTCTGAGTGATCAAATTTTAGTTTGATCTGTAGTTTATGACACAGAAAGTAATAAAAACGTTTCCATCTAATTGTATGTAGCCATAAAATGTAGATTAAGTTTAAATTTTACTCACAGAGAAGAATTTTGAAAGTTTAATTTATGAAAATTATTTTTTATTTCTTTTTTCTTTTCGATATTCAGACCGACTCATCATTCCTAATCAGCTATTAAAATATAATTGACTATTATACGCGGACCCTGTATACAGGAGATATCACGGAGTGCTTTACCTAAAAATCCAAACTCGCGTCAGTATAAAAAAGTTTGTATTCCAAACTAGCCCATCTGCACCTCAAACTCAGTGTCTCTTCACCTTGAAGGTTATCCTAGTATGAGTAATTCAATTAATTTGCATGTTGATATTTAGCAGGTGATCGTGGTCGGACGGTGCGCCCGGCGGGTGCGGGCGCGCGGCGCGGGCCGGGCCGCGAGCGAAGCATGACGCCCGCGCCGCCGGCCGCGCCCACGCACTGGCTAGCGCTAGACGCCACGCTCAACGCCACGCTCAACTCCACGCTCAACGCCACGCGACTCAACGTCACCTTCGATGCGGACTATGAACTCTACAATGCGACGGCGCCTGACGACCATAATAACCATTGGTTTTGTTCTAAGTGGAGTAGTGCGCAGCAAGACCTCTTTCAGGTTCGTTATTTTTTATTTTAAATTTTCGAGGTTCTACTGTTTATGTTTTCACGATTTTTTTTATCTGATTTTTGTCGCGTCAAATTATATCATAGGTAGTATGATTTTTAATGGTAGTTAATTTTTCATTATTCCTAAACTAAGCCCGCGTATGACCTCAATCTCACCTGATGGTAAGTGAAGATGAGGTCTTATGCACACAGGCAAAAACTGGATCTTCATAAAATATTCTCATAAATAGACATGCTTATACAGTGGCAGTAGGGTAGCATGCTTCTATGCTGGACTGGGAGCGAAAGAAAAACATAGAATGTGCCAGCTGCTTCTCTTCCCGGGCATAATGTAAAAGTAAGAAAAGGGACCGAGGTGTTATGGGAGGCTTTTTTGTGGGCGATAGGCTGACCCCCTTGTCACTGCAATGGTCTCTCTCCACTATGCTCCCCAAATTTGTCAAACGTGACATCAGATAGTTTAATTACCTCTGGTGTTCTGCCTACCCCATACGGGATGTGTGTATGTAGGGCTATTCTAAGCGGGTTCTGCACGGTCTTTTCGGTGTCTTTACATATTCATATCAGCAGAGTAAGTATACGATAAAATGAAACGTGATAATATCTGATTATAATTAATTTAAGAATATTTCAAGCTCTATTTCAACTACATATGTGACAAAAGCGTGCGCACAAACTTTGGGTTATGTTCCAAAATTTTCTTAGGTTCGTAAATTGCATAGAGCATTTTACAGTTTCTAATTAAAATAGCAACACACTCAGATACGAATTGGATGGTTTCTGTGCTTCCTTATTTGAAAGTGAAATCTACCTTGACAAGTATTGTGTCATGTCCGACAGCTTATTAGTGATAATAGGGTTGTCCCTGTCGCAACGAAATAAAAAGGGTTGAAAATGATGCATAGGTACACAGTAGAGGAAGTTGAAAGGTCTATTTGAATTTATCTATCAAAGCCGTTTTTACAACAATAATGGCTTCCGGTATATACTTCTATTTATGAATAAGAAATGGTTTATTGAAAAACGAAAATACATTGCACTTTGTAGGTAGCATTTTCTTCCAGTTATCAATTAATAATACTTAGTTAATATCTCCATAAAGTGTTTTCCTGACCACCTACCGCTCCCAGCATTACCTAACATAATGAGAAAATAATTTAATTTAATGTAAAACTAATCAATACTTAAACTACATAATTTGCATTTTTCTACGCTATTTCACTATGTTCCCTTTATTTAAACATTGCATGGCATAATATCAAATTTTGCTGTTAACGAGTAAGCTTTGCAAATGAGCTGAATGAATGGTGAAACTGGTCAAATAAATAACCATTTATCGAATATTTACAATACGTGTGCTTGCATTACATTAAATCTGATAATGAGCTTGTAAATATATATTTTATTAAGTTTGGAGCCGCTTTATTAATGAATTTATATTTCAGTTTTTTTGTTTTTTTGTATTATTTAATCAAACTTTTGAGATAGAGCTAGATCTGCTGACATGTTTAGGGTGTGTGGGTGTTTCTCTGTGATTAAAAATTATGTTTACAAAATCATATTATGTCTATACTTACCTATATTTGATTTCTATATTCAGAAAGAATAATGTTCACGGTCCATACAGTCTCTGACCTGTCAAACTACTTTTTGTAAGGTATGTGAATGTATATCGATGATATTGTCATTGAAATGCTGCCTGTTTATATCTAAACTATTGGTGCAGACTTGATTTAATTTCTTAGAAACGATATCGGGATTTTCATTTCAAGTGGATGATACTAGTAGTCTATTGAGTAACTTGAGAGGGTAAAATATTAAAACCCTTGCTGCGGTTTCTAATATAAGTAAATGATTTGGAATTAACCGAACATGAGCTATTATTTGCACTATATGTTGTTTTAATACATATCATGAGTTGTCAAAAATCTGACAGGTCAGCTATGAACAGTTCTCTTTGCTTAGTTTTTGCTTAGATGCTATGATAAAATGTGAGACATTATTTCCGAAATATGCTATACTAACCAGTTATTTACCATGTCTCATTAACATTTGTCATAATGGATATTAATACTTGATTGTACATCTATTATTACATACATAGATTCTACTATTCAAAAACTTTATGGCTTCAAGTGGCGAAACAACAAAATAGTCTCCGCTGAAATATTAATGTATTTTATACATCATACAGATAGAGATATATTTAGAAGATAGTCCTGATCATATGTCACTTTTATGATGAATATGTACGACCATGGCTATTCTTTAAACATATCTCTATCAGTACGACGTATAAAAATACATGAATTTTTCAGTGGAGACTATTTTCTTGTTTTGTACTTTTTAGAGAGTTTTTTAGTAGTGGGGTCTTAGCTTTAAACTTTTTTTTTCACTTATTTTGGAGTGATAGTGTTAACATATTTAAACTGTTTTAGCAAAGCTCTTGACCCCTTATGTACATCTCTTAGTCAAGGAACACTGTCTGTATTTAATTTACTGACGCTTTGGCGACATATTTAGTGCATGTTCTCCTTATGACACTGAATCCTGGATTGCGTAATTCAAATAAAATTTCTGGAATTCTAGACTCAAAAAAGGAAAAATTCTGTATTAGAGATCAGTAAAAATCCATTTTTAATCTTTATAAAAGAGAAATAAGCCGCATTTGTCTTCAAAGTCATCTGAGGGTAAGTGACAATGAGGTCGATGAAGCAGCACTGTAACCGTTTTCAGGATATAAATGGCTTTTCATGAAATGATAACTTAATCACTATAAATGGAATACGTCACTACCGCAGTGATGGCTTTTTTATATGATGAGTGGACTCTAAGCAGTCTTACTCGGATTAGTTAGCGTTTATGACACGCTGATATTAATGTAATAGAGCAAAACTAGACGTTTTCGGGATTTGTCTTACTAGCGACCAACCTTCTGTTATCAAATTTTATCGCTTCGGCGTGTTCCGGGATTATTTATTCCGTGAGCATCTTTGACCTCATATCATATACTTAAGCATTTATTACATTCTTTTCATTTATATTTCTATAATCTACTTTGATCTATATCAAATTTTCTGACACACTTATACTGTTTGCCCCCTCAGGCTGCGAATCTATGCTTCGCAATAGCATTCCTTGTTCCGAAAAGTTTCAAGCAAAGCATCTTACTGCTCCGCGGACTAGCCGCGGCGGGTGCCATCTTGATGGCGATGTGGGCTGGCGGCGAGGTATGCGCGCCCGACGTCCTGGCCTGGAGCCTCGCACTGCTGTTTGTCAACTCTATACACACGGTGTTCTTAATTATAAGGTAAGTTTCGGTAAAAAAAAATCTTATTTTGACTATAAAAGAGATTTTAAGTGCTAGTAGTGTCCATGTGAAAGGACACGCCTGGTGCGGTACTACAGTCGTTCCTACATTTACCCGCCATAGTAACTACGTGAAAGCGTAGTTGCGTTCCGTTTAAAGGGGAGGAACAGCCAGTGAAAATACAATTACTCAATAAGCAAAATTATACCTAATAAGGCTCATCTTGCCGTACTGGAGTTTTGGCGCCAACACTTATGTGAGGTAGTGAATCTTGGTGTGGCAGAAGAGTCATGAAAGCAGGATTAATGCCGTGGACATGAGAGCTTTGAGGAGCATGTGTGGAGTGAAATTGAGTGAGTGATAACAGTGAAACAAGAAAGAGATGCGGATTGAAAGAAGATGTAGTAACTATGGATGAAAGGGGTATGCTACCTAGGTTTGGACATTTGGAAATGATGAGTGAAAGTAGATTTACGAAAGAGGTGTACAAAGCAAGAATAGATGGTGTTACAGGAAGGAGCCGCCCTAGGCGATCAAATTGGCGACTTTCTTAAATGGGGCCTAGTTAAAAGTACCCGTAACCGGCGCTAATGTATGAAAAGATTAATGAACGTGGAGGAAGTGAAAGAGGTATGTCTGGATCTTAGCAATTAGTGTTCCCTGGTGTCTGCCTACCCCAAAGAGAGACAGGCGTGAGGTTATGTGTGTATGTATATAAATTTCAAAAGAATTTCTATTAGGTACGACCTTATTGAAATATATCTATTTTTACATCACGGGTGAGTCCAATACTTCCGGTATTTCTTTTACATGCGTATACGATCTCATTGGTATTTTTGATAACCTTCCTTGAGGTAGGCTATGAAATTCACAAAGACTTTTTAATAAGATCAGAAGTTTTGGTGATAGCGGTTACAAATAAACAAGTGATGTTAACTGTTTGTAACAAGTGATGTATTTCAATCGATATGCTATGTTATGCAATGTTCTGACAAAGATGCATGTTCGTATACCATCGATTAACGATATTCAAGCTTCGGATGTTACACCGTGGAGAACAGTACTACGTTTGATAATGACGATGTTTATTAGTCCTTCATTTCCTTCCTACTTCAAAGACTATATTAAGGGACTAGTCTTTTTACGTCTTATAAGGAACTATTCCGACAATATTGCAACTACACCCTACAAATCATTAGTTTGTACAAAAGTGTGACCTGTTTTCTAGTCATAAAGGTTCTAAATTACATAACTGAATTAGCAACTGCATGGTAGAGTATGAACAGACAGGTAGCGAATTGACCGCGCTAATAAACTTTTACGACTTGAGCTTCCAGTGCAGTCTGTTTTACAAACCTTTGTTCGTCATGGAGTTATGCAACCTTTACTGCAACTGTTTATAGTTCATAAAAAATGAAATATGCATATTTATTAAATTTGTTGCTAGGTTTCTTCCTCCAGCGTTGTCTCTTGAGCTGACGGACCTCTACCTCAAGCTGTTCAAGCCATTGCGTGTGAACAAGAAGCACTTCCAGGAGCTTACGAGAGAAGCACGGCTGGTGCGGTTCGAGCCTGGAGAGGCTTATGCAGTAGAGGAAGTTACTCCGGCTGATGAAAGACTGTCCATACTGCTGAAAGGGAAGTAAGTAATTTAATAATTTTGAGTACTTGGACTTTTTCAAAGAGATTTTGTTTAAAGTTACTCTTCCATGCTTTTTTTGTTCACTGACAAAGACCTTGCTCACGAGGTGACCAAATGTGGGAAGTTATATCCACCGACATAATCCCGGTTGTATTGTAATATCCGCAATGCTTTGACTCCAGCCACACTTGTTACTTAAAAGGCTGGGATTCGGTGGTGATTCGCTTCTCGAGCAAAACCACTTTTTGCTCAAGACTTTCCGAATCGTTTGCCGGTTTCAGTCTACATGCCCTGACCCCCGAGCGACTGGTCACATTGTTGGGACTTTTCCGCCGAAAAGCGTGTAGATTAGAGTATAATACGCAAAATAATAGTTATAATATACCAGAGCAAGGCCAAAACATGTTTGTGCATAAATCGAACCCATGACCATTGATATCTAATAAACCCCATCATACCACGCATAACTTTTTAAAAAGTACTTATTCCGACATTGATAATTATTACTTTTTTGGATACGCAACTATAAAAAAATATTAGACTGCCGAAAAAACGAAAGAAAAAAAAAACCTAAATTAATAAAATGTTATTTAAGATAATAACTTGTGAGCCAGGAATATTATGTTTTCTTTTCAGTTTTTACGGCATTAAAATATTTTATAAAAAATTAAATAAATTGCTTTAAATCCTTGAAACTTCACTATTTCTGAACTCTTTTTACCTCAGATTCCATTTTTAATAGGCCACCTTGAATTAATTTAGAAGAATTAATATAGGTACCTACTATCTAATTCTCTAAGACACATAATAGTCTCCGTGTAGAGAATTTAGAGTTTATAGAGTACCTATGCATAAATATGTGTCTCTCCAAGTTGCTAATCGACTATCTCTATAAATTCTTACGTCCACCATCAAAAACCTTCTCGGCCACCAGAGAAGAAATCCCTATGGTAATATTGAGGAAATGAGTAAGAGAAAAAAGTAAAGTCTTGAAGCATAAAAAGCTCCAATTATTGAAATTGCACAAGGTTCATTATTCACAAAACACTGATGTTAATCTACAAAATGACGTGAAGTAGTGCGAGGTAACGCGATATTAAAGCAAATATAAAATAATCCTGTCTGGGTTTTCTTTGCAACTTTATGAACCGTAATTGCGGCGTGTAAAATGTTAAATACAGTATTAACTGGTGCAGCTTGCAATAAATATGACTTCTTAAATGTATACATTTGCTAGTTTTTTCAATCGTTTTACAATAACGAACCTATAGTTGAAATATATATATTTGTTACAAGTCTATATAATCAAAACTTGGACGATTTCGATTTTCATCTTTAATTTTAAATCTCTTTTAAATCGAGAGACTTCAAAATCTATTGTAGTTAAAAAGAATTGGTTTTTAAGTCGCTGAGTTTGACTGAAAAAAGGTCAGAAAAAGTAATGTTCACGGTACATACAGCCTATCAAACTACTTTTTGTTAGGTATGTGAATGTATAAAGATGATATTGTCATTGAAATGCTGCCTGTTATATCTAAACTAATGGTGCAGACTTGATTGAATTTCTTAGAAATGATATCGAGATTTTCATTTCAAGTAGATGATACGGGTAGTGTATCGAGTAACTTGAGAGGGTGAAATATTAAAATCTTTGCTGCTGTTTCTAATATAAGTAAATGATTTGGAATTAACTGAACATGAGCTATTATTTGCACTATATGTTGTTTTAATACATTTCATGAGTTGTCAAGAATCTGACAGGTCAGCTATGAACATTACTCTTCGATTGCTACAAATGTTCCTATCAATGCTAGCGTGGCTACATAACGATGATAAAGACTATGGCGTATAATTTTGCGGGTAGCGGGGCGCGGACGCGACGCCTGCGGGGCTGGAGCGACAGGATATTATTTCATGAAATCATATACCAAGGCCCTCGAAATCAGTCGCTGGGTCGGCGCAGCAGCGGGCGACAAGCTCTACAGTGTTGTCATATAAAAATAATTCGTTTGTCTCACAGGATGCGCGTGAGTTGCGATGAGACGCACTTACACTACATCCAGCCGTACCAGTTCGTGGACTCCCCCGAGTGGGAGGCCAATCGAGAGCAGTCCGATGATGTCTTCCAGGTCAGTCTATTCCACCAAAAATTGATTACTTTTCAAACTTTTTTATTTGCTTCTTGATATATTTTGCTTTTAATACTTGTTGCCTTTATGTAGAAAATATACAAAAGGTTTAAGAAACAATCCGGTTAAGGCTTTTCACCGTTTTTTGTAGAGCTTAATTGCATTTTACATTTTGATTCGATTTTTTGATGTACTCGTACAAAATCTGATAAAACATGTCTGTATTAAAAAAAGTGAAAACTTAAGCTGATAATATTAAATTAAAGTTTTATAAAAGTAATAAACGTAACAAAGGGATTAGATTGACTTTGAATTCTCTAATTGTAATGCCCTTTCTGAAATAATAGTTTATTACCCTTCGAAATAATAAAATTTTAAGTAAGTGTTTTTCTTAACCTTTTTCCTTTCTTGTTCTGAGTACTTATTATTAATTCAAATGAAAACTCATAAAAAACTAGGTGCTTATTAAAAAAATGATAACATAAGCAAATAGTCTTCGTGAAGTTAATTATGAGATTTATGTTTGAATTTCCTAATTTCCAAGTATTCCGGTTAGAATGATATTTTATATTTTGACTGAAGTCGTATTACAAAGTTATAAGATTTTGATTTACGAATTAGACAGTTTATAGCGAAGCTTTTGCCAATCTAAAAACATCTCCCATAAGGAATTTAAAATTTAATTTAATTAATTTAAAACTAGAATTTAAAATTGTTCAATTCAATATGTTTAGTGTACTAACATTTAATGATTTCCTTCACCCAAACCATTTTCTCATTAACGCAACTTTTCTATGCAGTTGGTATGCTTTATATCGTCAACTGCATTTATTAACCTTGTTCAAAATTTGTTAACGTACCAATGTGATAAAATTGACGCATTAATAATGAAAATCCCAAATTGAACGGGGATTTATTTAAACAATAAACCGTCATTCATGGTATGATTCGGGACTTCATCACTTTAAAATGTGATTACGAGATTTTGTTTAATTTTTGTTATATTCATTATGTACTATCAATATATGTAAAAAGTTTGAGGCTATCTACGCCTAATAATGACTTTAAATTAAATTCTTTACACCCAAAAAAAGTTTACCTGTATTTTTTTAGAACAAAAAGCCGCAATAATCAGCGTAGCATAATTCTAGTAAAGTAGTTTGCATAAAATACTAATTGCTCATTGCAATGAATGAAGTTAAGCCCGGAATAAGTTCATTAGAGGTAACCACACAAAGAAAGAAACAGTATGAATGACATCGCGTGGACGACGTCACTTTGTTAACTTAAAATGGAGGTCAAAAAACCGTGGATTGCACTATTATGAAGAAGACGTCGTATTTGTCTAATTGAACGCGAATAATTCAAACTACAGAACGGCTATCACATATAGACTTTCACAAGTGAAATCGGAATGCTACAAAAGGAGGAGTAACTTTTCAAAATGTCAATCTATTTATTACTTCAGACCGTTTAAATTTCACTGGACTTGCTGAATCAGTGCGAGAAAGTTTGTTCTGGCTTCGACTCTCACCTATACCCTCTGGTCTTGACCTTCTCAACCGAATTTTACCATCGATGGTTTGACTGGATCTAACAAGAACCGTTTATTGTACCTGTCACTTAATATATGCAAATTACAACCGGTACAAATAATGTACCGGTTTTTCTTGTAAAATCGATATAAGGTTTTCAAAAACCAAAATATATCCAACACTAAAAATAAAACAACACATTATTGTAAAAAGAGAAATAATAAAACTGACTCAACTCTAGCCATAAATTTTCTGCGAGCTTAGTTTTACAAACCATGTTCTGGTTTATTGTGAATTTGTGGGGCACCTAAACTGCTAACGTTTTCGCTTGCAATCTGTTTTATTTATTTTATTATATTGTTTAAACAAAACCGGTTATAGGAATACCTTCCGTGCTAGCCTGGGAGCAAAAGAAAAACATAGAATGTACCAGCTGCTTGTCTTCCCGGGTATGCTGTAAAAGTCAGTTAAGGGACAGAGGTTTTAGTGACGTTTTTGTGGGCGTGTCAAACGTGACATCAGATCGTTTTATAGCCTCTGGTGTTCTGCCTACTCCATAAGGGATGCAGGCGTAAAGTTATGTATGTATGTAGTAAGTAGGAAAAATGAGAAAATGTAACTTCCTTTACCTGCCTTACGCTTTTTGTTTTTTTGTTTCAAAAAAAGTATTTTTTGCACCCTCTCAGGCGTTTTTAATTTCATCTTGCCTGGAGGCACAGTCCAAGGGTGCCCAACCATTACAAGACGGAACTTATTTATTCGAAAAATAACGGTCTGGAAAAAAATATGCGAAAACAAAATTAAAAAGTATCGCAATAAATACTCAATTCAGTATTGGTTTTCACATGTCTAGACCAAATTGACTGCACAATGATATGAAGACTCCAAAGATAAATTGAGTCTAACGTAAAGGCGAGAGTTTTTTTGTCTGGCTATTTATTTATTTATTTATTTATTTATTTATTAGGTACAACAACAAATTATTGTTATCTTATAACTATTATATGTATGCTTAAATTAAGATATTGCATAACAATAATTCAATAACACAAATTTGACATAATATGGTTGTATGGGTATTTAACTCGAATAAACTCAAACAATGTTACTAAAATTTTACATCTACACTACATATATATTAATAATGAACACAATATGTTAAAAAAGAATAATAATAATAACTTTTACAAAAGATCACTTTACGTTATTAAAACTCGGTTTGTAATTGTTACGCGTAACTTTCTTAAAATCAATTAAATATTTTGTACCTAATAGCTTTTATCACGTAACATACAATATAAAATAATGTAAATAATTTTCTTAATAATCAAAAACCAAATGATTGTTACAATGCAAATATAATGGTTCCGGTTTTCATTCCACATTGTAATAAAGTATTAATATAGCGCTGCGATGACAGCTATGAAATTATTACTTAGTTCGCATTTGAATTTTCGATTTTGTGTATTATGAAATAGTCATAAAATCTGTTCAAATTGTTTTTTTGCAGACTTTTTCATACTATCGACACGTTGCTTTCCACCACTTCTTTTTTAAGCAGTCTTAGGTGCATGTTGATATATCAAAACAAGCTGAACAGTCTGAGTTTTAATAATCAATAAAAAGCATATTTTATCAGTTGGTTTAAAGATTTGATCCCAATTTTCAATCTTTGATTGCTTTATAGTAATCTGTTCTTGGATATCATAACAACGATAATATTGATACCCACCATTTACGTAAGCTTACATTTCAACTAATTAATTGATTTGCTGAAACGACTTCCATTATCCCCGAACGGCTCTATTAATGAACACAGTTGCTACATGGAATAGTTACGGTAATATTCTAGTAGTAATGAAATTTCTCCTAGTAAATAGAACACAAAGTAATACATTCAGACATTGTTTATTAAACCAGTAGAAATTCGAAAAGAAATCAAAATACGTGTTCAGTTTCATTCAACTGATTTATTTATACTTTGTGTGCAATAACACAATTACAATATGAAAATTTATAAAATACATAAAAAAACATACAGATAGGCACAACATTCGGCCTTAACGCTATAAAGCGATCTCTACCAGACAACCATGTATTTGAGTAAAAGAAAAAACTATAGACACATAAGTAGGTACTAATAAAGCTCAAGTTCAACTACATTTTAACAATAAACGTACTACAAAGAAAAATAATATAATAAATATCCTAATACAGGGTAGCCCAAAAGTCGACGATATGCCAGAAGAAAGAGATACGATGAGAGATACGAAAATGGTTATGAAATTGTAGGTAATTAAAAAATACTGAAACATCAACACCCTGTGATTTTCATTTAAGCCTTGTTTCTACAAATAGTCACTTTTGATCGGTTTTATTGAAATATAGCCCTGAGTTATGCTTCTTTCACTTAAAGCCTTAAATTTGATTTCAACTGCCTTAATTTAAAAGAAAAAGCCTCGTTTATCTGAACCAAAATTTAAAGATAAGATTTTCTTCAACTTTAACCTGTCGTACCGAAAAAAAAACGTACCAAGCTTTTCTGGCAAGTTCTTTCAAAAGTTTGCTCATTTGTTCAGAATTTCAAAATAGGATCATACTTGTAAGATTACTTCTAAAACATAATACATACATACATATCTTCGCGCCTGTATCCCTAATGAGGTAGGCAGAACACCAGAGGCTATATAACCATCTGATGTCACGTTTGACAAATTTGGAGGTATTATAATGATGGAGAGAGACTATTGCAGTGACAGGGGGTCAGCCTATCGCCCGCAAAAAAGCCAATAAAACCTCCGTCCCTTAACTGACTTTTACAGTATGCCCGGGAAGAGAAGCAGCTGGCACATTTTATGTTTTTCTTTCGCTCCCAGTCCAGCATGGAAGAACTTCTACTTCTACTTCTAAAATAAAGCAAAAAATAACAATTTACTAGAAACCATCCTTAATTTGTCAAAATAGTTATCTCATTATTAGGATATAATTTTTGTACATGTTTGTACATGGTATTATGCTCTAATAATGCCAATGATCTTGTTCAATGGTCTTGCGTTCTAAGTAAATATGAAAGAGAAAGTGCTCCTTCCAAAAACTTCTTTCATAGTTTCCAGTACCTATAGCTAATTTTACAAAAGTACCTTATTATTAGGCAGATAAGGCCACTTTAAGAGTAGACCATTTAATACTTTCATAGTTATATTTTATACAAAGGGTTTAAAACAAAACGTCAAAACTAAGATTTAAACTTTATGTTAAATTAAATATTTGAAAAGTTAAATGTTCTGCCTGTATGAAAAGATCTGGCGATATGACGTGCAAATCTTCCATTGTAATTATACAAAATCCATAGCTTCTGCCTTTCACGTAACTGATCTAAATCTATGGGATTTGAGTATACCTTCTCATAATTGATCCCCAATAACATAATCGATTGGAAACAAATTAAGTATGGTTACAAGTACGTTCTAGACCTTTCTTAAGATGATGTTATGCTCGCATACAAGCAGGTTTAAGCTTGCATCATGGACATGGATGACGGAGCGTCAATATGACAATATGTTGCCGGCGTCCACGAAGTTATGTATGAAAAAAGTCAATTACTGATGGAGATATAATAAGAGAGCCCATAATTTGTAACAAAATATTAAAGTCGACATTGTTAAAAGCGTTACTGAAATCTCAAAGTCAGTATGGTAAGGTGAGAATTTTCTTTAGCCTTACGTATGTCATCCGATATTTTAAAGATGTTATGTTGCTGTGTCTAGTTTGAAAGCCTGACTGGTAAGGACTCAAAATATTATGTTTATTAACAAAGGAAGACATTTGGTTATGTATGAGATGCTCCAGGACTTTGGACAAAAAAGGTAAAATAGAGATAGGACAGAATGCGGAAAAGAACTGAAAAGAGGATTTTTCGGAGAGAGGTATTACCTGTTCGTCTTTCCAGTGGGTAGGAAAAGAATTCGTGATAATAGATTTATTACAGATATTTGTGATGATAGGAACTAGGAAGTCAAGTAGGATAATTATCATTTTTCGACTGACACCGTCACAGTCCACTGAATTTTAAGTGATCGACTTGATGCTCTGTTAACATCTAATTCAGAAAATGAACGGAAGGAAAAAGGTTCGTAAGAAGGAGCAGTCAAAGAAGAAATATGTTGTAATATGCTAGCATGGTCATGTGACAAGAAACATAAAAGTGACTATTCAAAGAGTTAATATCTATAGAATTTGGGACGTTGTGATTTGTATTTTTGCCGACTCCTAAAGTTTTTAGAAACCTTCAGATTTAGCTGGGTTTTGGTTTGATACACAGTAATGGATATAGCGTCATTGTGCGTCCCTATGCACAATATTACAGCGATCTCGTAGCTATCATAGTTCGTTTCCATAGGCTCTTTCTTAAATCGTAGACGTGCATGATTGCGCTTCGCAATAAGTGATTTTATGTCATCAGTGAGCCATGGAGCAGGAAGATGCTTCATTTTATCTGGTCGTACTGGGGCATGGCGGACATTAAGCTTCGTCACCAAATGATTAAACAATTCCACCTGGGAATCAACAGTTTCATCATTTAACACACCGTGCCAGTCCAGTTTTTCAGCATCATCAAGTAAATTATTTATATTTATACCACCAAAATTTCTTATTCCAAAAATCTGATGGAACAAGACTGACCGTACAATTTAAACAGTGGACATAATTTCAAAGAGCATAATGACTATGGTAATTTATCGCAAGTAATTTATGTAATACATTAAATTGAATGAAAATAATGTAGGTAGCGTGTTAATCCAATTAGCATTGTTATGAGTTGGCGAGATCTATGCCATAAGTCTCTTGATCCTTAAGGCAGGGTAGGTATCCTACATAATGCCAGTAAGTAACTTGACAACTACTTTGGCGATGGGGTAAACCTGTCTGCCTCAGACGCCAGTGGTTGCGGGTTCGATTCCCGCACGGAACAAGAAAAACAATTGTTCCGTGTCTGGGTGTTTATCTATTTATGTATATTCTAGGTTCCCCCCAGTTCGCTACATGGTATCCCATAACACAAGCTATGCTTACTTTGGGGCCATATAGTTGGTGTGATTGTCTGGGGATTTTATTTATTTACTTTATTTTATTTATTACATGTTTTTTTTTCATATTTTGTTTTTATTTTAGTATAGTACTTATTCAAATTAATATTACATTAAAAAAGCTACCGTATGAAAGCCCAGCCGTCAATACGGTTTCCAAACGCTTCAATAAACATCGTTATATTCGAGGCAATTACACTAAATATTTATGAATATACACTTATTCGTCTCACCAGGGCCATGAAACTCTCCCCTAGGTGACGAGGAGTATAGGTCATAACCTACTAAGCTAGCCCAGTGCTGGTTGGTTTATGTCCGGATTTTGGGAGCACCGAAATGGCTTCTGACGTATGTATCCTAAAGAATATTTTCTACGAAGAATTCTAGAATTTTTCTTACATATATATTAACATAATATACTTATTCCATTATACGAATTCTGTATGAATTATAAATGTACACCTTCCTCATAAACTTTCTGTCAATTAGTGGAAACTACGTAGGTGGGTCAAAAAGTTCGCGGAATGGGGAGTATGGAGGGGGAAAAGGTCACTTTTTTTTACCTGCACTAGTTGTGCCACTCATTAAGGGTATAAATATAAATTTTTATTAAAAACAGGTCATTATTCACTGAGATACACGTCAATCAACAAGTCAATCCGGAAGAAAATTTAAAACATGGAAAAAATTGAATTTCGTGCAGTCATAAAGTTCCTTACCAAGCAAGGAAAACCTCCTCAAACCATTTGGAATGAGATGTTTTCTGTTTATGGGGATGCTTGTCCTGGTAAAACCATGATTTACAAGTGGCACAACCTCTTCAAGCAAGGCAGGGATTCGATTGAAGACGATCCCAGGCGTGGACGCCCTGTCGAGGCGACCACGGTGGAAAACGTCGAAAAACTTGAAAAAAATTATATTGGAAGATGCCCGTTTGAAGAAGAAACAGCTTGCAAAAATGATCGGAGTATCAGCTACAACCATTTTGAACATCCTTCACGATCATCTTGGCATGTCAAAGGTGTGCGCAAGATGGGTGCCGAGAATGCTCACGCCACACCAAAAGCAGCGGCGAGTTGAGTGTTGTCGCGAGTTTTTGGCTCTCTGTGGTGAAAACAAGGACGAAGTTTTAGACCGGATTGTGACTGGAGATGAAACTTGGGTTCATCATTATGAGCCTGAGTCCAAACACGACTCGATGCAGTGGCACAAAAAGGGCACACCACCCCCGAAGAAATTCAAAGTGTCTTCGTCGGCCGGAAAACTCATGGCCACTGTTTTCTGGGATACAGAGGGAATCCTTCTTATTGACTATAAGGAAAAGGGTGTCAACATAACTGGAACTTACTACGCTACACTGCTGGAACGACTGCGAGATGCTGTGAGGGAGAAAAGGCGGGGAAAATTGTCCAAAGGGGTGCTCCTTTTGCACGACAATGCACCCGTACACAAGGCACAAGTTGCGGTGGCTGCTGTACAAAGAGTGGGCTTTGAAATCTTGCAACATCCTCCCTATAGCCCAGATTTAGCCCCGTGCGATTATTATCTGTTTCCAAAATTGAAAAAAGAGCTTCGAGGGAAGAAATTTTCCAGCGATGAAGAGGTGAAAAGCGCAATTTCGGCCTATTTTGACGACAAAGATAAAACATTTTTTTTCGAGGGTATTAATAAATTAATTCACCGATCTGATAAATGTATTAGAGTTAAGGGAGAATATATTGAAAAGGAAAAATAATTTTGTGTTTAATTTCTTAATTTTTCCCCTCCATTCCGCGAACTTTTTGACCCACCCTCGTATATGAGAGTTCTTGAGTTTTTGAGTCCATTCAGACTAGATTGATAAGAAAGAAAGACTTTATTTTGTGATATGTAGATTCATTAATATTGTAAAACAAGATTATTAAATTCGAAATACCTAATGATAAACGGGCCTCTTGGCTCATTATTTGAGCTCAGATTATGTATGTACATATATGTATATACATAATTTCAGATTCAGCTAAAGTTTTCTAAAAGGATGGGACTTTTATTATCATTTTATCTTTCTATCTTTTAAACAACCTGAAGAACCATACAATTTTAGTTAAATAAAGTATTCAATGAGTGTCCACAGGCCGACAGGTGGCCTTTTAGAGGGTGGTTGTACTCGACTTAATAATCCAGAAAATGCCTTTTGAAAGAGAAGCCGCTACATTGAAATGATTTATTGCGTGCTCATTAAGATATAAGCAATAGTGGCTTCATTTTATTTAAGGATGCTACACTTATTTATTTAAATTTTTACCTTTAGTAAGTATACAGGGTGCTTATTCGATAAATTTCTTTGTGAATATACAGGGTGGACAATTGAGATCGATCAGTATGGAAAGTCTGAAACTTAAAGAGATGCGAGATCTGTTCTGAGGAACTATGTCATCGATTTTAATAAAAAGACAAACTGCATTAACGCATTAACAAAAAACTTACACTCAGCTTGGGAATCGAAACCGGAACTTTAGAAAAATGAAACAAATACTAATTTTAGATTAGCAAAATTACGAAATTAAAAATATTTGTTAAACGAGGCAGGTACAAGCTAATTTGAACTTAAAGAGTTATAGTTTTACCTGTTTATCACTTAGTGACTTTTACCTGTCACCTGACGATATACTAAGTATAATAACCATACCGAGGCGCGACGACGGGCTTTAATACGGTTGCCTAGTTATAAAATATTTATTTGGATTTATAAATAACTTAAATGAACACAAAATTCATAAACAAACACGTAATGACTTTGCATTATACACTTCTACTATAACCCGTAATGTAAAAATCATTAGCTGTTAAATCGGTTCGAAGGTATTTTTCAAACACTTTACAAACAAAAATAAATATTCAATATCTTTGAAACTACTAACATTCGCTTGGTTTTATGTGATCTTATTTGCTGAAAATAACGTCCATTTCTCAAATATTTTCTTAAAAATAATGTATCAAAGAACAGGCAGCTTATATAAATATTTTATTGAAAGTTCATACAAATCTCTCAAAACTAAAAAGCTCTGCAGACATTCCGCAGAAAAATACAAACGACGTATAAGATGCTGTATTGAATCTGAATACTCGGTAATAAAATTGTAACACAGACCCTTCTTTTATCTTGAGTTGTGATAATACATGATATTCAAATATAAGGATTCAAAGGATTCATGCTAAAATAGAAAAAATATCGCGAGCCGCAGGTTTACAAATGACATCACATTCAGTGGACCACTCTTAGAAGCTTTTGAATTATCATATTTGTTTGAATATTTTAATATTAAACGCCTATTTTTTTATGAATTAACACACGAACCGTAGCTTGAAAGAGTAATAAGCAGCCATCCTCACAAATTGTCTTTGTTTTGAATATCATGAAATCAAAATTAATAATATAGTGATGAATTATAATTTTCAAAAGTATTTTTAACATTTTCATAGAATATATTGACTTTCTTTTTGAATACAATACCATTTTAATAGTTTCGATTTTTCTAGTTTCAAATTCGTGACGACGGCTTCTGCTAAAGGTAAGCGTCTACATGTCCGCATCGTAAGGATCAGACGCATCGTAGCAAACTGATTAACTTTTCACAGTGCGTCTACTGTATCGGTAGCGCACGGATTTGCCAACGCAAGTACTAGCAATCGGATTGTCGATGCCACTTCATTCGGATTTTTGAAGTGATCGAACAGAAAGTCGTTATCGCTTGTGTGTTAGCAAAAGAGTAGAAAATGCAAAAAAAAAAAACAAAAAGAAGGAAACATAAAATCTGGATGCACGACATATTCAAGAAGAGATCTAATAGTATATTATGTAACAAGTGAGCGAAGTTGAACTGTAATTAGCAACGCTCACGAGTTACATACGACGTTTTTCAACACACTTGTGAGTAAAAGACAGACATACGTGGTCATAAAATAACAAACACATTTGATAACAAAGCTGTGAATTGTGATTGAAAAATGGCGCTGAACCTCGCGCATGCGCGTAGGTTTTTTTTCCGCCAAATGTGTCAATGTCTGTATAGCATATACATACAGCCTATTTTAAGTGAAAATGTTTAATTTGGAGTGGTAAATGCAAATATTTTAATATTTTATAACAAATTATTGTAAATTGTGAATAATTTGTTTGATATACAAATTTGTTTTACTAATATAAGGCGCAAACATTTAAAAATGTATATGGATTTGAAGTGGTATAAAACCTCTTTGTTGTTTCTGAAAATATTTAATGTATAACCCGGACAGCCCGGACCAATAAAATATGCTCTGTTTACTCGCATGTAATTTGCACAAAGGTACAATTCAACTTTGTAGGATTCATTATATTATGCACTAGGGTATAATATATTATGCACGCGTGACTTATAGCCCAGTTTATAGTTCTAAATTCAATAGAATAACGATCACTTTACGAGCAAGTGTGTTGAAAAAAATATTACACTATTTCCTGATATGTTAAATGATGATATCAAATCCTTTGGACATTTTCGTATGTCTCAAGCTAAAATCGAGCGAGTGGGGCGCGTTCACTGATCGGCATTCCATATGACGTCATCGCCACGCAACGCAATAGTTGCCTCTCGGAGCATCAGTGTCGGCATTGCCGAAGTACGATCCGTACAGTGCGGATCTGTGGACGCACTTGTATGAGTCTCTATCGTTGATGCGATACGTACGATGCTTACGATACCGACCTGTGCACGCTTACCTTAGACACCAAAACATTAAGTTTTGATGTAAAATATAAATAAATGTGATACTGTTAGAACGTACACGAAGGATAAATCCTGCGACTTCACAAAATCAGACATAACCAGAAAGATTTATTTTACTTTATCCGTGTATTTATAAATTATTTAATTATTTTTATTGATTTATCTGGATTAAAACAATATTAATTAAATATTAATTTAAAACGGTCCTAAAAACAATGAATATCGGTTAACCAACATACCAAATATACGAGTGGAATTTAAACTCCCGCTTATGGAAACGGACCGTACAATGTTAACAAAAAATGACAATGATAAACTACAAATGTTTGTCTGATTTGACTGTAAAGTTTTAACTTAATCGAATTAGCATTAGCTTAAACAGTTTTAAATGGATTATACCATAGTTCTCAAAGCTTTAAAGGAGGACTCATTATTTCCCACATACACACATACACTGTGAAAATGATGGCTTAGTCGGTATAATGAGCAGAGACGCAGGCCACACCAATTTCAATGTTTATAGAAAACATGTGCAAGATGCACATAACACACAATCATTATGGTTCCGTTTTTTAAAATTAAACACGATATCGACTGCCCTTCTAGGACACTTCCTGCCCTTTAATTCTTCCAATCCCTCGTTATGCAGTTCAAGAGTTCCTTTCTAGTCGCACGGGGCGTGTTAAGACTCCGAGAACTCGAGTTAAATCGTAGGGTATAATTATAGGCGATCAATCCGGTTCAACAAGCGTAATTATTTAAGTTCTTTTCCCATTATTATATGAGGTATGATGACTATATTCTATTGCTCCAGGTGTCGGTGATCGCAGAAGAAGTATGCACGTGCGTGTGCTGGCCGCGCATGCGTCTGGAACGTGTGCTTCGACACCGGCCGGCTCTCAAAGTGGTTCTAGATTGCCTTATAGGTAAGATTTTCTGAAAGTATTCATGCAATGAACAAAAAAGCATGGAATTAAGACTTCAAACACAACCTCTTTGGACAGCGGCCCCCGACTTTTTTTCTTTTTTTTTTTGTTCTTTGTGAAAAACTTGATTGGCTCTATTGTCAACGCTCGTCGCTAATTGGCTAAGCAACGAATAGCAACAATACTATTGGCTCTTCAAATTATCGATGAGATGTGCTACTGCAGCCGAACTAAATATCTAACAGACACAATTGGCAAACGAGACACAATAATAAATTAAGGTTAGGTACATTTCAACTGTTAGTGACTATTTCATGGCTTTTCCGATCATTGGTTTGCATCAATCAAGCAGCGCGTAAATTGGTAAGCGAGGATTCGCACCACATTTAACATGAAAATGTTATTGAGTGCAAAAATACTTCCCTAAGAAACATGAAACCATAAAGAAGAAACTAATAATGCAGCTACAAAACTCATGAACTTATATGTTGAATCTATATGTAATACCTATAAGGATTCACGCAAGTTCTATAAAGAAACCTGCAACGTTATAGGTGTTTCTAAGTCGCATACAACACCATATTACTCGTAATGAATGGAATAGGCCATAGGTATAATACACAGGGTTGATTTGTTGTCACTGGCCAAATTGTTTTTACACAATAAGTATAATTTATAAAAACGTAAAGTATTTTTTCACAAACAAATAAATAAATCCGCTAACATATTAGCAAACCATGGTCACTCTAAATTACCATTAAAGTAAAGGCAGCTACGCGCTACTACAAAACATCTTGTAGTACTACGTCGTAGTATTATCAATGAAATGCCGCTTCATAGTCGGTATGTTCATCAACAGCGACTATTTTTTTAAAGTTTGTGGTTTCGTATTTCTACTTTTTTGTACTGAGCGGCGCTACAATCAATATGGAGGTATCAAAGAAACTAACATTTAAATTTGGCTGGTGACTACAAATCAACCCTGTATAACTAGAAGACTATTTAACATTACTGGTTAATAAAACAAATAATAAGGCACGTGGTCTAGATTAATTCATTAGTATTGCAACGTGATGCAGTGCGTGCAAAGTAAACCACGTGACAGGCGAGTGTATTACGGGGAACTGTCATACAGTCAACGTTTTATGGTGTGTTTTTAATCTATACTTATAATAAATCTGTAGAGAGGTTAATTCTGTACATGAAACATTTTTTCAAAATAACTATCAGGGGGTGATTAGTGATCGATACTGATGACAAAAATGCAATCAGTAAAATTTTTGTCTGTCTGTCTGTCTGTCTGTATGTTCCTTATAGAAACAAAAACTACTCGACGGATTTTTTATTTTGGTAAAATTATTTTCCATACTCCTGGGCAGGTTATAGTATACTTATTATCACGCTACAATCAATAAGAGCAGAGCAGTGAAGGGAAATGTTGGAAAAACGGGAGAAGTTACTTTATTTTTTAAGCTTCCGTCGCGTGTGCAGCCTTAATGGTTAAAGCTACATAGAAATCATGTATGACAGAAATATTCTTCATAAAATTATATAAAAAATATCCCACAACAGTATATGTCTATATTTTATGGTTTACTCACAATAACACGTGTAAATCCCGATAGCTTAGCAGTTCGGAGCTTCCTGATTATATTTGTTTCCTCTTACGTTTATAATACTCTCACTCATCCCTAATTAAAAAAAAATAACATTATTACCTATTCAATAAAAAAAGAATCATAGAAATCGGTATAGAAACACCAAACTAATACATGAAAATAACCCATAATAACCCATCGCGCGTGAATACTGAATGATATAGGGATTATTTTTGCGTAACGGTTGCCGCGCTCGACGCGGCTCGCGGCGCGGCGGTAGGGTATAAAAAGGCGAGAGGCGAGCGCAAGCTTTTGCGCGATTTAATATAGGTAGGTACACAAGGAACAAGCGTTACATTACCTGTCAAATTTCCCCAACCAATTTTAACTTATTATCGAGGGCATAGAGTTCAAATTCAAGTAAAAAATTTTGACAGATTTGTAACGCTTGATGTACTGCCTTCTGTACATACAAAGATAAAATGAAATCAAGGTTTTGTTTATTTCATGATCGTTTCTGCCTCTTGGAAATCAGAAACCATAGATTTCTTCGGAATAAAAAGTAACGTATGTGTTAACTACTATACCAAATTACATTAATATTGGCTTAGCCGTTTGGCAGTGAAAAGCAGCCATACATAACTATAGGTAGTATTGTATGTACACTGATAATGGCTGGATGGATGGATTTTTGCTATCCTTTCACGCAAAAACTACTTAGCTTTACCTAGAATAACAATAAGCTAAGTATAATTAATGAAGATATTGCATGAATTAAGTAAAATTGAAAGCATTAAATAAAACACTTTTGAACCGGATTAATGTGCGTATAATTTATATTTTACATTTTAACTCGACGTCTCGGTGTCTTTGCCGACCCCGTGGTCACGAGCGACTGTTAAAATTAAAAATGTAAATATACGCGATAAAATCGGTTAAAAAGTGTTTTATTTAATAGTCATACATAATAGTTATCGCGAAAACTTAAGACAATATTAAAATTTAAGGCACTTTGGCACCCGATTTGCTTATAACGCTATGTGCCTTTCTAATGTACCTAATAGATAGTTACCTACCTATGTTTGTGGTTAGGAGTTATACATATTATATGGGCGAAGATTCTTTATTTTTATTTTTGTTATTAAAGATAGTTAGGACCTTTTAGAAGAAAATAACCTACTCGAAATACTAATTCAATACAGACGAAGTCGCGGGCGTCATCTATGTAATATACCTACCTACCTATACTTTTTCACAAAACCTAGGTGAAACTGCGGATCACTGCTTTGTTGTAACAGTTTTTGAAGTAATTTTGTCTGTTTATCTATCAGTAACGCTTTCACAGCTAAACTACTGAGTCGATTTTAACGAAATTTAGAATAAGGTAAGTTTTAACTTCAAGGAGGATATAATAATAGTATTTATCCAACTCTCCAAACGGTATCCACGCGGACGAAGTCGCGGGTCACAGCTAGTTCAATAATAAAGTTTGTCATAAAACATTTTGGCACTCAGATTGTTTTGAAATTTAAGTCTTTAGGTAACATTGTATCTTTAAAACTGTTTTTACATAAATAAGTAAATAAACAAATGAATAAAGTTAGTAAAAAAAGCAGACAATCGCACCAATTACATCGGCCTCTAAGTACGCAACAAAGCTTGTATTATGAGATACGATCTAGAGGGGAACCTAGAATATAAACACAATATAGATAAACGCCCAGACCCGGATCATGTTTTTTCTTGTTCCGTGCGGGAATCAAACCCGCGACCTCACGGTCGGTGCAGTAGAATGCAATAGTAGTATTTGTATCGGAACAATTGCCTACACCATATTTCATTATTTTTACACATATTACCAACATCATTAGCTGCAATACTAGCGCATGTCCATAATTCTATATCATTGTAAACGATCAATGGTATCACTAATTATTTCAAAGATCTACTAACCTTGTACTCCTATATGGTTAAACTATATTATTGCAGTGTATGATATGGGCGTGTCTTTTGAAAAAGAGATGGGGAAAGCAGAAAATTATATAATTTAATTTCCTCCTTAATGCGATAGTCATGTTAATAGTCAATGTGTAGGATAAGCTATAAAAGAAATGAATTTTCCGAATAAATATATGTAAATATTACTTATTCGAAACTATTATTCTTAATGTACATAACAATGGGCAGGAAACGTTAATTTTATATGAAAAAGGTTCAACATATTGTTGACGATGATAAAAACACATTTTAGCGTAATAGACCTTTTAACTTTAACTTAACTTATGCACATTAAGCTCACTATACAATTAAATTCTCGGCTCTTTGCGCTTTTGTCGTACCTAAAACCAAACATATTTTATTTTATTTTATATTATTTGGGTGGCCAACAGCTTTTACTTAAAAACTAGGTTTAACATATAATGTCGAGTAAGCCATTAACAAGCCTCCGCAGATACACACATTACTTTATATGCTTAAATTTCTTGATGTATACCTACGGTATAAGACAACTTATTTAGATCATCAAAAAATGTACTTCAGCTATACAATTTTCAAGTCCTTAACAAAACTTTGGATGCAGTAAAATTAAGGATCAAACGAACTTACCAAGTGAAGTTCGATCACAATTATGTGAACGGCTTAATTCGAAGCGATTTAATGTTAACATGTTGTAGTAGTACTTCCAAGCGTCAGCCTTGCACGGTTTTCAGAGACACGTTTTTTTTTTTTTATTTGGCAACCCTGATCCCCGCTCTTGAACTCCTCTCCACTTACTTCCTCTCATCATCCCTCCTCAATAATCATTTTGTTTAGAGCTAAAGTTCCTAGGTAGTACCCATAAAAATAATTCACATTAATTATGGGTGGGTGATATTACTTTAAAGGAATACTGTTTGGGCGGGTTTATATCAATCGCTTCGAATTAAGCCGTTCACATAATTGTGATCGAACTTCACTTGGTAAGTTCGTTTGATCCTTAATTATGTTTCACGGCTTAATTCTTTGCGATTTAATGTTAACATGTTGTAGGATGTTCAGAGTATTTTAATGTGAATTATTTTTGCAGTATAGGTATAAGTAAAACTGTATTGTTAGAGTATAACCAACAGTAATAAATCACAAATATACATATATTTATTCTAAGGAGTTACATAAAATACTAGTTGCAAATTGATTGGCATCCGATACAATTTCTTTGTTGTAGAATTTGGCAAATACTGAGGATGTATTACTCCATCCTGCGGTTTTCCGTATGACATCAATATTGACACCGACTCTGCTAGCAGTGGAAGTGGCCGCATGGCGCGTGCTGTGCGCGCTAAACACTGATGTGTCCACGCCACTGCGTTGTAAAGTATATTTGATACAGTGACTCAAAGTTTGAGACAAACTTTTAAGTGAGGTCTTTTGTGGCTAATAAATAAAGTGTCACAACTACGTAAACCACTCGTTTTATTTATATAATCTAAAATGCATCTGGCAGGGCATATTGCAGGATTTGTATGAAAAAATGGTAGCCTTAGAAGGGGTTGAAAGGAGTTTGGTTTTGAAGTTTTTACTAAGTCAGGTATTTTAACTAAGATTTCTGTTCTGTTTTGAGTTACATTATTTATTTTAATGAGAGAAAATGTTTGTACTCTTTGCGCTGTCACCAAACCTAGCAGAGTCAGCGTTTCTTAGAGAAATCTTCTAAACTAAGGCTTTCATTTGGCTATTGAGTGGCCAAATAATTTAACACTATGTTTGGGTCCCAAGAAGTATTATATTTTGGATTGGTGGGCCTCAACTTGTAAACACCCTTCATGAAACGTTTGACTCGATCATCATTTAAGCTATTACCTAACAAAAGAGATAAGGCAGAGCGGTAAGAATTGATGGTCCCGTATTTAGCGCCTTTATCAAAATTATCGGTTAAAAAATGTATTACAATTGGAATAGAAGCATTAAAATAATCATAATTATGTAATCTACAGTAAATTATCCAAGATTTTATGCAAACATCGTACTGTTTGTAAGTATTATTTGCAAGCGCAGCTAGCATAATATCTACTGACCTATTCGATAAATATTTCCTTAGTAATGCTTGCCTGATAATTTCGCGGCAACAAGGCGTAGATTCTTGTGTACACAATCTACAATCTACTGAAAGGAGATGTTAGAAGGTCAATATCTGGTCCAAAATACAAAAAAATTGAAACAGACAACTTTTTAAACATAGGAAACCAAGGTTGACTTGGCCAATATGGCACCACAACAATACCCTCTGCCTTATGACAAATGATTTTCTGCATTAATTTTACTATAAGCGAGAATGGTGGAAAGGCGTAAAATAACATATTGGTCCATGGCAGTGTAAAGGCATCAACAGCACATGCTTCGGGATCATTTCTCCACGAAACATATTGTTTACACTTAGTATTGCATCTTTTTGCAAACAAATCAATACTGGCATACCAAAGTTGCGAACTATTTCATTAAATGCAATTTGATTTAATTCCCACTCTGTATCCTCGAACTGTTTTCGAGATAATGAATCTGCCTCACAATTATCTTTAGTATTGATGTAAGAAGCGAATAAGATTATTCTACGTTCTTCGCACCATTTCCACATACTTCTAGATATATAATCTAGGTGATCATATTGAATACTGCTCATTCTGTTAATAAGATGTCACAATTAGATAATTCTTTGGTGAAACATTTCAGAGCTAGAAAGGCTGCTTTTAGTTCCAACTCGTTTATATGACAAGAAGTTTCGTTGTCTTTCCTATATCCACGACATCTAACTGTATCACAATACGTATCCCCATCCCGTAGAGGAGGCATCAGAAAAAAAAATTCTAAAACAAAGTTGTTCGGTTTGAGTGATGAATGGCCTATATCTATGTTTCCTAACCACCAATATAATTCTTCATGTAGGGTAATTAAGATATCAATTGTCTGATCGTAGTTTGGATTTTTTTTTAATAAACAATTATATTTATATTGTTCAAGCTTTTTTGTATATAACCACGAATAAGTTATTGTTGGACATGCGGAAATTAAATAACTAATGAGTTTAGCGAATTCGCGTAACTTGCATCGTTTTATACAAAGAAATCTATTTATAAAATCTTTCAATTTTATTTTCTTTTCCTCGGGTAGTTTTAAAATCATCTGCTTTGAGTCGAAAGTGAAGCCCAAGAACTTACATTCACGTTTAGGTATTAAACAACTTTTTGAAAGGTTAATCAAAAAACCCAAGCTCTGTAATAGATCTATAGTTGTAGATACATTAGTGACACACTCCGAGTAAGTCTTTCCGATAAAAAAATGTTATCTAAATAAATAACTGAAATCATACCCCGACTACGCAGGTATTCTATAACTGGTTTCATTAATTTAGTAAACACGAGAGGTGCGGTACAAAGGCCGAACGGTAAACAATTGAATTCATATAATATATTGTTGTCCTTCAATATGAGTACATTTCGAGATGGCACCATTGCTTATTTGTTGCTTCTGTGGTATTAATGAAGATGATCCTACGAGTGTTTCGGTAGCTCTTCCCAGAGCTGCTATAGCCACACCAGTTTGTCTTTGCCTAAACATGAGGGAGGAATTCCGTTTAGAGACCGCTTCGATAACTGCCACTTTTGCTTCCGGATTCAGAGCAGGGGCAAGGAGTAGTTGACAATTACTAGGAATAAGATAATCCTCTAGGATTTTATCTCTTGTCTCTTTGGGTAGTCCCTTTAAAAGGATTTCAGACCACCGCACCGGGTTGAAATTTCCTTATGTAAAGGTTTTCCTAGTTCTTCAGCAATCTTAGGAGCATCTCCCAACATCTCTAAGATATCGCTATCCAATTCTATATCCTCAACATCATCTACTGGTGGATGTTTTGAGGTAGATGGCACTGAAAAGACGAAAGTAGTCAGCGTCTCGAATAATAATTCGAAAGAAGTGTTTTTAGCACCTACGAGCATAAAATGCAAAAAGTAAGGTAGTCATTTTAGCGATAATGATCACTAAACAAAGAAATTTTCCATAGTCTCGAATAAAGATTCGAATTAGGTAAAGGGGATTGGCGGCCACGGTATCACTTAATTTTAGAGTTTTCAAGCGTATCAAAACCGGGCTATATGTAGTTAATAGGTCAATATGAGACACGTTTTTTCCAACATTTATTGTTGTGATAGTTGTCGGGAATATTTAGAAATACAATAAAATCAAATTAAACTTGCCGAAAGCACATTTTTTAATTTCCCGGCAATAAAAAATAATAGTTGTAAAGTCCTACTGTCAAACTTGAATTAAGCCGCCCGCGCCGCCACCCCGTTTCAAACCTCTGGATTGGTTAATACCTGCTTATGTAATGTAATGGTTTCAAAATACGACGCCATGTTAGAAAAGACGGACTATAAATTCCTGTAATTTTTAGGTTAGATTATTGTTTTGACTTTTTATTCCCAACTTCTGTATAAATCTAATAATTATATTCTGATTACTCGTTATCTAAGCAATAAGACGCACATATTAAGTTTGAGGTACGTGAATGCTATGTGAAATAAAAGCGGTACTGACAATGTATGGGACCTTGCCATTCTTCTTTTTGAATTTTAAACTCGGCTCATTGAAATTCAGTGATAAAGATCATTGAACTTTGTTTTCGAATAAGGATTCGAAAAGTCATTTTAGCGATAATGATCACTAAACAATGACATTTACCATCGTCTCGAATAAAGATTCTTACTAGGTAAATTTGTGAGTTTTAAACTCGGCTCATTCAAATTCAGTGATAAAGATCATTGAACTTTGTTTTCGAATAAGGATTCGAAAAGTCATTTTAGCGATAATGATCACTAAACAATGACATTTACCATCGTCTCGAATAAAGATTCTTACTAGGTAAATTTGTGAGTTTTAAACTCGGCTCATTCAAATTCAGTGATAAAGATCATTGAACTTTGTTTTCGAATAAGGATTCGAAAAGTCATTTTAGCGATAATGATCACTAAACAATGACATTTACCATCGTCTCGAATAAAGATTCTTACTAGGTAAATTTGTGAGTTTTAAACTCGGCTCATTCAAATTCAGTGATAAAGATCATTGAACTTTGTTTCCGAATAAGGATTCGTTACGCAATTATGCGATGTAAAGAGCCATGGATAGTGATAAGGTACAAATTTCACTTGGCATTTGCTTCTTTTGAAGCTTTTTTTTTTCCAGTTTTCTGATCTTCTTGCGTATGGTCTCGATGTCTCCATATTTCCTTTTCACCATTTTTACGAACGACAAATAATAAGTTGAGATTTAAATTTTTAAACTATAACACAAACTATTTAACGTTTAATTTAAGTAATAAATTATAGACGCACGTGCGAAGGCTTGAGCACGGAAATACAGAATGATTATTGAGGAGGGATGATGAGAGGAAGTAAGTGGAGAGGAGTTCAAGAGCGGGGATCAGGGTTGCCAAATAAAAAAAAAAAACGTGTCTCTGAAAACCGTGCAAGGCTGACGCTTGGAAGTACTACTACAACATGTTAACATTAAATCGCAAAGAATTAAGCCGTGAAACATAATGTCATATAAATAGCATATAATTTCTGTTTTCGTAGATTTTTATTCGAAAAGTGTTTTTTACAAAAAGTACAATATTAACTTGATGTATAGGAAGTATCTACCACCAGATAAAAATACTATCGGAATACCAGCCTAATAATTAAGGTAGTTCGAAATAATAAGCCAAGGACAGAACTCGGTAGGCACTTTAACTACTAACAGCGCACAAATAGAAATGAAACGCCTGGCCGACTGTTCTGTTAGTTCCTCCCTAATGTTTCATTGATGCTCAAATTTACTAAAAAGTTTATTTGAATACCCAAAAGTTATTTGTGAATACGAAAGCACCTATTTACGAAGCGGTTGTCATGAATGGAAGCAATTTCGTGTTTCATTTAACTTCTTTCTCTACGATTCATTGTTAGTAATTTCTTTTATTATTCACTAATCGAATGGATTCTATTCTTGGGAAGTAGATAGCGTCGTAGTTTGACTATTTTTACTCCAGATTCACCACAGAACAAATAAATATTAGCACTCCTACGTTTCTAGGTTCTTGGGTCTAAATAGGATTGTCTGAATCTAATTTAAAGTACAATTCCACTTAATGTAGGATTGTACCTTGAAAATTCTAGACCACTTAACGTCTTCGTTATCTTCTAGATTAAAGCTTAATTCTTGGTTGATGCCAAGAAGAAACAAAAATCGTTTAATATACTTGTAATGTTTTAACATAGTGTTTCTTTAAATAAAATATTATCTGTATTTAAGCAACTTATATCTGCAAGGAATATGCCAAGGAGCATAGGTTATTGTATGACACTAAAAAATCTAGTTTAATCGTATTTGAATATTTCTGTTCACATTATACAAAGTAGGTACATATTTCATAACTATTTTTACAAAAAATATGGGCCGTTTATCTTCCATGATGTAAGTTGACGATGAATTATGGGATTAATAATATTTAATCAATATATTTATAATATATAAAACTGTTCCGTTACTGACTGAGTGACTGAGGTACTGAGTGACTGAGGTACTGAGTGACTGAGTGACTGACAAACAACGTACAGCCGTAACTACTAGGCGTAGAGAGCTGAAATTTAGAACATACATTCTTTAGGGGATGTAGGGGTACACTAAGGAAGGAATTCCCGAAATTCCCACGGGAACGGGAAATATAGGACTTTTAGTTTGTATGCAAAATCTTATTCCTTGAGTGCACCGATGTGAAACTTGGCGTAAAGGTTTTTCAATGTGTGTCTGGTTGTGTTATGAAAGGAATTCCCGAAATTCCCACGGGAACGGGAAATATATGATGTTTTAGTTTGTATGAAAAAATCCCATCCCATCCAAAATTGAGTGCACGGATGTGATACTTGATATAAAGGTTCCTCAATAAGTGTCTGTTTGTATTATGGAAGGAATTCCCAAAATTCCCACGGGCACGGGAAATATATGATTTTTAGTTTTTATGAATAAAACTTATTCCTTGAGTGCATGGGTGTGATACTTGGTATAAAGGTTCTTTCAGTGGGTGTCTGGTTGTATGTACAGTTTCTGAAATTTCTAAGAGAAGGGTAGTTAAGCGCATAAGAAGTTGCGGGATAAAGCTAGTATTAATATAAATGTCTGACACTCACACAACATTATCTAGCCAAAATTAAATTTCTTAAAGAACTTGTGTTATGGATAGATAACTGACATACTTAAGAAATATACAGGGTTGATTTTTCGTCACTAGCCAAATTTAAATGTTAGTTTCTTTGATACAATATAAACGTACCTGCATATTTATTTTAGCGTCGCTCAGTACAAGGAAGGAGAAATATGGAACCACAAACTTTTTAAAAAATAGTCGCTGTTGATGAACATAGCTACTACGACGCGGCATTTCCTTGTTAATACTACGACGACGTAGTATTACAAAATGTGTGTAGTAGCGCGTAGTCATCTTTATTTTAATGGTAATTTAGAGAGACCATGCATTGGTTAATATGTTAACGGATAAATTAATTGCCTTGTAAAAAAATCTTTGTTTTACAAAAATCGTTTCTATAAATGATACTTATTGTGTAAAAAAACATACATATATTGAATAAATACATATTTTTATTAGAATAAACTTAAATAAACATATAATCATCATTGACTTTTTTTGCTAGGTGGTAGGATCCCTTCTGGGTCCGCCTGGCTAGCGACCACCCTTTATATAAAGTCTGCCGCCAAATGTTACCGCTCCGGCGGTAATGTGTTCCGGCAATATTGTATAAAGAGCCAGTTCCTTCCTAAACCCGTGTGCTTTCATCTTCGACCTCATCGTCACTTACCATCAGGTGAGATTGAGGTCAAACGCGGGTTTAGTCACTTATAAAAAAAAAAAAAAAGACTTGACGACTAATATCTGTGTTCATTACACAAATATCCACCGCCGCCGGGATTCGAACCCAGGACCTCTGGCATAGAAGGCAATGTATGTTACCACTACACCAGCCGTCATACATTATAACAAGCACTTATAACACACAATGTGCTACTTTTACAGTATAATGATGTTTTCGGCGTCTTCTTTATATTACCAAGATATTGTAGTTATTTTGGTTTTATTAGTAGTTAAAGTACGTCTTGCCGTACTTGAGGGAGTTTTGGCGCCAACACTTACGTACAGTAGTGAATCTTGGGTTTAGCAGAAGAGACATGAAAGCAGGATTAATGCTGTGGAGATGAGGTCTTTGAGGAGTATGTGTGGAGTAAAATTGAGTGATAGGGTGCGCAAAAGTGAAATAAGAAAGAGATGCGGATTAAAAGAAGACGTAGTAAGTAAGATTGAAAAGGGTATGCTACGGTGGTTTGGACATTTGTAAAGGATGAGTGAAAGTATATTTACGAAAGGGGTGTACAGAACAAGAATGGATGGTGCTATCGGAAGAGGCCGCGCTAAGTAAACGTAGGTATGCCTATCAAATTGGTGACGTTCTTAAAAAGGGCCTAGTTAAAAGTACCCATAACCGGCGATCATGCATGAAAAGATTAATGAACGTAGAGGAAGCGAAAGATGTATGTCTGGATCATAGCAATCGGTGCTGCCTTGTCTCTGCCTACCCCAAGGGGAGACAGGTGTGAGGTTATGTATGTATGTACATAGTTCGAGACGTTTTCGGATCAATGATAAGCAACGATACATTTTTAGTTTTTACCTATCTAATATTTGTTTAAGATATTACTTAAAACTTACCAAATTAATACGCGATACTCTGGTTGGAATTATTAAATTTAACCATTTCCCGCAAATGATTCTCTAGAATACGACGAACTAATTTGAACCCTACCTCGCTTATGCCTGAACTTCACGGAACTTCACTTTGACGGGAGTACCAAGATACTTAGTTCTTGACTATTTGCTATAGGATATGTTATGTCGAATGTCTATGTTCTCATTTTAATTTAAAAGTAAAATAATAAAATATTTAATTGTTGTTTTGTAAGTAGGTAAGTAAGTATCATTAAACAAAAAAAGCAGAATATAAAGCTAGGTTATAGATGGCTTCCAGTTGGTTTTGAGAAACCTGTAGCATTATTATAAATTTAATAAAAGTAAAACCTTTTCTTAATAACTGAACTGAAACAACTACTATGCGGCCTTTAAGTCAGCTTTTATATTATACTAGCTTTTGCCCGCGGCTTCGCTCACGATAGTAAAAAGTAGCCTGATATTTTCCAACCCCCAAACTATCTCTATTAAAAAAACACTCCGTTACGACGTAATACACAGACGGATTTTTAGAATACATCTTTAAATTTAAAATTGGATTTTCTCCCACATTTGAGACATTTGTGTCCCATCTCACCTGATTATAAGTGCCTACAGCCGTAAAATACAGGTATCAGTTTACTTCAGTACTTATAGGGGAAACTTGTACAAAACCATATAGCGTAGCTATTTTTGCCAATTATCCCAATTTCGTGCGCACAAGCCGCTCAAAGGTTGTCGCTGTAGGCTCGCGCAATTTAGAGTTATTTAATTTTATTGTTTTTCGGTAGTCTTGATCGTATTTTCGTGAATATACAAGCAGTGATTGTGAAGTGTTCATACGCTACAGATAAGTCACTAATCAACTGTGTTGTAGGTGACGTATTTGTTCTTAAATGCAATGTTTTCACTGGCAAGTTTGTATTGACTATGTGTGAGTGAATGATGTTTTTGTTCTACACCTGTGTTGGGACACAACCGTATGGGGTAAAACCGGTTATATACGATTTTGATCCAGATAGATAAGCCTAATTATTATAATTTTGTCATCAGCTCTGCTTGTTGACCAAACACCATCAACATTCCAAGTGTCATTCAAGACAACTTCCACTGCGCAAATACTTTGTCAAGATCCGAGCTCATCAACATCTTAGTATAGGCTGAAATGTATAGGCTGTCAAGGTTGTGCCCACGAAGGCTCAACCAGCTGTGATACAAAGGAGTTGGATGACTTCTTTTGCACAAAATGCAATGTCACACGGTGAATTCTGGGGCAATATCGTATATAGTATACGGTTTAATCCATGGGTCGGGGCAAAACCGGAAAATGTAGTTATTTGCTATTTCATTGAAATTCTTGTATAATTTAAATTTCTTTTTCAAAATTTTTTTCACAAAAATATTTTAATTGTAATGGGTACCTAATGAGTCTGGCTGAATATTTATGTTGATTTAATACCTTTGCGTTTTGAAACGGAAGAACTACATGCCCAAAGCCTTAGCTATACGGCCTTGACCCAGTCTCCCATATCTACAACATTTTTTACCTGTTTTGAAGCTTGTGCTAGAATGACCAAACTATTTGGTGCACTAACCCGCGAGCAAGCCACATAAAGCTAACCGTGAAAACCCGACAAACACAGCCCTTTACTCTTTTCCGGCGAATTTTAAAGTGTGACCCTGTGATTTCTTGATGGTCATGGCAAAGCAGACGTTAGCAGAGAACTGTATTTTTTTTAACTTGAATGGCAGTGCTCTTGCTATCATGGAAATGCGCGGTATCATAACAATTTCTCCTTTAGAAAATTCAGTTAATATTGTAGCCTCGAGTATATTTCGATGTAAAACATTTATAGACAATCTGATTTTTTTTCCCGCCAAGGGCCCTTTGACACCCGACAGTGATCAACTAAGGGAATCTCGAGAAGGGAGGAGTTGAATACTCAGAAGTACGACAGGGCCCTGCACGGAGTAACTTAAGTGGCCCCATCGACAGTGACATTGCACGCCGACAGTAACACTAAATACCCTGATAGTGTGGGACACTTCCCTCATAAAGTCACTTACCCTCTTGCTGATCTTTTGTCTTAATCTGGTCCCATTGCACCACTTTGGAGGTTTTAAATTGCGTAACAACATAACGGGTGTGCCTACTTTTAAGGTTGGTTTGTGATATGGAAGACCTGAGGATTTAAGCGAGTTGATGAATTGAACAGGGTAATGGCCTGTGTCGTCTACATTCAACACGGAGTCTATTTAACTGTACACCATCTCATCTCCTGGAGAAGATTTCAGCAATAGCTCATTTAAAACCGCTGCTTGGTCATTTCTTGGAGTCAGAATGGCCCGCTCACACGGCTATGACAATGCTTGAATTGCATGACAATCGAACATTCGTTATGATATAAAGTTACAGTTATGGAAATAATCTTAAAGCGACTATGCAATGAAATAAGGGCTATTTTAGGAAGTTGTCAAAAATAAACTTAAATTTTAAACGTATATGCAAAGCACGAAAGTAAATTAATTATTTCATGTACTTTCGGCGGGTACCGAATCTTTCTTTAGAATCCGAATCATACTTGCAATGGAAATAATCGACGAATGTACCGCACCCCACGTACCCACGTCACGCACAGACCAAACGAAAAGGTGTTATAGACCATGGAATGACTATTCAAAAAAGAAAGTCTTATTCCCAACTTACGAGTTTTCAACCGAGTTCCAAAAAATGAGGAGGTTCTCAACTCGTCTGTATGTTTTTTTTGTTTTTTTTTTTCGTGTTTTTGTTTCACGATATTTCGGACAATTATGAATTGATTTTGAAATTTTTTGAGAAAGTTTCTTAAGCATGGAAGTCACATGAGAAATGAATGGACAGCGGTCACCCATCCAAGTACTTAACCGGTGATATCGTTAGATACACACAGTTGGTTGGTGCTTAAAAATGTATGTAACAAGTAGGAAATTGAAAAATCTGCTAATTTCTACTTATATATACCAATACTTTAGAATGGCAAGATCCTAGACAAGGATACCAAACCGTAGCAACTAGCAACCCTTTCGCTGAAACCGTTTACGCGTTATGTGGAGATCCAAAGTATTAACGACATTGTACTGTGGTAAGAAGATCTAAAGTTGATTCATTAAAAAAATAAAGTGCTCCGTCTTGTAACTAGTATAATGTCTTTGCATTTAAGATACTGTATGACTTCTGTACTCAGTACATGTCAGTGTCGAATGAAATAATAACAAATTCATCACCAAGGAAACCTCAAACGAATTTCGAACTTCTAGCATTAAGACGGTTTGCCAAAATGAGCTTATGGAGAGTTCAATTTGAGTTCATGAATTTGAGTTAATGGTGAGTTCAATTAAATTGGTTTGATAGTATCTATTCCACATCGCAGGATTGCTTCTTCGAACGAGAATAGATTCTATTCGGAGTTCAATTTTATTCAACCAAATATATAAAGTTTTCAGAGCTTTGTGAATAAAGAGTGCTAAATAAAGTTAGCAGTTAATTCTAAAAGTGGAATAGGATTGATGGCATTTGGGTTATACCGCCAAATACCAATTTCATCTCGGTCGTGAATTTTGATCACCATTTTTTCTTTGCTTTACAAAAGCGTGTATATTAGATATTCGATTCTTTTACAGCCTAACACTATTCTCTGCATATTCCAGGCAAAGACATAACCCACAAGTTGTACTCTGTGAGCGAGGGTCTGAGTGGTGCCGGGGTAGAGCGGGACGGCGTACCCTCGCATCTCACTCGCTCTGCCAGCGTCGATGCTGTGCACGAAGGCGCGCGGGGCCGCCTGCGCAGTCTCGCATGGCGCACGAGAGCTACTCCGAAAATTGTGAAAGGTGGGAATTCTACTTATGAGGCATATGATTTTATTATCGTTTAGCTACTTGATGGTAGTTTTACGTAGTAAAACATCTACGAGTACCTTTTTTGGAATGAAATTCTGGAAACGGACAGTAATTTTGTCCCATCTGCCCGTGAAACTGAAATTGATCATTTTTATTAGTGACTCTGTCCACATTTGATTCTTATGTCACTTGATGGTAATGAAGATGAGATCAAAAATAACAGTGCCTCCATCGGTCTAGGAAGGAAAGAACTGGCTCTATATGTATTGCCGGAACACATCACCGTTGGGGATATTTGGCTGCAGATTTTATATGTAGGATGTCCGCTAACCAGGCGAACCCTGAAAGGGTTCTACCAACAAGCGTGGATACTATCAAACTTTGTAAAGTAGACGCCAAGCAGACTCATTTCTTCACAAACTTTTTCAGGTGGTTCATACTGGCAGCCAGTAGTAGCTCGGCAGTTCCTCCGGCAGTCGCCATTCGGGCGCCACGGCGCGCGGTTGGTTGCACAAGCGTCGTCCGCGAGCCTGCAGCCGCCGGCCGCGCGGCGCCGCAGCCCGCCGCGCCGCGCCGCCTCCTTCCGCCGCGAGGTCACCTTCGCCGAAGCCCCCCCGCTCTGACACACGCCGCGGCCCCAGCCCGAGCTGGTGCCGCTTGTAGACATCTCCACGACTCCCGCGCACCGAGATCCCTGACGTGAAATAACGCACACCACTGACTTTTAAGGCTCGGGTGTTATTAAAACAGTGCTGCTTTATTCATGACACTCTTGTTAAGCGTGTTATCTATGTTTACCGTCAAAGCAATGACAGTTTATCGTAAAGTACATGTTAGGACACCTAGGTACTAGTTCCGCTGTGCGGTAGGTACCTATAGCAAAAGGGTATTAAAATTTTCTTTGGAGCTAGGTGCTTACATACTATTTATACTTGGAGTTGTTTTGGTTTATTTTTTATGCTGTAGTCGCAAATAAATCTAAAATGAGCATTAGGTACCTATGTAAACTCATGAACATTATTTTTTGTTTACATAGGTGTCTACTAAAGATTTAAAGATGTGCTTGTGATGAAACCAACGTGATCAATTTAAGCGTAATAAGTAAATAGTCTTTTAGCGACAAATCTAAACCGTTACCCACAAAAATACGTAATTAGTGAAAATACATGCTAAAATCGAAATAAACATTACTTGTAGATACTGTAAAAGAGCTTCCTCGTTTGTACTTATTCAAACTATTTAAATTAAAAAAAATACGTTTTCCAAAGATCTATTTATACGTTGTTTAAATTGAACTATTCAATAGCTAACCATTCGACTGAATCAAATGTGATAACAAGAAATGAAACATATAGATAAAGTGCTTATTGAATTACTTTCGTTTCATTTTTTGCATATTCAAATATTCTATTCATATGCAAGTATAGTAAAAGATGTAAGTAAATTCATGAACACATAAGGTTTCTTTTAATTCCTTAACATAGGAAAGTTTTTTTTTGGAGATAATGATTTATAGATAATTATGAGAATTTAACTTCTCGAATAAAAAATGTACCCGATACACTCGTAATAATGAAAGCATAAAAAACTTGAAAAGAGATGTCAAAGTGTAGGTATGTTGCTGAGTTTTGCTTAGTAGAATTGCGCTGTTTTGTAAAGCTTGAACTATAGGTCAATGAGCCGAAATGATAATTGCCCTTTTCCCAATAATGGAGAAAAATAATGTCGGTGGTGTGACACAAAATGATATATAGTGCGACGTGATCGAAGAACATTTTAACCAAAAACGTGAAGGTGTAAAATCATTAATGGACAATGTGGCATAAAGCATCAATGCTTCCACAATAATGTAATATAATCCTATTTACTTCGTGTACCTAGGTTACGAGTTTGAAAGCTCTAGCACAATTTGACTTGAACATTATAAAATATAAGATAATCGAGTACTGAGCAATTAGGTTCCGAAAGACTATATTGAGGAGTTTTAATTAAGTATTTATAATTTTTCGTACTTAATATAATAATGTTAAAACTATATGTAATTGTTTAAAGTGTCAAGACGTGTTTAATTAATATGTTGACTAATTCAAGTTACTATGAAGATTTATAAGAAACGTATATAAGGTGATTATGGTTCCGTAAAAAATATATCACTTCAAATGTTTTGTTAAATAGCTTTAAGGATTTATTTACTTTAACTTAATAACCTGAAAATGCCTTTCGATGTTCTTTCCTGCAGCGACTTGAAAGTCCAAGAAAAGATATTTTTTTTTTAGTTTTTGTCCTTATCTAACAACTCCATAATTACACTGCAACGTGTGTTCAACAAACAGCAATAATATAGAGAACTTTATTTTCGTACCTATCTTCAGTACATTTCTATTTATGGATACAATTTTATTCGAAAAAAATTTATGAAATCTTATAGAAATATAGTTTAAAAAGTATAAAAACATCAAGGAATTGTTGACAGAGTTACTTACAACGAATGGTACAGAAGCCAGCAGCTCAAGCGTTACATTACCTGTCAAATTTCCCCAACCAATTTTAACTTAATGTCGAGGGCATAGAGTTCAGATTCAAGTAATTTCTTTTGACAGATTTGAAACGCTTGATGTGCTGCCTTCTATACAAATGTATGGTTTGGTAGCTACTATTGTTTCGGTTGTATACTGAAAGCAATGTGTGTACCATTATGTAATTAATTCATATTGTCATCGAATATTAGTATGAGCTTACATAGTTGCCAACAGAGAGACAGGTTCATAAAGCTTCTGTATTCATCCAACAAGGTTACCTTTTAATGACTTTTCTTCCTTTGCCTACTTCCAAACGAAATATGAAACGAGCTTTAATCTTTTATTATCCTATCACAGATCTCTTCTATTATTCTGAAAAATATGAACGACGTCGAATATTATATGTTATTATTGAAAAGTATATTATTGATATTAATAATATTTTAATAAGTTGTATCTGAATACCTATATTTTCATAACACGAACGCAACATATATAAATGTACGTGATATTATTTATTTTGTAAGCAGCTAGCTTAGCGTCACATAATTAAAATTCGGACAATATTATAGTTTAAGTTGTCTTGGCGTAGATTCCTCTGCCTATATCTTGCAATAGGTGAAGCAATTTTGCCAAGTTCGACAAGAATAGGTGACTATCCATTATTTAACACAACAACTTTTATAATTCAGAGGACTCGTAAAAAGGTCAACGATCAATCTCCTGAATGCCTTATACAATACGTGTTAAGTTTTCTAAGTAAACTTTTTAGCTTTGAAAACTTTGACATCCTCTGAGCTCGATGGTTTATCTTCTCATCACCCAGTTTTTGGCGTGATAAAGTATTGAATATTGCAGATTTTTCATACAAATAACAGTTCAAGTCGTGCTATTATTATAGTCCTTAGATAAAAGATATCTGACGATGAGGTGTTGTCTTCAATGAATAATAAAAACAATTGCACTATGCATTTAACATCACAAATAAATGTTTTAAAATGTACTGATGCACATTGAGTATATTATTCACATTCAGATGTTTGTTCGATTTGTAAAAATGTACCTATAGGACTCCTTTAGATAAGTCCTAATCAAATGTAGTTGTTCACTAAGACATGTTTCCTTCTCACTTTTGGTGTTTAGTTGGTGTTGTCGCTTCTTTATGTGTCGTCATTTTAGATGTACAACTAGTGTCCTTACTCCCAGTATTTTGTATGAGTCGTAATATTTCCATTTTGGTCGCGAATAAACATCAACCTTTATCATCAGAAATATCTACCCATCAAACCTAAGTGCATACAGCTACAAAAGTTATTAATTACTTTGAAAACTGAGAGATACTTAAATTATATTGCTGAAAAACTACCGTAACTTATACGTATTTGAAAAATATTTAGGTAAGTGCACCGCAATACTACCTAAAAAGACTGGCTGTTTTTATAGCTTTGCTGAACATATTATCAACAGGGCTAGCATGCAACCATCGATAAATACTCGAATCGGCAAGATAAATATTATTTTGTTATTTTATCCTATTATTTCACCTAATTTGCGCACCATTCTAGATAGAATTACTCGATTTGGTACCATGATTAAGATCACAGAACCAAAGATGTCACATTCTTAATAAATTACATACACTAAGTAGGTACCTTCTATTCTAGTAAATATCGATTAAAGGCCCGATTTATCGTTGTTGACGGTCGCATGCTAGCCCCACAAGATATTATCCACAATGGCAAAGCAGATTATGTAAAATAATGTAGTAATGATGGTCAAAAAGTATAAACAGTTTAAACAATGTTTAAACCGGGTTGTCTGGAAGAAATCACTTGCTAGCAATAAGATCAATTATTATACAATAACCCTTTTTGTTTGTATTCACTTTGTAAGTATATGCAAAAAAGAGTAAATAAATACTCTTTTTTGATAATAGGTACATAATCAACTGACTCAGAATGAGGATTAAATTGTCAAGGATTATTTTCTTGTCTATTAATTAGCATATTCTATCAATTATTATTATCAGAATAACATCTTTCATTTTCACAAAATCTTTAGTTTGTCAAAGTAATCTTTAACCTCTTTTGAGTATGTACGGTTAATATCAAAAAATGTATCATTGTATAAGATGTAACTCATTGCGACCACACAATTGGTATGTCTTCAATGTCTTAAGATACATATCGTTTGTTGTCTTTTCTCGTCTTATTAGTAGTACGTCTTAGGGTTGTAGTGAATATTTACGGGAGAATATTTACTGATATAATGTCGTTCCATTATAATTTCGGCCACAAAAATAAACCCGTTAGATAGTGCAACAATCTGAGCTTTTCAATAGTGTCCTAAATTAGACTGCGGCATTAGATTTTCAAATTCTTACATTATATTACTAACTCCAATCGTAAACATACTTAATAACCATGCCCCAATCTTGTCATATAATTTAACGCATACAATTGTTTCAAAGTGTACGTTGATAACATCGAATACATACATTACCTTTAGCAAAAAGCGGAACAGAAAATTAAAAAAAAAAATATGCATTTTCGTCGAGCAATAAAATCTGACCAAAATATCTCTCCCTCTAGCTATCCACATTTAGGAGATGAAAAGTCCCGTGGATTTAAAGTAGCGGATAACATAAAGTTCATCTGAAGAAATAACCAAATATTTTTATTTTGCTTTGTTAAGATATTACAAGGAACAATTTTGTCTCTTGATAGTCGATAAAATAATGGCATAAAAGATATGTACTAGCAATGCAGAAACAGCTAAATTGCGTTACGAAAATTGATCTTTTAGATCTTAGTCGGTATGCGTGAGTGACGTTATTATACGGGGGTGATTAGCGCATTCAAACGATGTCGAAAGGTACTTTGGACATGTTGTAAATATAGTTACTTGCATTTGACGACGAATTCTGCAAAGTTCAAAAAACACTATCATGAACGTTCTTATAGCACTTTTCTAAGCTCGACTTGTCATAATCAACTTTGTTGGCCTTGATCTCTTGGCAAATTAATAACATTGTAAAAGGCTAGTGAAATTTTTGATAACAACTAGACTTGAAAAATTACATTTATAAGGTGTTAAAAATAATATTACTAATACAACTTTACTAGTACAGTCGTCTGCATTATTATGTTTACAGCGAAATTTCTGAAATGGTTGAGTAGGTACTTACATCTTCCTGAACTTGAAATTATGTAATTTCAAGTTCAGGAAGATGTAAGTACATATTATGCACGTTGTCTCAAGAAACCTCTTAGGTTATATCTTATTGATACCAAGTTTATTTGGGTCGCTTACTTAACATATAATTGCAATCGATTATACCATTATACGTACCATGTGTTTATGTAGCAAAATATGTGTATGGTTTTTGTATGATGTTATTGTAGTAACTGTATTTTTTTTCCTAAAGTAAGTACTTATACATACTTATGAGTCATGGAATTGCTTTTCAATCACTCGCATATGCTGTAGGCTTTTAAATTAAATTATTGTCTTCCAGTTTTCAACATCTCCTTATTTTTTGTGTCTTTCACTTGAATCTCATTTATATTTTTAAGATTTTCGCAATAGATTTTAACTATAACGAAAGAGTCCTATATACCTCTATTTTGCTATAAAATTCTTGTCTTGAATGAAAGAAAGGTATTTTAATGCAGTTTTTTGCAAAATATTAAATATTTCTGGGCTTAAGCTTGTGTCTACTCTCATTTTTTTGTAATAATCTTGGGATCAACACACACCTAAGTGCTGATGTTTATTTTTATTGATGGACTGAGATTTTATATTTGCGCTTTTCTACTTTGTATGTACAACAAAGTATATATTAATTTTCGCAGAATATGATAATAGAGCTAGGTCATTGTTTATTACCCTAATAATGGGGCTTAGGTCGATACATCACTGTCAGCGTTATTTACTTAGCTCACCACCATTTATATTTGTATACACCCTGCATGTTAAAACATAAATTTGTTGTTTGCAACCATATTATATAGCTTATATAAATTATGTTTTCTGTAAGTGTTAATAAGTAAGTAGCTTTATAAAAAAATGTGCATTGAAATTATTGATTCTATTGCACAGATGTGAGTACAATTAAAATTAAAGTGTTATGCTGTAAAGATACCATAGAAAATGTCATCCCCATGTATTCAATGATGTATTTTATACCCTTAGTTCTTTAGAATAAATTGCACTAGCCATTATTGTAGCGATTGTCATCAGTGATGACTCATCACTGACGAAAGGAATATTTTTTTTGAAGTTATCGTCAACGAGAATCCAAACAGCGCGCCTCTGTGATACACGTCGTGTTAGCTATTTAGTAATTGGTGGCGTCAAGCCATATATTTGCAATACGATTGGACAAATCTTAGAAATAGATTGCGCTGAGTGCAATGGGCTTACAACACGGGTTACTTGTACATAATATTTAAAAAATAACCTGTTTTAATTAGAAAAATTCATGACACATTTTGTACGGTGCTTAGAAACTGCGCTTTATCTCATACGTTTGACTTAGTTAGAATTATGCGTTATTTTAAGTCGGAATATTATTTCTCTGCCAAATTGGTTCCATACTGATTTTATATGTAAATGTAATGTAAAATAATAAATAGACGTATTTATGTCATTCCTTTATTAATATTGTACAAGTAACAGGTGAGGTAAGTACATTGCAGTGCATTACAACATTGGTATAGGGTTAGATCTAATAAGTAACGATACAAAGGACTATAAAAAAACAATATCTATTTTAAAATGAATTTGTAAAAAAATACGTATCGTATTTAAGCTCATGAGATAGATCTTTTAAAGAAATTAATTCAAATCAACAATAGCTAAGGGTTTTGTTGGAATCGCTTGTAGAATTACTTGTTAGATACCACTCTATTACCAATATTGACGGATATTTGACTGAACAGTTAACATGAAAAGCTCTGATCTAATTGATTTGACTTTAGTATAAAAACTAGTGACATTCACTTAATTTTAGTCAAAGCTACTTTCTTATAAATAAATCATGTAAGCTCCGACAATATTAGGCACATATCGTTATAACGACTTGTATAGCTTTAGGAGGATTTAACACAATTTGATCAGATGTTAGTGATGTCTACTGTACAAGCAAATATGAAGTCAATGCTGTCATTCAGGACAACTACTGTTATTGATTGTATTAATTCACTTTATAAACATGTTTATTATGTCTTTAATAAAACAATTGCTTAATATAATCGTTTTATTTCTCAACTACCCAATGTTAATTCGGCCCCTGTTATTTTTTAGCTTAGGTTAAGCAGCGAAAAAATTTTAAGTAGGTATAACAGTTTTAACAATTCGTTCTTCATTACTGCAAACCTCTGCTGCAAATCAAAAATCTATACATATAATAAAATGGTAGGAAAGTCAAAACTGTACATTGAATATTTTTTTAAAAGAATACTTGGGGTATCATCTACAATCGAAACAGAAACAAAAAATATAGTTTTTAGAATTTTTGTCTGTTTGTCTGTTTGTCTGTTTGTCTTTCCGGGATAAACTCAAAAAGTACTGCATGGATTTACTTCAAATTTGGCATGAAGATAGTTAAGAAGTTGGGTCAACATATAGGCTACATATTATCACGCTAGCAGTGTTATAATCGTAGGTGCGTTTGGTGCTGCATAGCGTTCACGCAGACGACGTCGCGGGCAGCAGCTAGTAAAAAATATTGATGAACCATTTACATTTTATAACTTACGCCTTACTTTTGAATTTTTTAACCTTACCATTAGCCCAGTCAAGTTAAACCGAAAATAGGCAAACAGGAGAAATATAAGTACGTAGTCATAGTAACGCAACGGGCACATGTATACTTTGTGCAGTTCAGATTAATATACTAAAAGTCCTCGAGGGCGGGAGGTGTGCAGTCGGTGTAAGGGGTCTTATATCTCTAAAATTTGTACAAAAACTGTAATAGGTGCTTATGACCTTTTCTTCATAAAATTTCCTATTGATAAACGCCCGAATACTGGAAAGTCTCTCAAATATTTAAATGCTGCTTAAATTTTTGAGTACCACTCATACGAAAAATTCGTATTCTCTAACGCAAATTTTAAGATCCAGTTAGTTTTAAGTTGACCTCCAAATAAGTTGTACTCAGGCTCCACATGAGCACCACTTAACGAAAAATTCTTATACTCGATGGTCACTCAACTTTTTTTAGCTGTTAAATGATCTGTCAAACTGATTTAAGCGTCGCTTGTGTTTAAGAGTGGTCAAGAGGTCTCCTAAATCTATAGTTGCGGTGAAAAGTGTGCACTATAAAGTTAAATAATGTCTTTATCGTCCCTATCTAGTCTTTCAGACCATGAAACGCCGAACGTGAGTCGCCCCGTCGAAATAATCAAATGCTAAATGCATTTGATAAATACAACGATGCTGAGTTTGCGTGCGTGCTTTCGTGTTTCTAAAGAAACCGTGCTATACCTACTTGGAGTCCGTGTTTGGGGACTCGATAAAACCGCCTACTAGGAGAAGTAGAGCTTTCCAGCCAATAGACCAAATACTTATAACTTTGCGGTTAACTTTTGTAAATAAGTAGTCAATGTAACTACATTTTTATGAAAATAGTACCTATATTGATAATAATGTCACTTTTTAACTAATTCTAACAGCATATTCTTTTCCGAGCTAGTGTAGTTACAGCCACGTTTCTTTTTGATTCATCATCATCATCACAACTCCGTGTAATGAGCCCACTGCAGGGAATGAGTCTCTCCTCTGGGTGACGAGGAGGTTTAGGCCATAATCCACCGAGCTGGCCCAGTGCTGGGTGGTGGATGTCAGAATATTCAGGGTGCCGATATGGCTTCTGACAAACCCTAACGACTACTGTATACAAGTATACAGCACCCCGGACCGACAGCTTAACGTGCCCTCCGAAGCACGGAAGTCGCCGTGAGAAACCCATCCAAGTACCGACCGCGCCGAACGTTGCTTAACCTGTGATATCGTAAGATACACACAGTAACCACGGCGCCACGACGACTTCCTTTTGATTGTCTCCATAATATATTATTATAATTAGAATACAGTTTCTTTTTGTCTAACAAAATGTTTTGAAAATTGATGTTGATTCTCGCCTTCTCAGATGTCAGTCATGTCAGTTGTCACGATTTCGGATTTTCTATTGTAATTAACCAGAAAATTATATTTAACATTGTCAAGTCTTAAATTTATTTAAATATATTTAATGACAACAAATAGTAAACGGCATAAAATTGTTTTTAATAAACATTTAATTTGTACAATCAAGTTAGATCTGGCGTAAAATGAAACACTGTAAATGTTGCTATGATGTAAATATTTGACGGCTACTCACAGGGCCACTCAGGTGAGCATCATAACAAATCGTCTGAGTGGCGTTTGTGTATATCAGTTAAATATGGGAGACGCTTACATTTAAATGCCCTTCAGCTGATTGATACATTTGAGTGGCTTTCCAGTATTCGGGCGTTAGTCAATTAGTTTTTACCCCACGACCAATACTTGACGAGCTACAAGGTGTTGAAATTTGCGATGTGCATCTCGCAGAGACGTCGGCACTACTACTGGCACGTAATAAGTCTATTGTTTATATTTGAGTTGTTTTGTCGTAAATTCTTAGAGAAGTTACAATCCTTTGTCCCAAGGTGTAGTAGAAACCCAAAACTACTAACTTCGTTAATACTCGTAGTATTCTCCAACGTTAAGGGGCCGCCAGACTGTTGAAAACACGTTGAAAACCAATGCTTCCAACCAAGGTTAAGGAAGGTTAAGTTGTTGACAACCAATTCCGAGTCATCCACACTGTTACAAACGGTGGTTGCCAACAAGGAGACAAACAAGAACACAAGCCAAGGTCACGCCAGGCCACGCCCCTTAATCGTCAGTGGGCTCTGATATCTCGCGTTGGCAACATCTTCGCGATGGCAGATTTGTATGCAATTGAGGATACAAAGAAGCAAAGGTTGAAACGCAGGCTAAAAGGCTACAAAACTTGAGTCATTTATAGTTATAGTTACATAGTAAAATAAACAATAACAAGCGTACACACTGTCCTAAACACAGACATACATCTTCATAGATAACGCAAATGCATGTCCTTTGCGTGTCCGAACCTCGACCAAGCGTCAAGGTTGGTCGCCTCTAGATTTAATCCAGGCGTATGTATGTCTGTCAGAAAATCGAGTCCACAATATCAATATCGTTCTTAATAATCGATTTCATCGGTGGCATCGGTGTCTCTGAATCTATTTGTATTTCCCAGTAATAAATATCAGCTGTGACGTAACAATAGGTCTTAAAAAGTCGGCACGCTTGGTTCCAATACAAACCGTGGCACTTGCGTTGTCTATGTAGATGTATGTCTGCGTTTCTTAACACCGCCGTTTACAACCCGCCAAGGTCATGTAATTTGGTTGTCAACAGCCGTCTTCACTGTTGTCAACACGTTGTAAACTAGCAAGGTCACCTTGGTTTGATGTTTTGTTTCCAACAGTGTAGCTGGGCTATTAGTATACCTACCCGTAAAAAAACCCCAAAATTTAATAAAGATAAAAAAAAAAAAGTATACCTACCCGCACATCGGCTAGCCGGCACTGTAATGATCCTTATCGAACTAACGTTACATCGGACTAACGATCATTGAAGAAACATGGTTTGAAGGAAAGTTTTAGATGTTCAGATTCTTCGAACAAAAAAAAACCTTCACAGAAACACGTAGGGAACCCTACTGGTTCACTTCTTCTATTGTCAGATTGGGTTAAACAGGTATTATTTCGAACTTCAGCAGATTCAGTTTTTGCTTGATAGCATTTACTTCACTTTGCTTTTCAGATATTCAGTAACTATTTGAAGCTTCCAGATCTTTTCTTTATTAATCCTGCTAAATCTGTCTGACATTATTTTCAAATTAATAATAATAATAATAATAATAAATTTATTTATTTCTCCCACATTAATCTGACATTGCATAAAAAACTGGTAAGTACGGCAATGAATGCTGATTTGATTAATTGTGCAATAATTGAAAAGATATGCTAGATAAAATTAATCGACCAGCATATCTTTTCAGTTATTTAAGAATAATTGAGTAGGTATTATTAAATGCAAAAACTAAATATTATTAATTGAGCAATGACACTGTTGTCTTTTTATCTAATAAAGGTATGACAGTAACAAGCAATATTTATTAACAGAAAAATAACGATATTTACCTTTGAATTGAAAGATACTAAACTAAAGAAAGTCAATCATACAATATGATAAGTATTCCAAAACTTGACCTAGAGGTCCTCAGTGACGTATCGATTCAAACTGGTTAAAATTAAATTATGTTAATTCAACAAAACAAGCACTGATAAAGACACGATAACGCAGTTTTGAAGGCACGGCGCTTGCGACGCCCGCGTCATGCTGTTGACGTTGCCTAACTTTAAATAATAATAATAGTATTTCCATTTTATTAATAATAAATAACACTTCGATAGTATTATATAACAAAGTGTGAATTATGGCGTCTATGCTTAGACGTTGTGTAGTGAATGCTAAGAATATAAAGAAGTATAACAAATTAGGCGCTCTTATTCAAAGTGTAAGTAAAGATATTATAGTTAAAATGCAAATATATTATTTAACCTATAAAATAAGAATATCCAACTAGGTATTATAATTTTTAATTTCATGTTATATTTAAAATAGATGACAGAATCATTTGATTAGGTTTTTAGATTTATGTTTATATTGGGACTTACTTTTTTCTGTACTATCAACTCTTCAATCAAAGTACCTACCTACATTTTCTGTGTTGAACACCTGGTAAACTAATCAGCAAATATATAAAATAAAAATAAATTGATTTGATTTCCTTCTGTTTTATCCCGCTGAACTCAGAAACTAACAAGGTACCATACCTAGTCCTGTTTGAAAAAAGCCTTTGTCTAATAAAAATCGTATCTACCGAGAAAAACCTATATTTTGTCAAGTTATTCCAACTGGAGTAGAAGGTAGGCAGACTGGAAACCGCATAGACGGCTCATTTAAATTACATGAAAAGATTTACTACATATTTCTGTTTTTTTTTTTAACGTTATCTCATTTCGGTGAAGTTGTTTCGGTATTCAAGCACAGCAATTAGATAACAATTAATCAAAAACATTCTTATCTCACTCCTAGCAAATAGCAACTATTTTAGTTTCTTCGTAATGCATTGTTAAAATATAAAATATGTTTGCGATTTGTGGCTGAACCCACTTTAGACTTCAACTTCACCTGATAGCGATTGAAGATTTGGATGGAAATTGAGCACTCTAGAGCGAATATACACAAAATTATGTGCTTATTTTCTATAGGCACGTGGTTTCAATCCGACCTAAGCCAACAATCAGGAAAAATTGAGATCAAACGAGGATACTGGGACCTACAGAACGGTACAATGAATTAAAAATTCAAACACGCTATTTAAAGTCTTATCTTTGTGTGTTATATCATTGCAAGTTTCTAAAATACTTTGAAACTATGAGGTAAAAAAATCTGTTGATTTCGTCTTTACCTACCTATATGCACTCATAAAATTATCTCCCTGAAACAATAAGTTGAATAAAAATATCCACCTAATTTCCTACTTATATACATATTTTGTTGTTTTCATGAATGTATGTAGGTAGGTACCAGGTGTAGTGGTTAAATAATAAGGGGTAGTATTTAATCGAGTAACTGTAAATAAAAATTGTAGGTGACAAAAATAATGAATCTGGCGTACTGTTTTAACTAAGTGAGCGACTGACTGCGAGTGACGAAGAATCAATGAAACAGCGACTTAAAAACATTATTTATGGGTGCTAATTAAACAGACTTCTTTTAAATAGCATTATTCCCCTCTAAAAATCTAAGTTGCCTTCTAAATTACTATATCAGAAACAATCCGTGCCACAAACGTCGGGGTTATTTAAAAAAGCTCTAGGGTTTATGGCGCTTCGCCGGCCGCTACCGCGGCACCGCTCGCTACGCTCGCTCGGCTCGCGCACGTGTATAACTATATGCAACCTAACTGCTCCTCCTCGCTGCGCTCGTCGTCGCACCTAACTGTACCGACTAAATCTTCCGGAACGGGAGCCCTTCTTGTCGCATAATATTTGTCGCTCACTTAGTAATTCAGTCGCACTATTAATATTTAAAACCGTTCATTTTCATATTATTGTCAAGACAGTCCAAATTTGTTTTTTAGTCACTCGTTTTATTATTTCCAGTCCAAATTTGTTTTTTAGTCGCTCGTTTTATTATTTCCCAATAATAAGTAAACGTACAGTTACTGAGAAAGTTAATTTTTTTTCAGTTTTAGTTATTTAAAAAGTTTCCATCGGTACCGTTAGTGTCTAAAACGTCCTAAAACGTCTTAGTCTGTTTTAGTGTTCTTTTTGATGCAATACAATACAATTTCTTTACTTTAAAATCCAGTCATTTCCTTTCCAGGATAGAAAAGAGTTTCAATCATCGCTCAAAGACTACCAAAGACCAAGCTTGCTACAAAAACACTTTCATACTAGTACTACCGATTGCAAAATAGTAGCATTTAAGTTATCAGACATTGGTGAGGGTATAAGAGAAGTTGTCGTCAAGGAATGGTAAGAATCGTCTTATATTTTCTGTTGTTTTAATTTTTCTCACTCAAGAGTGTCTTCAGGGTTGTGACCGTTTTACACAGTCTTTATATCAGTAATTAGTATCTACCACTAAAGAGTAATGTTCATAGCTGACCTGTCAGAATTTTGAAAACTCATGAAATGTATTAAAATAACATATAGGGCAAATACTAGCTAATTTTTGGTTGATTCCAAATCCTTTACTTACATTACAAACTGCAGCAAGGATTTTAATATTCCAAGTTACACGTATCATCCACTTGAAATGAAAATCCGGATATCGTTTCTAAGAAATTAAATCAAGTCTGCACCAATAGTTAAGATATAAACAGGCAGCATTTCAATGACAATATCATCTTTATACATTCACATACCTAACAAAAAGTAGTTAGACATGTCAGAGACTTGGACTCTTTAGGTACAAAAATTTGGAAACAATTCCTCGTTTTTCTCATAACGCGAATTTTGCCTGATCATAACTTCTACAGTGACACAAAAGGGGATAGCCAGCTGATCCACTAAAGCAGAATTAAGGATACGAATGACATAAAAAAGTATTCACGTATTCTGTTCGCTTAAAGCGCTTAAAGCGATTTCTACCGGGTTGCCTGGTAGAAATCGCTTTAAGCGATAAGGCCGCCCACATTGTCATCGCTAATTTTGTTAAAATGTGTATTATTTAAGTTCATTGGCAATAAAGAATATTTATTATTATTATTTATGTATATATCAAAAAGGATATTCTCTCTAAAAGAGGTAAGTTATTTAACAATGCGGGCCTAAAACCAAGCATGTTAAAGTTGTGTTGTTTAGTTTACGTTTGTTAATTATTATTATTCTATACATTATCTGATTTACTGAGATGCGAAATTTAAAAAATAACTATCTATAACATAGGTATGGTGCTCAACGCAAAATCTATGAGTAATAGACATAATAAACAGGTTTAGGCTTTTTACTGTCAATGCCAGTAAAGGACTCTTTAGCACGTTTATTTCGCTGAGACTATATGATTGATACCTAGGTATATCAAGAAAAACAAATCTCATATTTTTAGGTTCGTCAAAGTAGGTGACAAGGTTTCACAATTCGATAACATATGTGAGGTGCAGAGTGACAAGGCTGCTGTGACCATCACCAGCCGGTACGATGGGGTGGTCACTAAGCTGTACCATGAGATTGACCAGACGGCACTAGTGGGATACCCACTTGTGGATATCGACGTTGAGGGCGAATCGGATGATGGTAAGCATGTGAAGAGAGTTGAGGATTTATACTGGTACGATTGATTACAAGGCAAACCTAAAACAAATTAACCTTCTATAAATTTTGACACTACAAACTATAAGAACGTTTGTGTTTTGCTTGATATATAAAACGCATGCAAAACTTAACATCAATGTATTCTTATTCTTGAATGCCAATTCAAACGTTTACCTTTCTTTACATAAACTAACAACTAAACGTTACATTTCAGCAAACTCTACGGAAACACAGGTAGCTAAAGACATCGCTCCAAACGCAGAACAAAACAACGCACAAAGGACCAAAGTTTTAACAACTCCAGCTGTAAGAAGAATAGCTGCTCAGTTCAAGGTAATTATGATTATTTAAACTTTATATCAGCAAACTATGATTTGGCCTACAGTATTAAGAAGACCGTACCGATAAAAAAAATTGCCAATGCGTGTCTTAAACTTTTACTTCTTTGTTTTTGATGTCCTACAAACATGTTTGAGCTCAACATTATCTGATGGTAAGTCATGACGTGGTTGAATATAGAAGGTCTGGGAAACAACTATTCTTACGCTGTATTGTGTATAAACAATTATTTTCCAAACATAACATAGGAAATGTTATTTTATGATTGTGTGGATCATCCATCAAATGTTTTTAACAATACGCAATCTTATTTTAATATCCATATAACGAATTTAAAAGGGTCTAGTCAAAAGCACCCATAACCGACGATCATGTATGAAAAGATTAATGAACGTGGAGGAAGCGAAAGGGGTTATGTCTGGATCGTAGCAATTGGCGTTCCCTAGGCCAAGGGGAGACGAATGTGAAGTTATGTAGGTATGTATGTATGTATAATGAATTTCTAAGCTCAGACGCTGTTGTAATATAAAAGAAATAAATGGAAAATATTTCAGGTTAACCTAGCCGATGTGAAAGCAACTGGACGTAATGGAAGAGTTATGAAAGAAGACGTCTTAGGCTACTTAAACATTACGTCAGATAAGTCAAATGAAGTACCTGATTTTAGCCACGTAAAAGCAGCTTCAATTCCATTCACAACGGTACAGGTGCGAACTGAAGCGCTTTTGGAGGACAAGACTATGCCTGTAACTGGATTCACTAAGGCTATGGTCAAATCGATGACAGAAGCTATGGTAAATATGATTTTATATTTCATTTTGCTAAGAAAAACGTGCCATAAAATGATTGAAAATGCAAAAGAATATGTTGTAAATTAAGTACTAAGTATAACATTGCTCTTATTTCAGAAAATACCACATTTTGGTTACTGTGATGAGTATGATGTCACTAAATTAGTAGAAGCCCGAGCTAAGCTAAAACACTTAGCAGAAAAACGAGGAGTGAAGTTGACGTACATGCCCATAATTGTAAAGGCAGCATCTCTTAGTCTTGCAGCTCACCCCGTACTCAATAGTAGTTTGGATGCAAACTGTGAAAATATCACTTATAAAACTAGTCACAACATTGGTGTTGCAATGGATACTCCCAATGGATTAGCTGTACCAGTTATAAAGGTAAAATATCCTTTGTGTCCATTATTATTATTTGTACCACGATAATAAATACATGTTAGCAAGCGTAGCTTTGTTTTGTATAATAAGAAGTTTCAATCCAGTGATTTAATAGGAATAAAGGCTTTCCCAGCGTAAACCTTGGGTCCGCCGGACACCGTTATCCCACCTCCTATGTTCTTGGGACCGGATGCCACTTACCATGGGCTTTTTTAACAATAAACTACGTTGGGAAAACCACAAAAACAAAAGCTAATTATGCGATTTAAATTAAAAAAATGGATGGTTGATTATATAACATTATTGATTATTGAATTGCGTAAGTAGGTATTTCTTAAGATTTCCCTGAAAGTTGAGAGTCCCGGCATAAGGTAGCTTTACACGCTGTACACGTATTAACAGATAAGTAAAGTACGCATTTGGTTTTGTTTCAGAATGTACAAAATAAAAGCATTTTGGAAATTGCGCAAGAGTTAAATAGTCTCCAAGAAAAGGGGTCTAAGGGTCAATTAGGTCTTTCGGAACTTTCCGGTGGAACATTCACGATATCAAACATTGGAATCGTAAGTACTCTTTTTTATTTTCGCACTAAGTACTTAAAACTATATACAAAATATATTTTATGATTTTTTTCAAACCTCAACTAAAATATTCAGATTATACATAAGAATAAGCGTTGTGCACTTAGGCAATACTTTACTCGTTAGATAACTTTAATAATATTTAATAATAAAATATAAAAGTTATTTTTTATTTAGATTGTATTTGTTAGAATTAGTAGAAATAGCCGTGCCTCAACCGTATAATCATGTCATAAAAAATGAATTATTCGAGTGAGCTTCTTTCTACCATGTATAAAGTGCAGTCCCATCACAATCCGCATGCATAGAGATGATTTTTCATATTGAGTTTGTTGACAAATGTCGACACTTAAGTGATTATGCAATTTTGAAATATAAGGTCGAAGATTTCAATTTCTTAATGGATCAGATCAGGCCAGTTGGATCCTGACGAGGTGATCACCCACATCAATTGTTTATTACATGCTTATTGATGGTTACATTGAGCTCTGTAATCCTGTCCAGCTCAGACAAAAGTTTTAACTCTTTTACATTGCAGGTTGGTGGTACCTACACTAAACCAATAATCCTGCCACCGCAAGTTTCAATTGGAGCACTAGGAAAGATACAGGTACGCAATGAATATTAGTTGCTTTATGTTAGATACTTAAGCTCCAGTAGATTGGACCCCCCTTAAATAGTAAGAATAAATCATTTTCAGAAATTGCCAACTTTAGGACCAAAATTTCTATGTTTTTCATTTTTACATCACTTGAGCTTTCGGTTTTTTTGAAGCTGACTCTATTACTAGTTTTACCATAATCAATCACAGCTGCATGAGCTGGGGTGGAAAAGTGTAGAAATAAATAAGTTTTTGGTTATAAAAACTTCGAATAAATACTCCTTTATTATTATTTAATAGGGGAAAGTGGGGTAAAGCCGGGACGCTAGATTTTTCAAAATATAAAACCACTTTATTAGCATTCGTTTAGTCATACATTTGGCCTACGAGATCACTGTTTTGTTCATTGTAGGTAATAAAAAGTAATCAAGTCCCATAAGTCAACTCACGGTTTTGCCCCATATCTGGTCCAAAACCGGGTATATACCTACGCATCTCATACCCGACGTTGCCCCTAAAAATGGTCACATTAGAACTCGTCTAGAACTTCTAGAGCCAACAAGTACAACCTTCAATGGCCCATTTCTTACACTGAAGACATCGCACCCAAGGATCACTTACCTAATTCCGTCAGGGTAACGCAAGATTATTTCAGAGTAATAAATAATCATATCGTCTCAATTCTGAATGGCGACTTAAAAATACATACAGCCAATCCATTTCAGCCAATTTGGTGTTAAAATCGTGGTCTATATCATTTTTCTGAAACATTTGAAAAGCAAGATGACAAAAATTCAGATTGAACAATACCCGATATTAACTCCCAACGGGTTTGCCCCAAACACACCAAATCAAAACAAACAACACTACTTTAAAAGGCCATTATGCCATGTCCCGGTTTTACCCCCATACCCGGTTTTGAACTAATCTCTCCTTAATAATTTCATCCTCTCCAAATGGCACTCATATACAAATAATCACACAATTGAAGAAAACATTCAAAAGTGCTTTACTTTCGATTTGGTTTGCGACAGTCTTTTGGTTTTGGCTGGCTTGGTTATTCAATCTTGGAATTATTACTACTATATGTTTGATGAGTTTGAACTATTGTCCAGTTGTATTTTAAGCAAGAATTATCCTTTGTAATATTGAATTTTGCATGCGGTAGTATCACATGGAACTCAGTAATAAAAACTTTCTACCGACATTCAATAAAAAAAGCAAAAAAAAAATATTATACCTATTTGTACATTCTCTTCTTGCAGGTTTTACCCAGATTCGACGCAGACGGCAACGTGGTAAAAGCCCACGTCTTGACAGCGAGCTGGTCAGCGGATCACAGAGTCATCGATGGAGTCACCATGGCACGATTCTCGAATCTACTCAAACAATACTTGGAAGATCCATACACTTTGTTATTAGACATTTAAATACTCTAATATAATAATCCTCCTAATTTGTGTTTTGTTTTGGTTGATATACGATACGATAGAGAATCATTATGAAAAAAAGTGTTACCTTATCCTGTTCGTAACCGTAACTCATTTTTACAAATTAAATTTAAAATGATGTGTGACAAATGAGTTGGTGCGAATCAATAAAGATAAAACTGGCACCAATATATTACAGTGAATTTCAATATTGATTCTTGCTCTAAAATTATAACTCTACAATTTATGAGTCTTGCAATGGGATCCATATCGGCTCACATAAAATTTTAATTCCTAGTTTTTGTCTTACTACCGATTTGTATTCATGTTACAATCACTCTTCATAATTTTATTTTTCATAATTTTTTTTCAATCATATATATATAGGTACTACATCATTCATACACTATCAACGAAGCCTCTAACACTTTGTGATCATATTTTTTTTATTCACACTGTTGCTACCAAGAACCCGTTAAAATTTATTATTTTCTTTTTCAGATCCTTTTTCTGCATAACATTTAATTACCACATTGCTTTAATTAAAAATGTTGTTACTAATCAAGTTGTCGTTGTTCAGAAGAGCTTGCTTTATAACAGACAATATTATCATATTTTTTTGCCTTAATGAGGTATCACTTGACTATTGACCATGTCGGTGTTGTACTAACTGAACTGATCCTCCTCGCTTCGCTCGCTAACGCTAATCTAACCTAACCATACCGATTTCGTCTTCCGGTGTCGCATTTTTCCAACATCGCGGGTTTCGCTTCTAGTCACATAATCTTGGGCATCTCAATGATAGTGAATACATTAGTATAAAATAAATGTATGAAGATAAACATTATGAATTTCAATAATATGGATCAAAATATTTATGAATATCATAGTTATTTATTCGAATGATAATGAGTTTTGATCATTAGTATGAGCAAATATATTAAAACAAATATTAGTAACATCAAAGTATATGAAAAGCGATATTATGAATTTCAATAATTATGTTTTTTAATACGAAGTATTTTATTTTTTCACGTAGAATAACATTAAGAATAATTATAATTAAATCTCCTGTAATCGGACTTCCGATTTTAGGAGTTGAAAAGTTATGTGAAACAATTGCGCACCCGTTGCAATGATGTCCAAAATTCAGATTAAGTTTTGTAATATTTTTTTATTTAAAATTTGGACTCAAAATAGAAATTCACGTTTAGTTGGACTTGCTCCTAGAAAGGTTCGTTTTTTCAGTCGTTATTATTTTTATTTCATTAATGGCATTAACGAAAATCATAGAAAATATAAATATGCGACTTTTGAAAATACTCTTCATGGATTCCAATATTGCAGGTGATCGCGGCTAAGGCACTCAGGTTGAATCTATAAAAAAACTTTTCTATTGATATGAGCTGATATAATGTCTCAATAAACCTCCTACAATTATTTTCTCAACATTACAAATATTCTCGTATCGGTGTTTCTGTCAATTGTTAGTACCTAAAGTATGCAGGAATATCCGCATATTAATTAATAATTTGCGGATTATACAGGTGTTGCAATTAATCATACATTTGATAATCTGCATTATAATCTGAAAATCGCGGTACGTGACATACTGGACCGCAAGTGAAACACTAAAAAAACGTAATGATCCTGTAGGCACACTACCCCTAGAGTGAGTATCACAAAGGGTGACTCAAAAGTTAGTATACAAAAATGTCTACATAACCAAGGGCACGCAGAAAAATTAAAAACACAGGTTCCTTGATATTTTATATGTATTTTAATAATTTAACGATATTGACTTTTAAGTTGTATTACTCTTTATGTAGCAAGATGCTGATAGCATTAAATGTATGAAGGCGGCAGGTATTGAAGATTACTATTAGAGTTTAAGAGTTTTGTTGTCGTCGTATGACTTCAAACCTTGTAACTTTGAAATATGCTATTGTCCATTCAGGGATGCAGTGAGGCGTATACTCGCGATGGAACCTGGCAAATATCTCGGTGAATAGAAGCACTGGTATGTTGTTGACCGGTGTCCACTTCAATGCCAAAAATGACATATCCACGTCACAGTATTTCTTATCTGGAAAAAACAGTGGTTCTTTAATCATCGTTCGTTCCTGATAAGATAGAATAAGCTTGATTAATAGTTCCTTTAACTGTTATCATATAAACAACAATATGATAGCTTCAAGACCCCACCGAAATTTTGTCACTAATCGAAATATGGTCACAGATTAGAAAGTATTATGTACAAGTACAGATAGGACACATCAATATTATAGGGAGTTTGGAATGCAAGCTTTTTTGCCGCTTGGCGGCGCTTATGTGCTTGAGGTTTTTGGGTGACCTATGCTCTATATTGATTGATTGAATATTGATTTTCATATGTAAAAGAAAGGGTGCTTAAACCAACACTTAAAACCAACACTTGTTAGCATGTTTCATACTTATAAAGTTATTCGACGAAATATGTGAATCATAAGTCTATATAGCATCACAACATTTCAGTTACATAAATGATAAACTTAAATTCACTTGACGCTACTAGTGAGTTTGCAGGAAACTATATAAACACAGCTGATAAGTGCATTTCACAACAGATATGCATAGGACTTCACAAGCCGGCAGCGTTTGGTGATCAAATGGCGAATGATTGTCTATCACTCACTCAATTCACTCATATAAAGTTGTTATTGCCAATAATAAGTGGCGCCACCAAACGTTAAAATTATGATATGGCCAAACTCTTGAAATTGAATAAAATGCTTTGATTGTCAATGCCGTTAATATGATGTCATATTTTTGTATTAACCTTAGCAACAAGATACTGCGCTTAAGAGTCATCGTTACGTTGAGACAAATTTGAAGTGTGGCTTGGCAAAAAGTCTTCCTGAAATAGCAACTATGCTTCCCGCGCAGTTTCATTGGCTTAGAGAGACCTTCGATATACTTTAACAGAAACCGGAACGCATTTTTTATTGCCAGTAAAAACTACAATATTTCAACAAAACTATTATTAGCCATGTGTTTGTTAATAAAAACTGAAACATTTTAAGTATTACCCTATATTTCGTGCATACAGTGAATTTTCTGATCATCGGAAGGTGTTGGTTGGATAGTTAGTTCTATATTTTGTCACTTGTCAGAAACATTACTAATACTTTTCAATAATGCAAAAATAAAGGAACGCACTTTGCACAGGAACATAACTTATGATAAAAATAATGATTAAACCCATCCTAAGCCAACTTAAAAGAATTAGGGTATACTTGGGTACAAAAAAGGTACAGACAGCAAACCACCAACCAGTACTGGTTGGTGAAATAAATAACTGACCATGTTCGTACTAATGAAACCATATTTAACATGTAAGTCAATATCAATCAAGCATAATATATTGTTTCCATCCAACAGATTGCCTAACAGATTATTAATTGATATAAAAAAAAACGCGTCAAGACTTTGTTGTTCCGTTTTACTAAATCTATCGTTTTTGATTTTCATCTTATAATTCATTTCTGAATTTATTTTATTCACAAGAACTTTACCACATTATCATTTCAATTGTTTAATTAATTTAAAGTATTGCTATCTATAGTCCGATGAAGTGAGTATTGAATACTGAAAACATACTAGTCGGATAATATTAATGCATATTTTTCTAAATTAGCTCACCTGCTATCCTAATGAAATAAACTTTTCGTGGTGATGATATCTGAATGTCATCTCTACTAAGGGCTAGTAATGTCCGTTGTCTTTCACTCCAGTTCCTTTCCAGCTCTCGAAGTAAACTCTGTCGGGCTGGCTTTGTGAGAAGTCCATTTAGCTCCTCGAACTGCCCAGCACTTATAACTTGCGTCACACGTGATATTGCCTGAAAAAGACTCCGTGAAGATAAACGCCATAACATAACAAAATTTACGTAAAAATAGCTCCTTTAAGGCAGTCCCACGCCATAACTTTGGGCAAGCATGTTATTATAGGTATTATAGCCTGGTGGTAGCTCTATCTATCTTCTTCAGGGCATGCAACCGTTGTCAGAACACAGTTTTCTTCAAATTTTATCGTCATTCACATTGTAAGAGATTTAAATGATATGTTCTGTGAAAATATCATTTTGAGTTGCTTCACTTCATATCTACCTACAATTATAGCGTCGCTTTATAGTTTAATACGCATTTAACTATAGGTTTGCTCTAATAAAAATCCTTTTTTAATTTTAAAATTTAATTAGTTTATTTCATGTCATTAATAACGGTCTCAATAACTTACCAAGAGTACAAGTAAGATAGGATTTTCTTACACTTTTTGGTATGTTATTGAAACTGGCCGTTGGTTAGTAGAATGGGAAGTATCTACAGTTACATATGTCTAATAACACTCCGGGATGATTAGGTACCTACAACTTATCCTCTGCCAATTTAATTTACTACTGATGATAATTTATACCTGACGCAATCGAAAGATATTTGGGATAGATCTTTGCTTTTATTGACTCATTGGAGATTTGTACCTAAGTATATATTTTATGTAACTCAAGACACTGTCAGCTCATTTTGTGTTAACCCTGAACGCTACGCTCGAAGACTGAGAAACAAGTGGAGATAATGTACACATTTTTCCACTTATCAACCTAACACCTGACATCTCAGTCAGGGCCTCTGCAATGACACCGAATTAAAATGTAAAATATAAATTATACTATAATATTTTTAATCCGGTTAAAAAGTTGTTTTTTTTTTATTTTTTTTTATCAATGCTGTAGAAATAGTATTGTAGACATCAGAGAATTGAGGATTTATAAGATATTCCTATCTTGAATATTTATATGACTACGTCTGCAAAATATGGCCGTAGATCTATATTAAACTGTATTGTTCCTGCAATGCCATCGCCATCGTTATCAAATTCAACTTCGATAATCACATAATCAGAGGGAGCATTTTTGTTGCATACTTTGAAACTTTATCCTGCAAAAATATAATTTCAAACTTATATTACAATATGCATCATAGGGACGCTAGTGAGCAAAGATTGCAAATTATGTCTTTGCAAATAATGTAAAGTTAAATTTGTTCTTCAACTTACCTGATGGAAAGTTAAGGCTAAATAAGATGATAACTGTCCATAAGATATACTTTTATGTATAAACGCCAAGGAAAAGCGATTGTTCGCAACTCATTCCATCGTGGCAATTCGCATCATACCGGAACCATATCACTTTGATATTTAGTTTTGGTTAATAAATATTTCTTGTAATAATAAATTATTATTACTTATTAAAATAATGCAGAAGAAGTTTTTAACACAATTTGCTGTGCAGTTCAAAATATCAATTTTGGGGACTGAAAACTGCTCGCGTCCGCAAGGTTTAGCCCTCGATGCCTTATACGTGGTCCCTGGGTGGTGCTAAACGAGCAGTAAAATCTGGTGGTAGGCTTCGGCCGTGGCTTGTCACCACCCAGTAGACAAAACCATGCCGCCAAGTAACCTAGTTGCGTTCCGGCATGATGTCTAGTGTAGCCATTGAGGAGGATAGGTCTGAGTAATCGTGCTGCATCGGAGAACAGTTTTCAACTCGTAGGATAATGACTCACTGGGTAACTCGTTTTGGAGGGTAGCGGGATCCGAAGCACGGTGCACCGCTGGCCGACCGCAGGTAGTAGGGGGCCCAAGTAGCATGCCAGCCACATGCGAAAGGCTGCCCCGCCACCTCGCGAAAAATCCCGGGAGGCTCCATCGTGCCGGTTGGCGACCGGTTAGAGAGGACCCGATGGCGACCTCGGGGGGGTTCGGGCGTCCCCGCAGTCTCCAGGCGAGTTCCCCAATGGTGCGTTGTTTCCTACGAGTTGCTTGGTTCCATTTGCAGCGCTTCACTCAACTTCTATTCTCCTCCCTATTCACTCCACTACCAATTCACAAGGTCCTAAAAAGAGTACGGTTCAACAGCGGTTGCACTTCCTCTCCCTTAAAGTGCACTTCTGTACTTAAAGAGAACTTAAAGAGACCACACCTAGTCTTTCTAACGGAGACGCAGATCTGCGATCCGTCAGACTCGGCATACCTTGGTTACCCAGGCTATATCCTGGAGTCTCTTTTCCGCCCGCACGCCGGGGTGTGCATGTATGCCAGTGACGCGATCTGTTATCAGCGTCTCCGTTACTTGGAAGTGCCGGACCTTTCAGTCATGTGGGTTCACATAGATACTGGCCTAGACCAAGTGGTTTACGCCTGTATCTATCGCTCACATAGCGGAGATCGGGAGACAACGAGGCTTATGGAATACCTTGGCAATACAGCAGATAAGATTCAGCAACGTTTTCCCACGGCGCAGTTGGTGTTTCTGGGGGATTTTAATGCTCACCATGGGCAGTGGTTATACCCGTATCAGGACACTGACCATGCTGGCAGAGAGGCCTTTAAGTTTTCGCTGACTTATGGTCTCTCACAGCTTGTTAACGAGCCTACGCGCATCCCCGACGTTGCTGGCCACACTGCGTATTGCTTGGACCTTCTGCTGACAACCGATCCTGACAGATACTCGGTGTCCGTCACTGCACCTTTAGGGACATCCGATCACTGTATGGTGAAATCTGTATCGCTGTACTCGCCACCTGACACCCGCCCAAAAGGCTACAGGCGAGTATGGTGTTACAAGTCAGCAGATTGGGATGAAATGCGACATTTCTTCGCATCTTATCCATGGCGGCAAACTTGTGATAGTTCAAGCAATGGAGTACTTCATTCCCCACGCTGATCTATCCCTTGAAACCAAAGCTCGCCCATGGTTTAATACTGCTTGCCTAGCCGCTGAAAAGCGAAAGCGGGAAGCATACAAAGCCTGGGCAAATGCTCGCAGAAGCAAAGCCGTGGATTCGCATGAACACAAGAAGAGGTACAATGCTGCCGCCAAGTCCTGCAAAAAGGTAATCAAAAGAGCTCGTTTTGCCCACATAGGCCGTATCGGAGACAGAATAGCAGCATACCCTTCGGGAAGTAAAGCTTTCTGGTCCCTTGCCAAGTCGGTCGAAACGAACTTTTGTCGCCCGTCGCTGCCACCACTGAGGAAACCCGATGGTTCTCTGGCCCATACTTCTAAGGAGAAAGCAGATTTATTTGCTAGTATCTTCGCAGAAAATTCTCTTCTAGATTGCCAAGGAAAAATCCCACCCCAATTACCTCAGTTCGGACCTACAATGGATACCGTTCACATTCGCCAAAAGGAGGTTCTCAAATGCTTGCTGCACCTAGACGAGAACAAAGCTAGTGGTCCAGACGGTATTCCTGCAGTGGTCTTAAAACGCTGCGCAGCTGAGTTGTCTCCCGTTTTGACGCGTCTTTATCGACTTTCATTGGAATCCGGTAAGGTTCCCAAGTCCTGGAAGCTTGCTAACGTACAACCAGTACCAAAGAAGCCGTGCCGATCCTGTCAACTACCGACCAATTTCAATCACTTCCATACTTTGCAAAGTCATGGAACGTGTATTGAACAATCGACTCCTGGCATACCTCGAGGCCAACGAGCTCCTAAGCGATAGCCAATATGGTTTCCGCAACGGGCGCTCGACTGGCGATCTTCTCGTGTATGCCACTCACTTATGGAGCGAGGCCTTGGAGGGTCATGGTGAAGCAATAGCTGTATCCTTAGACATTTCCAAGGCCTTTGACAGGGTCTGGCATGATGGTCTCTTAAGTAAGCTTCCAGCTTATGGCATACCGATTGGGCTCTGCGACTGGATATCTGATTTTCTGAGGGAACGGTCAATTCGAGTAGTCTTAGATGGCTTCTCCTCCGACCAAATGGCAATTAATGCCGGGGTACCTCAGGGATCTGTTCTCTCTGCAACATTATTCTTGCTGCACATTAATGACCTTTTGACGCCGGGCATTATTAGTTATGCTGATGACAGCACTGTTGTAGAGAGATACGTATCCAATGCGCGAGCGAGCCCCCGTGAAATCCAAAGTTTAAGAAAGTCAATGATTGAGCGCGTTGATTTGACCTTACGGAAAGTATCCGATTGGGGTGAGTCGAATTTGGTCAAATTCAACGCGTCCAAAACTCAGGCGTGTCTATTCTCCGCAAAAAAGAGCACCTTCACATTAACGCCCACTTTCCAAAATGTATCTGTCCCCATCACTGACCATCTAGGGCTTTTAGGCGTAACTATAACATCTAGTTTAAACTTTGGTCAACAAATTGTGTCCATGGCTCAAGTAGCTTCGAAAAAGTTGGGAATCATCTCGAAGGTACGGCGGTACTTCAGCCCTGCACAGCTTCTTAACTTATATACAGCTCAAGTGCGATCATGCATGGAGTACTGCAGTCATCTTTGGGATGGTTCAGCCAAATATCAACTAGAAGCGCTGGACTCCGTTGACCGAAGAGCCCGTAAATTAATTAACAACGTCGACCTTACGACCAAAAAACTACAGACCCTAGAGCATCGTCGTAAGGTTGCCTGTTTAACCGTGTACTACAGGATACATTTTGGTGAGTGCGCGAGTGCTCTGTTTGAACAAATTGAACCCTCACCCTTTTACCATCGGACTACTAGACGCAGACAGAACTTCCATCCGTATGTGGTTGATATTCCGAAAAGTCGAACTAAGCGCTTTGACAGTTCCTTTTTGATACGGGTCGCCAAGGTTTGGAATGAACTGCCTGCGTCTATTTTCCCTGACCAGTATAGTCCTAGTACTTTTAAGCGTCGAGTGAATAGGTTTCTCGTGGATGGACGTGTACCACCTTAGTCTTCATGTTCACTTAACATCAGGTGTCATGGAAGACAAACGTCCCATCCATATTTTATAAAAAAATAAAAAATAAAATCAAAAAGATAAGAAGTAAAACTGACCTGTTTAGTCCCAAATTTGAATTCGTTTTCCACAAAAGATGGGTCCCAAATGTGTCTCAGTACTTTAAAATCAATTTTAATCATAAACCATGTAAACGGATTTTGAACTAATATAAGTTTCGGAACGCGCTTTTTCTTCGGTTTATTTTTATCTTTTCGACGAAAAGAAAAACATCTTATTTGGCTGGTGTTGCTGAGTAATGATTGCTTTTTTAAAATATTACAAATAGTAGGCGCTGATCTAGCATCATGTATATAGCGGCAGTCTACAGTGTTATTTTGGAATCTGTTAATGCAGTTTCTTTGTAAGACAGTTGTGTTAGCAATACAACTGTTTCGTTTAACAAGCAAGCGACATACGGTGGGCACTAGGCGCTTGCTTAATAAGTTAAGGTTTCCTGCCATCTGGAATCATACGAAACATTTTGAGTATGTAACTTATGAAAAACTTACATGCAAGCCGATTATGAAATCTGTGTCTTACCATAATGCGCCCATTGCTGTTATTGTGTGCATTGCCTCACTTTAATTTACATTTACTATAACATTTGATTAAACTTGTTAATTTTTACATTTTTTTTACAAAATATATAAGCATTATATTGTGAAATATCTAGCTGTTAAACAACAAAGATTGACGATTAATGTCATAGATTGACAAATTACTTCACATTCTAAATATAATGCAAAAAGTTGCGTTTCTAAAACAAGTAGATAAATATATTAACCCAGCATGAATTCGAGCTATATTAAATGAGCTCGACCAGAAAAGTATGATCAATGGAATAAATTGGCAACAGAACAACGACCGCGTGTGCGGTATGAAGAAGCCAAATATGTTAGTTTTGGCGTGGGTGAGATCTGGCAGGGTTGAATGAAGAACTACTTCCTACTAAAAATCCACGTGTTACGACTTCGGTCTCATTTTCTCATCAACTATCATTGGAGGAAAATGTTTTACCCATTTACCTAATAATTAGTTAAGAGCAAAAATATATAAGTACCGAACATGTAATATATGTCGGAAAACAAACAAAAAGAAAAGAAGAAGCGTTACTCACAAAACACGATAGAATTAATCATTGGACAGTTACTTAGTACCGAGTCTGTGGGCTTGGGTATAACCCTGTTTTAGTCACAACAAAATCTTAATTTGCGAGTCCGTTCCGTCAGTTACAATGCCAACTCAATTAATACCGAGCTACTATCGACCGTCAGTCCGAGATACGTCAGCGCACCTAGCCGTCCTAACCCATAGAACACATATACTCAAGAGAAGAAGTACAACTTCATACATTAAAAGTTAAGACTAGACGCCATCTGAAAACGGTCCACATAGCTAATATGGCGGGAATTTCATACAGTTCAAACGACTTCTAGATTTCAACTTGCTCTGGTCTGAATAAAAATAAGCAAATACTTACAAACTTGTTAGGTGAAATACCATATGTAAGTATCAGTTCTTTAAGGTTTGCTTATTTTTATTGTGACTGGCTAAATATAAGGTTAACTTGATGAACAATAAGTAAAACAATAAATAAGTTTTTGATACTTTTATTTTGTTTAAAGTAATACAACAAAAGGTGTGGATAAATTGACACTCTTTCTTAAAAATACAAATTCACACTGACGCGAGTTTCTTCAAGCAATCAGGGGGAGAACAGTCGATTAAATCACAAGAAAACTTAAAACACAAACACAGTTTAAAAATATCGCAAAACCGCAATCCCGAAAAAATATTTTCATATTGTGAAGTAAGCGTTAATTTTTAACATTTATTTTTATGTCTGTGTTGCTATATTCAAATAACATCGATTCGTTGATTCATTCGATTATGTAATACGGTCCCTTTAAATATTTGTAAAATTATTTAAAAATTATGAAGAAGTCATGAAAAAGTTTTCGTTTAATGTTATTTCTAATAAAAGCGAAGATTTCTTGAAGAAAAATATGAATAAGTACGTCGCCCGAACCAAAAATTTATTTTGAGCCCGAGTGATACACTCTACTTTTCATCACCCTCTATGAGAAAATAAGTAAACAATCGATTGAATATTTTTTTTCATAGGCTACACTGGTATCATTCTTGCTCTTTTCCTCTTATTGTGTTCTGTCTTCTTCACTCTGCCTCCAGTATGTAGTCTGCACCATCTCCATACATTGTCGACGCCCCCTGTCCTAACCGTATCTGCGTCACTTGCCATCATCCTACTTCAAGATATAACCTATGGCGCTGCAATCGAATGTCAGTCAGTCATTGCATTTAGCGCCCTCTTTAACAGTGCTACCAACATACTTCCGTTACCATGAAGTCATACTAACATCTTAATATCGCCAACTTATCGTTAGCTCCGACACGGCCATCCTGCGATGGAGCACGTCCTCGTGTGATATTCTGAAACAATCATACCAAAGTGGCGGCTCGGCCACTCCTGACAATGAAGTCAGGCAAATTCTGAAAAGAAAACACACAAGTTTGAATTTTTAATAACTGAAAATACCGTTTCAGTTAAACAAGTTCCAAGCACCAATGAGTAACAATTATCTCCAAATCAAACATTGAAATCCATTATTTTCATTATTAACAACAAGGTACATCGTTCGTGGTTAACAGCAATTACACCATTTCCCCACGGGAAACCTGAGTCAACCAATGACTCCTTCAACACACTACCCAGAATCCTTCTGGCGTAGTCACAAAACCAGCGAACGAGAACCTGTATCCACAACACATTAAATCTCTTCCAAACACCAAAAATAACATCTTTCTTTACAACTACAATGGATACTTGTACTTTTGGCAAATTCAAAACTTTAACCGCTACAGATATTTTAAAATTTTACTTCAATTTAATATTTCCATCAAAATTCTAAATCCACGACTTAACAATTTACGTAAAGCTACCACTGGTTCGGAAGATCCATCTACTGAGAAGAACCAGCAAGAAACTCAGTAGGAATCGGCTAACGTCAACGCATTGTACGAACTACAATATTTTCGATAAGAAAACCGCACATTAAACAATGAAATTTACTTTGAATGTAACATCAAACAATTTGACAGCGAACGAACATTAAACAAAGCAAGCATAAGCTGCTAGAACAACCCAATCAATTAGCAAACAATGCAAAGCTCCCCTGCAGTGACGTCCGTCCCGTCACAAAAGTCAGTCAATGACACACAGGCCATTTGCTGCCACACAGGCTAATCAATGCCACACAGGCTAGTCATTGCCACACAGGCTGTCATTACCACACAGGCTTGTCATTGCCACACAGGCCAGTCATTGCCACACAGGCTGTCATTGCCACACAGGCTAGTCATTGCATTGTACTTCATAATTCACAACAACAAAGTATTAAAATTGTTCGACAACCGCAAACAGTTCGACAGTAAAATCCAGCTCTTTTGTCAATCGCAACGAATTCAAAGTATTATTTAAACGAATTTTCAATCTCGACGTTATAACCTATCTCCGTGATCCATTAAACACACACTATCGTAATATTACGTTTCAATTGCCAAAATAATAACAAGTTTACTGTTACCAAAACATAAGAAAACGTGTCTACTAAGAATCGCAGCAAAATAATCGAAGATCGGCAAGATACAAAGCGATTTCTACCGAGTCACGGATACACGATAATCAGAAAGAAAATCTACAACTTCAATATTCAGACTACCTATTTAAAAAGGCATTATGAAGGCCGCTTAACCACAAAATTTCACCCGCTCAACCGTGATATCATTACTATCTACCAAGTAGGTACTAAAGGTTCAAAAAGAAACGCATTAAGCCACAGCAGCGCAAGCTATACAAAATTAACGCAAAATAAATCGATTGAAATTTAGTTGCCATGTTTCAAAAACTCGCACGCAATAGAAATGAACCAAGTAAAAACACGTTATGAAAATAACAAAATTAACGTATTGGATCCCTTTAAATCACACACTAAGTTATCACGAATTTAATTAACAACACATGGCAAATATTTTTACACAAACACGGCACACAAAATGGTGAACTCTCTAAGACACGTGAATTTACTCTAATCACAAACGAAAGTTAAGCTTGGTCAGATCCCGGAAGTCTATTCGCAAAATGAACCGAAACACTAATTATGCATGGGCTCATCCCACTTCTGATGTCGGAAAAACAAACAAAACGTAAAAAAAAGCGTTACTGGCAAAACACGATAGAATTAATCATTGGACAGTTACTTAGTACCGAGTCTGTGGGCTTGGGTATAACCCTGTTTTAGTCACAACAAAATCTTAATTCGCGAGTCCGTTCCGTCAGTTACAATGCCAACTCAATTAATACCGAGCTACTATCGACCGTCAGTCCGAGATACGTCAGCGCACCTAGCCGTCCTACCTAACCGTATCTGCGTCACTTGCCATCATCCAACTTCAAGATATAACCTATGGCGCTGCAATCGAATGTCAGTCAGTCATTGCATTTAGCGCCCTCTTTAACAGTGCTACCAACATACTTCCGTTACCATGAAGTCATACTAACATCTTAATATCGCCAACTTATCGTTAGCTCCGACATATATATATTATTATTTAAATATTTTTTGGATTTTTAATCAATGCGTCCTTCAAATTATATTCTTAAAAGTTATCCTTATTTTAAGAGATTCTATGACGATTAGGGGTTCATTGAGCTGTCCTTGTAGGGTAATAGCCCTAATAATAAACGTTTTATTGTACACCGACATGGTTACAGATTATTAAAAAAAAACACAAAAATTACATTAAATGATGACAATAAAATACATAAATAGAGACAATTAAATACGTCCAGGAGCCCTACGCTCCTGGACGACACGCTTGTCGTAAAAGGCGAGTATTTCGAGTGACGCTCCCGTTGGTGGTGAGCATAGAGTAACTTATATACTGGTATAGAGTCGTCACTAACAAATTTGGTACTAGCGCGATCTAGCGGAAAACAACCGTACCTCGACAACCAAAACCCAGCTGCACCGCTCTAGCTTGTATTCTCAAGAAGGGTAATTTTAAACAATAACTTAGACTTTGGAATAGCTAGATTCATAAAATTACGGGTTAATCAGGTTTGGGTATGACGAATCCAGCAGTTCAATCAAAGTTTATGTATTGAAGTAAATAAAAAACAATTTAGCAGTTGCGTGATTTATTAGGTTTTCTTTTTCGGTGTCCTTGTAAGTCGAACGTGTTATGCGAAGAATTCAGAGTCCGGGAGCTTGCCAAATTTGTAGAAAATTTATAAAACACAACCCAGAGCACATTCACGAGTCACGGGAGGAAATGGAATGAAAAAATTCATTCTTCACTCATGTCAGTCTCTCAATCAGTTTCGTTTTGACATTTTGTGCATCAACATAGTAGAGCTGTCAATGTTTTGACAACTAGTATTATATAGTAGTACTACAAAAATCTTCAAGATTTTCCTAACTTTAAATCATTGCATAAAATCTTTTTCATGTCACTATCCACTATGGATTAAATAATGTATTGGGTATTTTTTGCAGTCATAAAAAGACATTTTCATATGCTTGGAACGCACCCAATTAGAAAAATCTACGATTTTTTGTATTTATGATTCAATTTAAACATTAAATATATCATCTTATATAGCGGATAAAATAATATTAATTTTGTATCAACTACTTAAAGCACAATATATTTTTTCAGGAACCGTTGAGCAAAAGTGACATCTATTGGTTTAAAATGGAACATAATCTTTACCGTATTGAGAATAATGCCATCTATCGGAAAGCATCAATACTTTTACCACAAGAGCGAATTCTAAGGAAAGGGAAATAATACTAAGTGAAAAAACACTGGTGGTGAGGTCCCATAAGGATCCGATTGGCTAGCAACCAACCTTCATATAAAATCTGCCGCCAAATATTACCGCTCCAACGGTGATGTGTTCCGGCAATATTTTATGAACCCGTGTGCTTTCATCTTCGACCTCATCTTCACTTACCATCAGGTGAGATACGCGGGCTTAGCCTTTAATAAAAAAATCATGTTAAAATTGTCCAATTTCACAAATTTAGTCCAGATCTCACTGAGCGAGAAGAATTAAAATTCAAAAGTAACCACCAATATTTGACGTTCATTTGGCGCTTAAAAGCTGTATACGAGCTTATTTCCAATGAGTAGGTAATTTTAATTTTCTTATAGCCCGTGGTTAATAAATCAATTGAAATTTAAGCAGGTCTGTTACGCACAAAAACCAAGATCCGGGAGAAGATGGGCTTATCGCTAATTACCACTATTTGACAATAACAGAAACACGCTATTGCATAGATAATCACAATCTTAATATCGACAGGGCAATTGATGCAATATTACATATACTACCTACTCAAATCAAAATTGTTTTCTGTTTACCACCTCGTTATTTTCACAAAAAACGATTGTATGACACTTTAAACTTAATTTAAAGCTAGTTTAAGAGTCTTTGCATAAAATTGATATGTTTATGTATTCCTAACATTATTCTGAACAACATTTTTTAATCTTTACGTTCAAGTGGAAAGACATAAACAAATCAAGTTAAAATTACCCCATTCACAATTTCTTGTTCACTTGTGTTTAGACTCTCGTTACGAACGTTTCTCGATTTGTTTCACTACTTTTTTGAACTCATTACAATGCCATGTAATTAGCACCATATGAGCATAGAAAAATCTTCTAGAGCACTAGTATTGCCGCAAGAAGGAGAATCTCAACGACCAGTAGCTCCACGCCTAGGTGTATCGCGGAGAGCTGCAAAATGTCCGAAATGGTTTGGCTCGCTACCAGGACACTAGTAGAGTTGTTAGAAGACGCTGATCAGGAAGAACCCAGGCAACAACGACTAAAGATGACCAATACATTCGTTTAACTGCTGGTCGAGAGCGTTACATTACGCGTCTTCTAACAACTCTACCAGTCTCCTCTGGTAGCAAGTCCAAACATTTCGGATAGCTCACCGCGATACACTTTGGCGTAGAGCTACTGGTCGTTGAGATTCTCCCTCTTGCGGCAATACTAGTGCTCTAGAAGATTTTTCTATGCTCATATGGTGCTAATTACATGGCATTGTAATGAGTTCTAATGATAAAACTCAAAAAAGTAGTGAAACAAATTGAGAAACGTAACGAGAGTCTAAACACAAGTGAATAAGAAATTGTAAATATTTTAACTTGATTTGTTTATATCTTTCCACTTGAGGGTAAAGATTCATAAACTTTGTTCAATCAAAATAATGTTAAGAAAAACAAAAACATATTCATTTTATGCAAAGACACTTAACTAGCTTGAAATTAAGTCTAAAGTGTCATACAATCGCTTTTTGTGAAATAAACGAGGTGGCCCCTATTTTGTTTTGAGTAGTATGTATAACCAAAGAATAGAATAGGTATAGATAGGTATATTTCCTTTTTTTTGTTATCTATAAAAGTCATTGAAAGTCTTCGTGTTGTAGCAACTTTTGTGTACCATCCTATATTTTATGCCATAGCAGGGCAAACGAAGTTCAGAGAAGTCGATTGCCGAATTTTTGCCGAGGTTTTTTCAATTTTCATAGAAGAACTAAATTCGGAACCAACTTAAAACAAAGCCAATTCAAAACATCATTCAAATCCTTATTCTTAAAATAACCTGTTTTTAGGAAGGTTTTTAGATTAACGTTTGATTTAAATCCTCTTCGGACTTTGGTGTATTGTGGAAAATCGTACTTGCTTAATTCATTTTTGTTTAATTTATTTAAAAGAATTAACATGCTATGAAATAACTACAAAAAATTTTATGTTTTTTTTACGCGTTATTTATTTTTATTTATGCGCACTTTTCATTACGTGGTATGGAAGACAAACGTCCTAACCTTATTAATTAAAAAAAGTAAAATTTCAAGACAGGAATTTAGAATTTTTAGGAACTGCTCCCATGCTTTGGTTTTTAGCCCTAACTCAGAGATTTGGCAAGCGATGTGAATGATTAATACCTCCAAAGAAAGAACAGTAAATAGGCATGTTTTAAAAAGAATGATCAACCCTAGATGCGAGCTCCAGAAAAAGTTTTTTTTTTTATGGCAGTTATCGCACTTTTTACAAAATCTATGGTGAACATATGAGGACAAATTGAGGGACTTGTCTTTCTATAAGATTAAAGATTTTTTTTTATGTATTTTCTTTTTTGTCAGGTGACAGTACTAAACATTTAATTACGTAATTAGTACTTGAACATCTCTTCAACTTTCTTATAAATAAATAACACTGTCACATAAAAGATCTTAAATAATCAGTTAGACACGTGCAGGGTCCACAGTTGTCACAAACCTGAAGCTTTTGAAGATCCGTGACCTACCTATGCGAATGAGTGGGATAGCGTGTGAGGCTTTTTTCGTTCATTGTTGCGGTAGCGAATATTTTGCAGTCTCCTTCATAGTGTGGTAGGCATTATAGCTTATTTCTTATTTAATGCATTGCAATCCAAGTTTTAGCTATAAATTTACAGTTTGGCGAATATGACGACTGTTTGAAAATTCGCTGTGGCAAAGAGCCGGGGTGAGAATCCCACCCGGAAGCGTATTTACAAAGGCTATATACCATTAGAGTGAAAGTGCAAACTGAACTGGCTTAGCTTTTGTATGACAAAAACTTGCCAAAACCCTATTCTAGTACAGAAATTGACCGAAGTCGTGTAGACTTTGTGAGATAACTTCAATTGAACATTGCAGCAACAAAAGCTATCCCATTTGATATCGATATTTACCGATCGTTGGCTTCAATTTGATTCTTAAATGGCAATTGTTCTGATTTTCAAAGATAGAAATAAAATGTGCATGTATTATGACCATCGTTATTTTGATGACTTAACGTTTGACTTTTGACCATGTCGGGATTGTCCAGGTTTGACTATAATAGCTGACCGGTTTATGGCGCTTCGCCGGCCGCTGCCGCGGCACCGCTCGCTTCGCTCGCTCGGCTCGCGCGCGTGTATAACTATATGCAACCTAACATGCTCCTCCTCGCTGCGCTCGTCGTCGCACCTAACCGTACTGACTCCGCCTTCCGGTGCCGGAGCCCTTCTCGTAGCTTATCTCTTTCATCGCAATGTATATCAAACAAAGATATACCTACTTTTCATCTTGACAAAAGCTTATCTATTTGAGTGAATATGTATTATACAGTACTAGGTTTTGTCATTGCATTTCTTTGAAAATTACAAGAGCAGAAGCTAATCCATTTCAGTCAATTTTTTTACCGAGTTCGATTAGGTATTGTCAAGTAATATGCATAAACAAAAGCTCCTCTATTAGAGTCTGACTCGTGACTCAAATAGTATAGCCTTTGTATATTCGCAACCCGGAACAGCTTCAGAGTTGTGCCAGGAATTGGGTCTGGGTGTAGGTAATTAACTATACTAGCTTATTAATATTATCTAGTAAAGTCAAGCTAAAATATTCCATAAGGCTCCGTATTCAAAAAATGCTCTCAATTCTGAGGAAGACCTTAGGTGGGCGAAATTAATAAGTTTGGCATGTGTTTAAGATTGCCTTAGAGATTTGGGGTTGCTTTTTTTATGATTACTTACGGCTCTTTTTATTTATTTATCACTAGATGCGCAAATCCACAACGGCTTGGTTGCGAGCGCACAGAATCCCCGTCGAATGTACTGAACCCAATCAAAAGTGCGCGAGTGCGAACTGTCGAGTCGTTCAGTTTCCGCTACGGAAGAGTTGAAGTCAGAGCGAAGAGGAACAATTCCATCATAAATTATTATGACGTTGCTTAAAACGTTTAGGCAGTGCACGCAATAGAAGCTGTCAAAATTGAATGATTTTCCCCGATTTTGCAACATTTTACTTTATATATTTTGGGTTCAGCGTGATGTTATATAGCCTATGTTCACCGGGGATAGTGTAGCTTCCCAACATGGTGAAATTTTCGAATTGGGTTAGTCGTTTCTGAGCCCATTGAATGCAAACAAACAAACAATGGAATCTTTCCTCTTTGTGATATTGGTAGAGATAACTCATTAGATATTCATTTTTTTTCATGTGCTTAGTGTTCAAGGCAATTTTTATCTACATCAAATGCATAATGTATCTAACGTATTTAATAGGATAAGGATTAATACTGTACTTATTGTTAAAAATTGGTTCACAAATAACCCATAACTTTATTGTAATATGTAAAAGCCATTAGTGGTTATTGTTTGTTATCCTGCTTCCATGCTGGACTGGGAGCGAAAGAAAAACATAGAACGTGCCAGCTGCTTCTCTTGCCGGGCATACTGTAAAACTCAGTTAAGGGACAGAGGTTTTAAAGGCGTTTTTGTGGGCGATAGGCTGACCTCCTGTCACTGCAATAGTCTCTTTCCATCTTTGTAGTACCTCCGAGTTTGTCGAACGTGGCATCGGATGGTCTTGTAGCCTCTGGTGTTCTGCCTACCCCATAGTGCAGACGTGACGTTATATATGTATGTATGTTTGTTATCCTTGGAAGTAAGGCATACACTATCGCGCCATACATTGTTTCTTTATAACTCAAAAGGTTTTGGCAGCGTTTTCGTGGAAAGCTCGCGATCGGCTTATTTTTTTTTCCGACATGTACATCTAATATCGTCGTAATATCGTCAGTTTGCATAAAACCTTAATTTATTATACACTAAAACCTTGCTCAGGGATTACCCTACATGTTATTGAAAACTTTATGGAAATTCGTTCAGATAGTACATACTTTTCAAGTTTATCGCGAACAGACAGACGCGACAGAGGTCTTCGTTTTATAATATGTAATGATTTTGTCGATAAAATTTAACATATTATACGTAGGTCATGGGTCAAGTACCGGAAATCCGATCCCTAAAACACTGTTGTGCGATTCCTTATTTCTGTATTTTGCTCTTACACCAACAACTGCGTAATAATAATAATATTTATGCCGAGGGTAAGATAAACCGCAAACAAAATAATAGTATACATAACTATCCCGCATGTCGAGAACCTCGTGAAACCCAAGACCAAAAAGCAACGCAAGTAGTTAGGTACTTGGACCTTCCCCCCCAAGTGGAGTGTGCCTTGTCGTGGCGGGGGGGCTCAGTAGCCCATCGCAATCCAGCGACTGGGTGAAGCTAAACCACTTCTACGGCGGTGGCGCGTTGCGTCTGTCCGTATCGGGCGGCAGCTGCGCCTTCCCGGTACCCTGCGTCTGACCCGTAGCGGGCGGCAGTGGTGCTGGGCTTGTGAGGAGGAGCGCTGTGGATAATATGTCCGTAGCGTTCCACCCGATACTCTGTGTCTGATCCGTAGCGAGCGGCAGTTGTATCGGGGTGAGGAGGGTGGCGGGCGCGGCGTGCACTAATACTGCCGTCGCGTAGGCATTCAATTGTCACTGCCACCAAACCGTAACCCGTTGAAGTGTCGTGGATCATGTCTCGCAGCTTTAACGGAACGGGGGTCTTGGCTTAACCACCCGGACTTGAGGAGAAAACCTCTTTAAAAAACCCCGAAAGACCGATCATTGGGAAACGCGGCGATCGGTCGCCTCTTCGGAGGTGGCAGAGTGGGTCAATTCTGCCAACTAGCGACCAACCCTGGGTACCTCCCGACCCCCAGGTGTATGTAGGGCTGTCCTTGGCATCGCGTCGCTGCCACGACTCAGACAGTATCAAAAACGCGGTTCTCGTGGGATTAATTATGGATCAATCTACACAAAACGTAGTGGCGGAGTGGATGGGAGCCGTAAAGGCGGAGATGATGAAGTGCCCGAGAAGGACGGAGTTGTAGGAGAAGGAAGTGGCCGCAAGGGCCGATCGGCACTTGCTGCTCGACGTAAGGACGAGTTTTTGGGTCCGAGAACCCGCTCAATGTCGCGTTGTTTGCTTATCTCAACATCGCTATTAAGTGACTCTGCGATGGAGGTGGCCGACAGCAGTGGCTCTGAACTCGGGAGAGCTTGGAAAAGGAGTGGTGCTACCCTTTCTGCTGCCGAAATTTCGGGCTCTGATACCGAGACGGAGGGGCGTAAGCGGAACGCGGTAAAGGCTGTCCCGGCAAAGAAAAAGGGGAAAGCTGGTTCACCCAAAAAGGGTGGCAAACAGAAGGAGGCCGAAGATGACTTGCTAAAGTCATCCTTCAGGAAGGAGAAAACTCCACCACCTGTGACGCAGGGGGTGGATGTTGATGATCTCGGAGTGGAACAGATGCGGGAGCGCGCCGGAATCAAGGTTGCTAAAATTATTTCACTGGCCACCACTTCGAACCATTTGAAGGGGGACTTCGTCAGGGAGTTCCGAGAATGTGCGATATACCTCAACGATATCATTGAGAGTCTCTCAAGGAGAAAGGACTCTGATGAGACGAGGAAGCTCCGAAGAGAAAACGCCAACATAAGGCGTCGTATAGAGGACCTGCAATCTGAGCTCACTGCTCTGAGGCGGGAGTTCTCAGAGCGGACAAGACCGTCACCCACTCGAACCACGGAGCAGGGCAATTTGGTGGCGGAGCTAAAGGCCGCTCTACTCAACGATCTACAGGGCTGCATTATGGCCTCAGTGGGTCAAATTATGGATGCCAAGACAGCGAGCATCGAGGAACGCCTGGCACGCCTGCTCCCAGAGGAGAGACTGCGTCCACCGCTTGCGCATGAAACCCGGACAAATCCAGGCCCATCATGTTCGGTCTCTAGGCCGGTTGTAACACCTGCCCCAGTGCTGGAAGAGCCATGGAGAACAGTGGTTCAAAAGGGGAAGAAGAAGGGGAAGAAATCTTCCTCATCAGAGCCACAAGTCGCAGCCACGTCTGCCACGGAGCCGGCAGCTACTAGCCCTACAAAGCCGAAGGGTCGAAAGCAGTTCAGCCTGTGGTGTCAACATTACCTCAGACACAGACCACTCCACCACCACGGAAGGCGAAATTAACTCCCCCCCGTTCAGCTGCAGTTATTATCACCCTGCAGCCTGGCGCGATTCAAAGGGGAGTTGACTACAAAGCAGCTCTCACAAGAGCACGCAATGAAGTCAACCTAGCTGACTTGGGGATCACCCATTACAAATTCCGCCAAACTGCAACTGGGGCTCGTATGTTGGAGCTTCCCGGGGCACAAAGTGGTGAAAAAGCGGACCAGCTCGCAGAGAGGCTGCGAGCTGTTTTATTGGAGGACGCTCGGGTAGACCGCCCCGAGAAAATGGCGGAGCTCCGAATAGGGGGTCTGGATGACTCTGTCACGGCGGTTGACGTGGTGGCGGCAGTCGCTGAGAAGGGTGGCTGTGATCCCAGCATGATAAAACCGGGGTCACTGTCAGTGAGATCAGGCGGCCTCGGTGCGATAATTGTTCGCTGCCCTGTGGCAGCGAGCAAAAAGATTGTGGAGGGTGTCCAGTTCCTAATTGGGTGGAGCTCGGCTAGCATAGCAGTTCTAGAGGAACGCCCCATGCGCTGCTTCAAGTGCATGGGTTTAGGGCACACAAGGCCCATGTGCCCATCAAAGGTGGATCGGGGAGATCTGTGTTTCCAGTGTGGTAAACTGGGACATAGGTCGACCCCCTGCGTGGGTATAATGCACTGCGTGGTATGTGCCGAAGCTGGACGCCCATCAGGGTACATGATGAGGGGGAAGGAGTGTAAACCTCCCCCCGTCAAGGGAAGAGCAGCCATTGGGACTACAGCTGCTCCAATCATGGCACGTCCTGACATGGTGGAGGAAATTGAAATGACCGAGTAATGGATCGGTCATTCAATTTCCTCCAAGGGAACCTCAACCATTGCGCCGCCGCCCAAGATTTGTTCCTGCAAACGATGGCGCAATGGGAAATAGAGGTTGCGGTTGTGGCAGAACCATATTTTGTGGCTCCACGAACGCATTGGGCCTGCTCCACGGACGGTACAGTAGCCATCGTCACGCGGTTGGGGATTGTTACACACTAGCAGTCAAGGAGAGGGGTCCGGGGTACGTGGTGGCCAGGTGGGGGGAGTACACCATAATTGGTGTTTACTTCTCCCCTAATAGGCCGATCCGGGAGTACGAGGCGTACCTGGACTCCCTTTATGCAGTGGTTGGACGTGTGAGGCCTGACCACTTGCTGCTGATGGGGGACCTTCACTCAAGGTCGCCGCAGTGGGGTGACACCCGCACTAATCGCTTTGGGATGGTTCTATGGGAATGGGCTGTAGAGGCCGGGCTGTCCCTCCTAAATAGGGGGACAGTGCCTACTTGTGTGCGACCGCAGGGACGGTCCCGGGTGGACGTAACGTTCTCCTCCCCTGCGATCGCGCACAAGGTACGCAACTGGCGGGTATTGGTGGATCCGGTGACCCTTTCGGATCACCGTTATATACGGTTCGAGGTCGCCGACCACCAGCCCCATGCCGGGCCTTCACGGCCTTTCCCTGCCTTTCTACGCTGGGCAATCGGCCGTCTTGATCGTGAGTTAGCGGCCGAGGCGGCGGACGTCCAGTCTTGGAGTGCGCCGAGCACCGGTCCGGCCACGGTCGACGAGTGTGCCGGCCGCTTGCGCACTGCCCTCACGGCGGTATGTGACGCGGCCATGCCCCGGGCGGGTGCCATTTTTAGTCGGAAGGCTGTGTATTGGTGGTCCCGAGGATCTCCGGGACGCCCACGGTCGGGCCTGGCGGGAGTGTTCGCACTACCGCCGGCGGCGCAACCGCGACGAAGTGGAGGAGGCGAGGCTGATAGCGGCCTGCAAAACCACTAAGAAAGCACTACGGGCCGCTATCTGTGCCGCCAAGGAGCGGGCTAGGGAGGAACTCCTGGAGGGACTCAATAGGGACCTTTGGGCGTCCCTATAAGATGGCTCGAAATAAACTTCGAGTCATGGGACGGCCTTTAACGGAGACCCTCCAGCCAGAGTTCCTGGGGGTGGTCGTGGGAGAGCTGTTCCCCGATAGCTCTGACCACTCCTTGCCTCCCCCAGCGGGTGTGGCATGGGAGATCGACGTACCCCCCATCTCGGACTCTGAAATGGAGAGTGCTATCTCCCGCTTGGGGAGGAAGAGGACGGCTCCCGGACCGGACGGTGTACCCGGACGGATTCTGGAGATAGCGGTAGAGTCTCTAGGGCCAGAGCTTCGGGAACTGTTCGACCTCTCTTTGCGGACTGGACGGCTTCCGAAGCTCTGGAAGGACGGGAGGCTCTGCCTCCTCGAGAAGGCGGGCCGGTCGCCTGACAATCCATCGGCGTTCCGGCCCGTCGTCTTGCTGGATGAGATGGCGAAGATGCTGGAATTCATCCTGGCATCTCGTCTTGTCCAGCACCTCGAGGAGGTGGGGCCCGACCTATCCGAGGCACAGTTCGGGTTCCGACGGGGCGGTCGACGTTGGACGCCATCTCTGCCCTGAAGTCCCTCACCGCGGACGGTGCCGCGAGGAAGTTGAGGTCGTTGGCGGTGTCTTTGGACATTTTTTTTTTTTTTTTTTTTTTTTTTATAAGTGACTAAACCCGCGTTTGACCTCAATCGCACCTGATGTTAAGTGACTATGAGGTCGAAGATGAAAGCACACGGGCTTAGGAAGGAAAATTGCTAACGCCTTCAACAGCCTGCCGTTTGGTGCGATTCTCGAGGCGCTCCGATTACACGGGGTGCCTCTGTACCTGCGGCGGCTGTTGGAGGACTACCTTCGGGACAGGAACGTTCTCTACGTCGACGGAAGAGGGTCGCTGACGCGGCGAACGATGCGGTGTGGAGTTCCAGAAGGTTCGGTGCTTGGTCCGCTCTTGTGGAACTTGGGCTACGATGGGGTGTTGAGGGGCGTTCTGCCGCCCCAAGTCAGCGTATTCTGCTACGCTGATGACACCCTCATAGTGGCCCAGGGGAGGACGTTCGCCGAGTCAGCGACTCGGATGGAGGAGGGTGCGGCCCTAGTGGTGGGCTGCATAAGGGGGTTGGGCCTCAGGGTCGCGCTGGAGAAGACTGAGGCCCTCTTTTTTCACGGGGCTCGGCAGGGTGCCCCACGAGGCGCGTCGCTTATGGTGGATGGGACCCGGATACCCCTGAAGAGGGAAATGAAGTATCTGGGTCTCATATTAGATGGGCGCTGGGCCTTCGGTCAGCATTTTAAGGTGCTAGCCGAACGGCTCATCAAGGCAGTGGCTGCACTGGGGCGGCTGCTGCCGAACGTGGGGGGCCTGGTTCCCCATGCCGTAGGCTCTACCTCGGTATTGTGGGAAGCATGGCCCTCTACGGAGCGCCCATCTGGGAGGATGCCCTGAACCGCCAAAATAGGGCCCTGCTGCGGAAGCCGCAGAGGGTCATGGCGGTGAGGGCATCGCGGGGGTACCGCTCGATTTCCCATGGGGCTGCTTGCGTTTTGGCAAGCGCCCCCCCGTGGGAACTCGAGGCGGTAGTGCTCGGTGCCGTGTACCGGTGTCGAGCCGAGAGCAGGGATGCGGGCGAGCACCCCTGACCCGAAGAAGTGGCACGCGTCCGCAGGAGTGCCAGGAGGGCACTGCTTAGGAGGTGGGAAGAGTCCCTCGTCGCTTTCGCTTACGGGGCCTGGACGATCGATGCGATTCGTCCAGTCCTCGTTGAGTGGGTGCAGCGAAGGTGGGGGACTCTGACCTTCCGCCTTGTGCAGGTATTGACCGGACTTGGTTGTTTCGGTCACTACCTGCTCAGGGTCGCCCGGAGGGAGGTGACGACAGAGTGTCACCATTGTGGGGCGGCCGACGACAGGGCGGAGCACACCTTGGCGGTGTATCCAGCGTGGGGTCGGCAGCGGCACGATTTGACGTCTGTTGTCGGAGGGGACCTCTCACTTCCCAGCCTGGTAAAGGCCATGTTGGGGAGTCGAGAGGCTTGGGCGGCCATGACCTCCTTCTGCGAGGACGTAATGTTGAGGATTGAGGATGACGCCTCCTCGGCACCGATCCGCCGACGGCGGAGGGGGGGACGGAGAAGGAGATACGCTCACCTTCTCCCTCCCGATAGCCAGCCGTAGCAGGTGAGGGGACCTGATGCGGCTACTAGGGCTATGGTGGGGAAATGGTCTTGTGTACTGGACCATTTCCGTCGTCGGAGGGCACTCGGCTGAGGCTGAGTGCAACCCGCCGGGGCTCACGGGTAATGCCAATGGCGGTACCGTGAGCTCCACTTATGGCGGATGAGGTACACCTGGAGGTTTTTAGTGGGTGGGTCCGGCCTTCTGCCGGATCATCCCCACATACCCCGCCGCTCCCCCTTGGGCTGTCGGGGACGTGATAGCATGTTTTCCTCAAGTCAAAAAAAAGGTGCTTGGACCTTGCACACGAGGTGACCGAAATGTGGGAAGTTATGTCCACCGACATCATCCCGGTAGTAATATCCGCAAACTATTGACCCCAGCCACACTGGTCAGGCACCTTGAAAGGCTGGGATTCGGCGGTGGTTCGCTTCCAGCACGTATGCAGAAAGCGGTATTGCGTGATACTGCCCGAATCGTTCACCGGTTTCTTTCTCTCTTGCCCTGATACCCGACCGACTGGTCAGACTGTTGGGTTTTTTCCGCCGAAAGGCGTGTAGTTATCAATATGCAAAATAATAATATAATAATAAATCATTTACTTCACGTAATCTAATAATAATTTAACGTATGTACATACATTTGAAATGGGTAATTTCTAAATGATCAACGAATGAAAAACCCATCGCTTTCCTGTTTGTCAAATGTAAATACTCCTGTAATATATTTACTTACTCAGTTAATCGTGCTTCGTGTTTTAGTAACGCTTGGCTGAGCCTTCTGTGAACATAACTGAATAAGACTAAAGCATTGTTTGTTATAACTAGATATTACCTATAGATAAAGTAAGGTAAAATATAATAAATCAAGGTAAGTAACAAATGAATCAATCTCCACAAACGAAAAAGCGCAGTGACAACACGTATTTTGCAATCATTTAATCGTAGGTAATAGTGATATCTGTTCTTATGTGTTTTCAGTGATATGCTCATAATAAATCTCAGCTGATATGATATCTTTTAAATAATCAATCAATTTAAAATTATATTTGCCTATAAATATCAGAAGACTAAAAACAAACAGGCTTAGTTTATACTCCGTGCAGAACTGGACGTATAATCTGGTAAGTAATTTCGATATTTAGTGCACCGAATTAATTACTTAGAACTGCTAGACGTTGTCGTGGTGTAGCTATTGTGGGTGTCATAGGACTTAGTGAGCTCCACAACGTTCGGCCCAGTCAGTGCAAGGGTGGTAGACCGCCGATTCTTAATTTATCACGGCGACTTAAGGCACCGTCAGAGATTCTCCCCGGGTTCTCTACGTGTTGTAAGAAGACTTTTCGGTACCCTGTAAATTGTGACATCCACTAACGAGAACTGCATATCGAGAGGCCCACTTGGTGTTTTATAGCCTTCTCGTCACTCAGTGGAGAAACTCACCGCCTTGCAGAGGGCTCATTTAAAAATGTTGTAATGAATATCACCTATAACGCCCCGTGTTATGAAGTGCATCATAGTTTGTTGATACAACTCACCTTAAGGCGACATATTGAAAAAATGCATTGACTTTCATCGCAAACTATGAGAATATGACATGACGAGTAGATCTGAAATTTTGATATGTGTAAATTCATATCTTTATCTATACTTTGCCTGCTCAATAACATGATTTGATGATTTTGACTCGATAGTTTTATTTTTAAAAACACGTCTAAAAACATACTTTTATTAAAATTACTACGTAGTTATGCAATCCATATGCTTAGAATTTACTTAAATTAAATCTTCATATTATTGTTTGGACTTTGGTTGCTCAAAATTTACATAGCATTTACCGTTATTTTTTTATCGATTTTTGAAACGATTTCAGTGTCTGAGCGGTGTCGATGGTGGCGATTTCTATGCAATACGCGACCTTATCTCGGCTGTTAAGGTGCTAAGATTTTAAGAAAAAACATTTCGATGTGTCGTCTTAACTAGAGGTCTAGATCCTAGCAACTTTGACATATAGGTAATCAAAGCCTAGTAAGCAACCAAACCCGAGTAAGTGCATAAAATGTCAGTTCCTGAACTAGATCAGCTGGGAATAAAACGAAGGAGTTCACGTCCTACAATACAAATCTATAAACATAAATTTATCAAGATTGGAATCGGATTTTCTTGGATGTCTTGGAAGCTTGGTCTTTGGAAGATATCTATTTACCTGAAGTTCATTGATTTGAGTCCCAACCAAGTATCCTAATTTTTCTTTTTTTCTTGTTTAAAACTAATCACTGCACTATTGTGCACCATACCTACATTATATGAAGAAGTGCCAGCCCTGAATAGTCAAAATGTTGTTTTTCTTTTTGTGCCACAAGTGCCGTCATTAGGTCAAACATAAACGATTATGTTTGTGAACTTTACTGCTATCGATTAATAATATCACCCACGCAATATCCTACAACACAAATGAGTCACAATCGAGCCAGAGCTTTTTATTCCGCAAAGCACAGTAACAAAAATATTATTTGATCTAAAGTCGTGCAATCCCTACAATGATTATAACGTTGATGAACTAAAAAAAATCTGATAAGACGTTAAGAGATACTCTACGAATTACGAATACTTCAATTAAATTGGAGCCTCTTTATATTTCCCTGTAAGTACCTACCTTTGAACTTAATAGTAGATAAACTCGCTCTAGGTAATACGCTCTGTAGGCCCCGGTAGCTCAGTGGAAGAGCAGTCGTCCGGCAAACGAGAGGTCCCAGGTTCGAGTCCTGGTCGGGTGATTTTTATTTATTACATTTTTTTTTTGACGACCTCTTGTCGTAGAGGGTGCGCGCTGCATCATCGAATCACGAAGCACAAGTTCAAATCCTAGAGCCATTTTTTTTTCGTGGTAATGCCAATGGCGGTACCGTGAGCTCCATATATGGCGGGTGAGGTACACCTGGAGGTTTTTAGTGGGTAGGTCCGGCCTTTTGCCGGATCATCCCCACATACCCCGCCGTTCCCCCTTGGGCGGTCGGGGACGTGATTGCACGTTTTCCTCCAGTTAAAAAAAAAAGGTAATAAGCTCTGTGGTGAGACGATAAACATCAATAATATACTTTTAGGGAATATATTTAAAGGCTCACCTAACATCTATTACCATCATAACTTTTGACAGTTTCAGCATTATATAGGTGCTTGATTAATTTATTTGCGATATGAGAGGGCCACTGTGAATACTAACTTATAGTTACCGGCTCGGCCTGAGTCTTGAATGCCCTTTCATTCCGCTGTGGACTCTCTATATTGAGCTTATTTCTTGGCCAATAACGGTACTTAAGTACCTTCTTTTAAAATGTATTTTCTAATTAGATACGCCTCTAATGCCCGTCTGCACTAAACTTTGATCCTAAGGTGATACTTAAGTCTGTATTATGACGTGCAACGAGAATTGTTTGGTTTTTACTGTCATTTTACCTGTCTGACGGTTGATTTGGCATGATCGAAAAGTAATGAGAATACCTACTATAAATAAAGTATTTTGGGAACTTGTGTAGCTCAGGTTTCCTCAATATACCAACTAGTGAAGGGGAAAGGAGTATTCGTTTTTGAGATGATAATTCATGTTTTTTTTTTAAATAGACTTGGTAAAATATTATTAAAATAAACATCATTTTTTACGCCGTCGTAAGTTCTTGCTTATAGTTATGACACCGATTTCCCATGTCATAACTTTAAGCAAGAACTTAAGCGTATCATGTTAGATCAGCCGTCAGACAGGACAAACGACAATAAAAACAGGCGCGGTCCCAGGGGACATGACCCCCCCCCCCACAATCATGAAAAGATGAAACCCTTAAAAGAGAAGGAGGAAGAAAAAGATACTTCTGATACAAAAAAATTGTCGTGACCCCCCCAAAATTCAGTTGTGACCCCCCCCAAAATTTCAGTCTGGGACCGCACCTGAATAAAAATCATACTAGAGTCCGTTCACAGTTATTTTACCTCCAGCTTTTAGGTTTTCTGCCATGAGTCTTGGGTTGTCGTATTAAATTTCTATTACAAAATACCATTTATATAACTAATAATGTACTTATGCACCTATATTTTTGAACGTCAGTACACTATAATAATTTCATATTTGAGCGTAATATTTCGTCTTTTGTTTTACAATATTTTGAAAATTTACAGCAATTTTATTTAGCTTGTTGTAAAAAAATAAAGAAAGCTTTTTAAAAATTTTATGCAAACCTTCAGGGAAACTGGACAGTAGGGTCAACATAGAGAAAACATACGTCAGAGAGGTAAGCCAACTGTGATCGAACTGTAAAGAATTAAGTATAAACTTAGGATCAAAGTTTAGTGCAGACGGGCATAACTGTCATATTTCGGTGTGTGGTCTCAATAACATAGTCTACTTGGCAAATTTTAGTTTGGGTCGTCATCAACATCATCTTAAATTTTTAGGGCCCCGAAAAGGCGATAACTGTATACTAGTATATGTATAGTATCCGAGACCGACTATTAACGTGCCCTCCGAAGCACAGTAGTCGCTGTGAGAAATGAATGTTCGGCGGTCACCCAGTTTTGTACCAGGACGAGCGTTGCATACTTAACCTACAATATCTATTGATATACCTACATAGGAGCTACTGCGCCAAGAAGACTTATAGTTCGGGTAGTTTAATTTATTAGTTTAATGATTCTTTATTTTTTCAGGAAGACCATGTGGGCGATACTGTTGACCCTGGCTACGGCAGCCAGCCTAGGCTTAGCCTGTACACCCAGTGTAACCACGGTCAGTGGGACACATGCACCAGTCACAGTCTGCTCTGGAGCCCTCATCTTCGCTGATGACTTCGAAGAGTTCGACTTGGAGAAGTGGCAACACGAAAACACCTTAGCTGGTGGTGGTGTAAGCTGAATTTTAAATTTTATTTTCGTTTTATATTTTTAACTATACAAATTTCACTTCTTCGTTTGTATTCTTTTGTCAATTACGTAGGTAGCTTGTAATGTGCACTTAGGTATCTATAGTAGTGATGATTTAAAATAAATTAAGCGATGTAGGTCCATAAATGTTTTTATTTTATCTCATTTTATATATGTAATTGAAAGCGTAAACCTAGATCTGCATAATGTGCTTAAAGCACACAAATGTTGTACTTACCGAAATTTTTAGAACTCAATCATAACTAAAACGAGGAATTTTGTTCAATAAATTATTATTAATAAGTATTGATCATGTTGTACGATTTACTTTTATACAAAGATAATATAAAAAAAATTCTTCATCTTCAGAACTGGGAATTCCAGTACTACAACAACAACCGGACGAACTCATTTACTACAAATGGAATTCTGCATCTTCGCCCTTCCCTCATGTCTGACCAATTCGGACAGGCGTTCTTGACCAATGGAGTCTTGAATGTTGAAGGTGGCGCTCCAGCTGATAGGTATGTATTATTTAATAACTACTAGCTGTATCTTGCGACTAAGTCGGGTAAATAACGACCCGATGGGAATTCGAGGATATAACATAATCTCAATGTTATTCCAGGTCTTCACCTGGTTACGAAACAGCTCTGTCTTTTATGTTGTTTTTAGTAACAAACACCTATCTATCCTCTCAAACTTATATTGGGTTGGAAAGATTTTGTTGACTTCTTTAGTGATTTGTCCCACCACATCATTGTACAAAAAGGACGAAACTTTGAAGAAAAAAAAATTGTTCTGCAGTTCGTCCCATTGCATTTATTCTAGTAAATAATGAGATCAAGTAAAAACAATCAGCAAGAAATCCAATAAAAAATATCAATTAAAGATTTTTTTATTGGTTTTAATATCGATTCGTTATCAATGTTATAACACTAGTTGTCACACGTGTAAGGGGTTATTCACCAACATTTTTATTATAATTATGAAACAATATAACATTAAGAATAGTATTTACATAATAGATAATGAAATTTGATATCACAATGTAAATGTAAAATATCCTCTATCCTCTTTCAAGTTGTTTTGTCCAACAGGGTCCATGATGACCTTAAATTGTTACCTGAATTTCCCATTGTGGAATGCAATAAAGAATTGAATTGAATTGAATAAAAAACTTGACCCCTTAAAATTAAAAAAGAATCACAATTTAACATCACAGAATCAAATATTATCAATGTTTAAAATCAGTCATCAATGTCTACTTATAGATAGATAAACCGTGTAGCTGAAACCTTGCTTGCGGGGCTCAGTGTTGCAGGCCGGACGAAATTCAAATTCAGGTCGGAAAAACAAGGAAATGCAGTGGAATCTCTATAACGCGAACCTGTTTAAGTCAAAAAGATTCAATTCTCTTCCGCTGAACTGGACCCCTAAGTACTCGGTATCTCAAATTAATTAAATTTTGTAGATAATTCGAAAAAAATCAGTAACCTACGAAATACTGATGATAGACTTTTATAATCTTTAACTCTAATTTCAAAAACGTCATAGTAAAAATAATAACGTCTTACAACTACTCAATAACGAGTTCATTTGATACCCCAAATGTTATTTACTTTAAGTCCCCTAGAGGGCGCTGTAGTAAATTTAACATAACATAGCCAATTACCAGCGGACAATCAAGACGCTTCCAAGGACACCTCATTTGTCCAATTGTGATAACAGGTAGGTATAGAAGTTATAAGGGAACAGATGAACATCCATACCCACCTATGTAAATACGTAAAGGTCAAAATCATTTATTTATTTAATAATTTACTAGCTGCTGCCCGCGACGTCGTCTGCGTGAACGCTATGCAGCACCAAACGCACCTACGATTATAACACTGCTAGCGTGATAATATGTAGCCTATATGTTGACCCGACTTCTTAACTATCTTCATGCCAAATTTGAAGTAAATCCATGCAGTACTTTTTGAGTTTATCCCGGAAAGACAAACAGACAAACAGACAAAAATTCTAAAAACTATATTTTTTGTTTCTGTTTCGATTGTAGATCATACCCCAAGTATTCTTTTAAAAAAATATTCAATGTACAGTTTTGACTTTCCTACCATTTTATTATATGTATAGATGTACACACAAGGAAACTTTAACAAACAAATTAACAATAGTTAAATTGACAATAATGTATAAAGGCAAAACTTATTTCTTATAGAAATTTCCTCTAGCTAGCCTGAGGCTGGGAAATGAGAAAAATAAAGAACAAATTAAGTGCGTACTACTAACATAAAAGAAGATATATTTCATACTAAACATGCATACAATAAAACATACAGTATACAGGGTGACTTTCGTGGGTAATTTTCGAAATTCCAGGAAGTGATAGTTTGAGATCATATTAATTATTTACTGAGTAAACTTAACAGAAAGTTAAAGAATTCATTACGTAGCGCATGGTTACATAAGCGGAATGCAATAGATACTTGCGGTAGCGGGAACACTGCTGTTGATTGAGGCAGCGCGTCGGGAAAAGTGTACTTAAGGTATCTTTACTTATTCATAGGGATTTCTGGTGAAAAATTAAAAATGTACTTTTATTACATAATTATGATCAGAATATGTTATGTTCAATAATATGTAATATGTAATATATTCTATATTATGTTCAGGGTGCTCTCCTTCAGTATCTTAAATTTGTCACCAGTCACCCTGTATAAATACATACAAAATACAGGGCGTCCCACGACTATGGGACATCAAGGGAAAGTGTCTTAAATATGGTAGATAGATAGAGTCTGGCTAACGAAAGTAGACAATGGGGGTTTTTGCAAGTTTTTATACGGCAACTTATTCTGGTGTCACTGTTGTCAATCGAACGGTTGGTGGTGGTTTTGATAATTGAGATTTTGGAATTTTTATATTTGAAAATGAATAAAAAAATTAAAATTTGATAGTTTCAGACAGAACCAATGTAGGAAACAGCGATACCAGTGACTCTGACAAATAGAATTGCTGGATTCAGATTTTCATTACAAGAATAAAAATAATTATTGTATTTTATTGTTTTATTTTTAAGCCTGATTAATACTAGTTGCCTATCATTTTAATTAAATACATTCTCATCAAAAAGTAGTACAGTACCAATATTATTATTTTTTACGATAATTCTATAAAAAAAACCAAGTATCATGTTTGTTTAATCCATATGTGTCGTACTATAGTTGGGGTTACTATGATGGGATTTTTTTTAATTCGCCGGATTTTTTCATTCTTTACTTTCATTGGCCAGACTATACAGCATTTTTAAATATTAGAAATTCTCCATTTAAAGATTTCCTAAGAATTACTAGCTTCGTCCGGGAATCGAAAAAAAATATGAAACAGTAAACTTAACAGAGTTTAAAAAAAAATCCCTACTCTTTTTTATGATGCCAATCGAAAGAATGGATAAAAAAAAATCTTCTTAAGTAATATTATTAAATCAATAATAAATATTATTTTCTTACCTTATGTTCGGATATAATTAGTGAAAAATATTTTTTTTGTTATGCAATCATAATTATAATAAAAATGTTGACGACGAATAACCTCTTTCACGTGATTTAAACTAATGTTCTTAATTTTATAAATAAATTCTTAATTTTTTTCATCATAGTTTGATGTTGATTTAAACGTATCATGTTTCTAATGTTTATTGTTCATTTCTTTTTAATTAAAAATATTGATTAAAAATTGATATTTTGTCTTTTAATGAATTTAATATTATTAGTTTGCTTGCTGACTGTACTTGATCTCATTATTTACTAGAATAAATTCAATGGGACGAATCGCAGAACAAGAAATAATATTCTCGTTTGAATTCATTGTTTCGTCCCTTTGTGACGATGATGAGGTGGGACGAATCACTGAAGTAGTCATTTTATTTTGCAAACAACTAAGTGTGTTTTATCAAAACAATCGAAAACGTTTGATTTTTATTATATACCTAAGTATTTAATTACGTTGCAATATGGATATAATCAAGATAACCGAATAAAATTCTACAAAGATAAAGATTTTATTATTAATATGAGCATTTGGGTTGCCAATGGCAATATGATGGTGTTTTAAGCAGAGCGCTGCTTTATAATAGGTCTTTACCTATGAAACTGCCGTTTTGCCGTACTGGCCATTTCAAATCAAAATATTTGTTTTTGACTGCAAATTCTAATTTCAAATTAATTTTATTTGACAAACATGGAATTATTTTTCTAAAATCGTCATTTGTTTAATAGTTAGTGTTTTGTTTTCAACGCATTCGAACCTTTTTCGTTATCATGGATAACTTAAAAATTCGAGTAATTATGGAATATGAGTACCTTCGTGGCAGCAAAGTGGCACGCAACATCAACGACGTTTACGGAGCGAACACTACAAACGAACGCACCACCCGTTATTGGTTTACCCGCTTCCGTACTGGAAATATTAACCTGAAAAATGAACCCCGTGATCGTCCGAAAACTTTGGTCGACAATGACGAATTAAAGGCAATTGTGGAAGCTGATGAAACTCAATCCACGGCTGAATTAGCAGCAGCTTTCGACGTTAGCATCAAAACAATATTGGTCCATTTGCGTCAAATTGGCAAGGTAAAAAAGCTTGACAAATGGGTACCCCACGAACTCAATGACCGCCAGCGCGAAGCACGCGTGGAGAAGTGCCTTGCACTGCTCAGCAGGCATACAAATGAAGGAATTCTGAACCGCATTGTTACTTGTGACGAGAAATGGATCCTGTTTGACAATCGTAAGCGCTCAGCAAGTTGGTTGGACCCTGGTTCAGCACCCAAACAATGCCCTAAACGAAAACTTACCCCTAGAAAAGTGATGGTCACTGTTTGGTGGTCTAATGCGGGTGTAATTCATCACAGCTTCTTGCCAAACGGGACAAGCATTACTGCAGATGTGTACTGTGAAGAACTGAACACAATGATGGAGAAGCTCGCACGTCTCCAACCAGCTTTGGTCAATCGTTCGGCTCCACTGCTCCTGCACGACAACGCGCGACCTCATAATGCACAGCAGACGGTCTCCAAGCTACATGAGTTGGGGTTGGAAGTTCTCCGTCATCCGTCGTACTCACCAGACCCTGCGCCTACAGACTTCTACTTTTTCCAGAATTTGGATAACTTCTTGGCGGGAAAAAAATTCAATACCCGAGAGGCAGTACAAAATGCCTTTGAAGAATTTGTTGCCTCCCGTCCAGCTGATTTCTTCAAGAAAGGCATCAATAAGCTACCTATGCGTCAGCAAAGATGCATTGATTGCATGGGTGATTACTTTATTAATAGAAATAAAAAATATATCAAAAAAACGGCAATTTCATAGGTAAAGACCTAATATGATCGTAAGTGTCACCTCTTATGACACGCAGTCACGCAGCTAATTAAAGGACTGCACCACACGATCTTCCTTTTATTTCATCAAATGACCCGATAAAATGAGACAGAAAACACAGGTCTGTTTTTTATTTAACCACCAAGTTTTATATTTAACCTTTCATAAAGATTCTTCTTATTTTTTATGTTTTGTTTAAAATGGGAGTTAATCTTGTATAATTAATAATAATAATACTCATTTAATTTAATAAATTAGATGCACCAACCCTCAATGGTGGGGTTGCGAGAGGACGGGAACCCCTAGCAACATCTTGAACCCAATCAAGAGCGCTCGTGTGCGAACTGTTGAATCCTTCAGCTTCCGCTACGGCAGAGTCGAAGTCAGGGCTAAGATGCCAGCCGGAGACTGGCTGTGGCCTGGTAAGATTTATATTATGTTTAATGTAACTTAGAGATTGTTATAATGTACGAGTAACGAAAATGAGTAGTTAATACTCATTTTCGTAGTAAAATGAGTAGTAAATGCTGCTAGTAAGTTGGTTTAGACAACGCCATATCAACGTCAACAGGCGAATAGGTCGTACTTAAGCTATAACATTAAACATCCATTCAAATCGTTGCATACAGTAACAAAAGAAAGCATTTGTATTTATTTAGTGGTAAAAACTTAAATCTCCAATGGTCATTTTATATTTCCGCATAAATTAACTACCACTTGTAAGTGTACCTACTTACCTACACGAATAGATACTTAGTAAACATAACAAAAATTACTGAACATGAATACGGTGTTCTTGGTGGTACATAGGATATACCTTCCTTGTATTCAAAAAATCCTTTCCTTTAAATTTATATTACAGCTATTTTATATTCCAATCCAAATATTAAATTAATATTAAACGACAAAATCTACTCACGATTAAATATGTATTTCCACAGCTATCTGGCTGATGCCTGCCTACAATTCCTACGGCACCTGGCCTGCATCCGGAGAAATCGATCTGGTGGAGTCTCGTGGTAATAGAAACATGTTCCACAATGGAGTCCATATCGGAACACAAGAGGCGGGATCTACTCTTCATTACGGACCGTACCCTGATTTGAATGGATGGGAGAGAGCACATTGGTTGAGAAGAAGAAACCCTGGATACGACGCAGCTTTCCACCGTTTCCAATTGGAGTGGACACCAGGTTGGTAAAATCGTAGAAGTGAAATAGAAATGCAGTACTTACCTATTAGTTAAGATATTGCAGTAATATAAAAACATAACTGTACCTATCTTCATATTATTTATTATCTTAGAGTAATTTAAGGTTAAACCTATAGATCGCGCAGGTTTTTCGTAAGTAAAACACATGCGCGAAACGACTTGCAACAACCTCTGAGGGGACTCGATGTTTGGCGCGTACTATACATAAATTATACAGGATTATAGGGGTTATAATTAAAGGGTAGGTATACAAATAACACAAAAAATTTAAACAAAAAAATTTTTGCTCTTAACTCTACATTTTGTAAGAAGTACATATAATTATTTTGCAGCTATATTTTACTGCGCAAGATGCGTGGCATACCTACGCTTAGATTAAATAGAGTTACGCCGCTAAACAGACGCTATAAATATTTTTTAAACTTTTAATTTAACTAAACCTATTAATTTTAAAAAGTTGTAGAACAAATGTTGATGAGTTTGATGTGGAGAGGCTGCCTGCCTAAAATTAAGCCTTTAGATAGGGCGCCTACTTAATTTATGGTATACCTATGTCACAGAATATATTGTGTTTTAGAAAGTATGCCGTGAGAACTATAAAAAATAATGTTTTGTCTCCCTTTTTTAGACTTCATTCGCTTCAGCATCGATGACGTCGAGCTAGGTCGAGTAACTCCCGGCAGCGGTGGCTTCTGGGCTCATGGTGGCTTCAACAGCAACCCTAACATCGAAAACCCTTGGCGATTTGGCAGTAAGATGGCGCCTTTTGACCAAAAGGTAAATATCACATCTCTTTAAGTTCTGGTTTGTTAAACTGCTATAAATTTAAATTTAGTTTAGTAAAATCAGCTGCAGGAAAACCAGAGCCATCCATTGTGCTAAACTGTACCTTTTTCAGAAGCTCGTAACATACCTATTGGTTTGAAAGAAGGGTCCAACTTACATATATCAATCCAAATTTGCTTATAATTCTGAGAAATAATACTTTTAAGCCACGAAGTTGACAATTTCCTTCTAAAAAATATTCTTATGAAATATTGACGGACACAACAACCGTTACTAATTTAATGATTATTCAATTTTGTTTCAGTTCTACCTCATCATGAACTTGGCTGTCGGAGGCACCAACGGTTTCTTCCCTGATGGCGTCAACAACCCCATGCCTAAGCCTTGGTGGAATGGATCGCCTACTGTGAGTATCATCAAACGAAAATAAATTCAGAATAATAATGCCTTAAGCTTTTTACAAATCAAAGTTTTGACAGGATTTATGGCGTTATCGGTGGCTTGTGCGAGGTCCTCGGTAGTGCAGGTTTCCGGGCACATGGGGCAGGAGAGAAGGTTTAATTGTTTGCATTATGTTATGTGCATTGTTTGTGGAGTCGCGCCGCAAAAACAATGCTCATCTCCGTCAACGCTGAAACACCATTTCACAGTGTTTTCTTTACTACGGCCGACCTGGGTCCGGAGTCTGTTTAGGGACTTCCAAATTGGCCATGGCAAATCATTTCCGGGCGGGAGGTGTTTAGACAGAGTCAAGGGGGATTGGGCAAATTTCAATTCGATCAAAAGAACGTATTAACGTATTTCTCAGAGAACACAACGCGGCTACAGCTTATTAAATCAGTTACATGTGTGATACATTACTTATCCGTTTATAACCAGATTTTACAGCGTTATTAATACGTTTCGGTGTTCGGCAGACCCCGTGGTCACGAGAGACGGGAAATCCGGTTAAAATGTCTTTGCTAATGAATCGTGAAAACAAAATTTTATTATTTATTGACTTTTACAGGCTCCTACAGACTTCTGGAACGCGCAGAACGCCTGGCTGCCAACCTGGAACCTCAACGTCAACGACGGACGCGACGCGTCGCTGCAAGTGGACTATGTCAGAATCTGGGCTTTGTAAGCCTATTCACACATTCTAGAATCTAAATATTTTGTTTATTAAATGTCCGTTTTGGAAATACAGTACCGATATTGTATTATTTATCATCTTTTACTAACTGTATTGAACTTTCAACGGCGATTTACAGTACCTATACTTATAATATCAAAGCCAAAAAAAATACCTACAGACTTAATTTATACCAGAGACCTTTTACTAGTCTCTGCTTATACCTTTAAAAATAATACCTTTGCAAAATATTTGGTATAGTATGGCCGAATTTGCTTAAAATGAACTACGTACTTATTCCTGTTTATGGTTTCATTTAAAATATACCTATAGTACATTCGGGATAAGAAAATAATGAGGGTCATCCTAGGCACGCCGCCTAGCCAATTAAAGTTGATAGTTGACCTGGTGATTTTTTTGCAATCTTATTTGCCGGGGGCATGATTAGGCCTGCAAATTTTTCATTGCACAGCTTTCCGCCTAAATTCCCATATTTTAGAAACCGAGTAAGCAGGGACGAAGTTATGTACGGAATCAACTTAAATGCTGTTCGCACAATGCTAAGTACTCAGTGCTCATCCTCTAAATTGTTAATCAATTACATCGTCGTGATCTATCCAAACAAAACAATATTATATCTTAGTAGTAAAAAGGCTAAAAATATTTTATTTCTTTATTCAAACATTAAAGTCGAAACAAAAATCAATATAATGCATTGCACCTTTTAAAACTTACACGTAATTAATAAATACAACTTTTATCTTCCAGCAACAGCTGGAAATATTTTTAACAATGATTCTTATACAAAATAACCGTATCGATTTGAGTTTGCGATCTCTAATACAAAGTATCTCTAAAGCAATCACAAATTAATATTTGGATATACCTACTAGTTGACATGTTTTAAAATCTATTAAGTACTATTAGGACCCGGTTAACGATGTCCAACATCCAATTTACAGTTCGTTATTTAAATTGCACATTCTTTCTTCTACTTTTCCAAGATAGCAAAGGAATGGAGCTAGTGGGTAACATTTTGCTTTCACTTCGTGTGTTTAACTGAATGTAATAAATATTTTCTTATTCCTTTTCAATATGTAACAAGGCGAATGAACGTACGTTCACAAGCTATCGATCCTAGATCCGCCCAATCCCAAGCTTTATGTGTCACGTGACAATATTCATAAATGCATTTCAAATTAAGGATTTGAATTAACATCCTTATCAACCTTATTTTAGGTTTATTTTCAACTCATTATCTATACTGGTGGCAATACTTAACACTATACTTTTACGCATTCAAATAAGTAACTTATTTTAATCTGTACTTTTGACTTGAGAAATCCTTTGTATAACAGATCGCAAAGTCGGATCGGTCTCAATCTTCAGATTAAATCCTAGATCAGTCCATATGATAAAACCTGGGGCTCAGGTACTGCGTTGGCCTCTTGTTGGACAGCGGAGTAGAGGGAGCCATCATGTAGGACGGCGGAATGCGGCTTTTATCGGTGAAAGCATTAGCTCTTGAATAATATCGCCTTTCAATTACCTGAAAAGTTAATAAGGAAATCTTCAAGATTGTACTGAGTTGAATATATTTCCCAATCCAATACTAATCAAAATCTATTGTATGCTCTAAGTTCCTATTAGTTATAAGTAGGATTTTATGTTAGTTTTGATTTATCTGATCAAAAAAAGTACAGTAAAAAACTGTAATAAAGGCTTACTTTTTTAACTGCTAATTTTAGTGGTAACAATATTGATTCGGTAATGGGTGATTTTATTAGTGGTAAAAATATTTAATCTATATTTTATACCGTAAAGTTGAGACGGGTTGGGTTAACTTTTTGAAATATTTGTTTGAGATATAAAACAGAAAATCCTAAAACATCTTTATCGGAACCCTTGTTTAAATCTTACAAGTACTATAGTTGTATAAAGTTAAAACAAATCTTTGCATTTAAAATGCGATTCTTAAAAAAAGTCTTAGTAACTTGTTATGCAGATCATGATAAAGTACATTGTTAAAGCTATCCAACAAGGTATAAGAATATAAAGAAAACCTGTATAAAACCGTATAGCTGGGTAAAACCGTAGGTATAACGTAGCTATTTTCGTCAATAATCCAAATTTCGTGCGCACAAGCCGCTCAAGCATTACTATTTGTAAACAAACATTTGTCGCTGCACGCTAGCGCAATTTGGAGTTATTTAATTTCATTGTTTTTCGGTAGGTAGTCTTGATATTATCTTCGTGAATATACAAGCAGTATTCGTGAAGTATTCATATGCTATACGCAAGTGACTATTCAACTACCTATGCCGTAGGTGATGCATTTGTTCTTGAATGCAATTTTTGTACCGGCAAGTTTGTATTGACTGTGTGTGAGTGAATGATGTTTATGTTCTACACCCGTGTTGGGGCACAATCGTATGGGGTAAAATCGGTTATATACGATTTTGATCCAGACAGATAAGTCTAATTATTATCATTTTTCATCAACGTTGCTCATTGACCAATCACCATCAACTTTCAATGCGTCATTCAAGACAACTTCCACTGCACAAAGAGTTGGTCGAGTCGAGACCCGATCTCATCAACGTCCACGACACATCTCGACCTCGTGAAATGTATAGGCTGTCAAGGTTGGGCCCATGAAGGCTGAACCAGCTGTGATATGGAGAAGTTGGATGACTTCTTTTGCACAAGATGCAATGTCACACGGTAAATTCCGAGGCAATATCGTATATGGTATACGGTTTTACCCTTGGGTCGGCAGGCGCGGTCGCAGACTGAAATCTTGGGGGGGTCACATCTGAATTTTGGGGGGGAGTCACAACAAATTTTTTTCAATCAGAAGTATCTTTTTTTAGCTTCTTTTCTTATAAGATGTTAATCTTTTCATGATTTTGGGGGGGTCATGTCCCTTGTGACCCACCCCCCTGGGACCGCGCCTGTGAGTCGGGCGGGGCAAACCCGAAAAAAGTTATTATTTGCTTTTTCATTGAAATTGTTGTTTATTATTATTAATAATTGTTATTAATAATAATAAACAACATTTTCAATGAAATTTATTGTTACAATGTTATTTAAGAAAAATAGTGATTCTTAGACCGTAAGCTGCGTTCCTTTGAAGTTATTTTAGGTTTTTTGTACCATAAACTCATTTTATTTCGATTTATATGCGAAAATGTTTAAATGGTGTGTAGTTTTTATTGTTATATTTTTTTGAGATTTAATTAACTGTATGTTTTCCAAAATAAAATAAATAAAATCTTTTACATTATCACGTCAAAAAATCAGTTAGCAAAGATTCTTTTTCGTACTAAAACTACTTAGTAAAAATAGATATCACCTGTAAATCCCGAAAACTGAAATAAGTATGTAAATGTAAAACGGTTAATTTTAGAGGGGAGGTTCTATAGGTAGTGGAAATAACCTCTTAATGGATGCGAGTCTAATAAAAAGTAACCCTATAAGATTAGTATGAAAATGCATAATCACCTTATCAAAAAACCGAGTTAGTTTCACGGCATTGCTAGTAGCAGGTGCCAGTGATCTGGAATAAGAAACAATACATCTTTAACACCAGCGAAATATCTAAAAATACTCTGACAAGAATACAAAAAGTTTAAGTTAAGCTAAATATTGTCGAGTTTTCTATAGGTATAAGTATATTCTATAGGTTTTTTTCATTACCTTGGTTGGTGACAATTGACAAAAATCTCATCAGCCCCACATTGCTCAGCTATGCTGCTCGCGAGGCGGCGATACTGATTCTTGCGCTGCTTCTCCTCAGCCAAGTCAAACTTTGTGCCGATCACTAGAATAGGAATCTGAAAACAATTTATATTAAGTTATTTTTGTTTATCTTTAGTACTTAATTAAATAGGGTACCTATTAAGAATCAGTTTAAAGAAATCTAATTTAAAAAGAGTGCTAATTAAACAGACTTCTTTTAAATAGCATTATTCCCCTCTAAAAATCTAAGTTGCCTTCTAAATTACTATGTCAGCTACAATCCGTGCCACAAACCACGTCGGGGTTATTTAAAAAAGCCGCTAGGGTTTATGGCGCTTCGCCGACCGCAGCCGCGGCACCGCTCGCGCACGTGTATTACTATATGCAACCTAACTGCTCCTACGTCTTCCGGAACGGGAGCACTTCTTGTCGCATAATAGTTTTCTTCGCAATGTTAATGAATATATTACTTAGTATAAATTATTATGGTATAATCTACACTTATAATAAATCTGTAGGAGTAAAAATTCTGTACATTGAAAATATCAAAAAAATAATTGGCAGAAGTTGTTACTAGATCGATAACAACCCCAAAAATGTGATTTAAAAAATTTCTGTCTGTCTGTCTGTTTGTTCAGGCATCATGCAAAAACGACGGTTCGATTAAGATGAAACTTGGTATGATTATTCTTCAATATCCTGGGCACCACACTGGGTACTTTTTATCTAGGAAAAGAATATACAATAAAAAACAAACTTAATTTTGCGGTTCGATCTCTCGGCCCGATTACTGTACCAACCGCAGATAATAAGTTTGTCGTACGTTACGTCACACGCAGTAAGTTCTAAGCTATGCTGTAAATGTAGTGCTGAAGGTTGAATGTGGCTTGCAACCCACGTATGGTGTATTGCTGGCGTCTATCTTAGCGTGAGTAGCCTAAGGAACCTTTTTGTTCATAGTCCGGACGGGCTCACTGATAATGTCGTGTATGCTGTCTCTCAATTGATCTCGTACGGTGACTATCTGTTGTTACCAGTATCTTTGTGAGCATTCGTTGCAATGAACGTCAGCTTCGCTATCGGTTATCCTGCTAAACAGTTAACAAAGTAGAATTCTACTACAAAAAACTTACAGAACGCGAGCGATGTCGCGAGCAAAGATATCATATATGTTGGCGATAACGATGAGTTTGCGATATTAAGATGTTTGTATGACTTCATGGTAGCGGAAGTCAGTTGGAAGTACTGTTAAAGAGGGCGCTAAATGCAATGAATGACTGACATTCGATTGCAGCGCCATAGGTTGTATCTTGAAGTAGGATGATGGCAAGTGACACAGATACATAGATGAAAATAAGTACTAAAGTATAGATGGCCGTCTCGCCGTTTTTGCACTTGGGCGCCAACTAATCCCCGGGACCGGAACTAAAAAGCGGGGAAAGGGTGCGGGCGGGGGATGCTTCATCTAAAATATTTAAAAAAGTTTTTGAACTACTTGCAGAACTTCAGCCTAAATGGAAATAATCCTCGAATTATCCTCGAACAACAAAAAGTCTAAATTGGTAAAAAGTTGAAAACGCAAACGTATTTCACTGAAAACCAACGGATTCTCAGTGATACAACGTCTTTGAATCGCATAGTGCGTAATACAACACAAAATTTGTGTTGCCAGGATTTAAAAAAATATTCCTCCCAGCTATTGATACTGATTCAGTTTAGTAGTTTTTTTTTATTTGCTCACAAAAAGTTGTTACAGGAAACATATGAAAAAACACCAAAGTTGATAAAAAAAAATGAAAAAACACTAAGGGACAACTCAAACCATGTTGATCTGTAAAATTGTAGCCATAGATATGCTTATTCAAGATTTTAGTAAACCAAATATTACCTACTCAATAATTAGGTGAGTATTAATACGTGTTTTTCATTAAGAAAGCTACATTAGGTTTATTTGAATTAAAGTGAATAGCTTAATAGTGTGTTATTAAATCTACTATTAATTGTTACTTTTTTTGAGTGGCAGCTCTATTATGAACGCTATTTGAACGCATTTTTTCTACTCGTAATAGTTCCCAAGGGTATGGTGGCGTTAGTTTATATCAGAATTTCCCAATTGTATGGAAGACGAACTAGCATGCACAGATACGGTTAGGACGGCTAGGTGCGCTGACGTATCTCGGACTGACGGTCGATAGTAGCTCGGTAGGTATTAATTGAGAAAGCATTGTAACTGACGGAACGGACTCGCGAATAAAGATTTTGTTGTGACTAAGCCAGGGTTATACCCAAGCCCACAGACTCGGTACTAAGTAACTGTCCAGTGATTAATTCTATCGTGTTTTATGAGTAACGCTTCTTTTCGTTTTGTTTGTTTTCCGACATATACGTACCCTCTTTATCACCGCTAATGAGACACAATTGGCTTTCTATAGTAATTAGCCACAAAGGGCCCGCGCCAGGACAGAAGTATGAATACCGGTAGGTATGCTCGATAAATTACGTTGTACACAAATAGCACTTTACACAAGAAACTCATTAATAAGTTTCGTCGTCCACGCGAACAAAGTCGCGGGCACAGCTAGTTTTAGTATGAATTGCTTCACGACACATTTTTCGCACAAGTTATTGTCTCGTGGCAGTCGTGGCTAAGTTATGAAAACAGAAGCTTGATCACGTGGGCAAAAAAATATTCTGTGGCTGGACTTATTATTTCTCATTTAACGATACTCACTGTAGGTAAAAATGTTTCAATTTTCTTTGAATTTTCCCTAAGGTCCGAAAAACCTACGCTTGGTGATAAAAAAAAGAACCCTGCCAAGTTCATATAAAGTCTGCTGTCAAATACTTACTCTTTGTGTTCTGGTAAAGTTTTTAAAAAAGCCAGCTCAAAAGAGGAGGCAAAAAAATTAATTTTTATTTTATTATTACACAAACTAGTTACATTTTATCATTTTGAAATTAGCTATATAACAATGTGAGTGCATAGATAAGTTAGAACATGTCATATTCGAGAGGATGCTCTGAAAGTTCTTCTGAATTTTGATAGGTACTATCGAAAAATATTCCGGTGTTCCACCTTTAAGCCTAAATTCACTAAAACTCTAATAACTAGGCAGTTCGGTTTGCTCCGCCCCTTAGGCGCTTAGCAGACGATAAACTTCATGCGCCTTGTTGCGACAACCGACAACTGACAACTCCCTGTTCATATATTATTCCAATGGAATTGCGTACACAGCAATTCTAGTTAGGAGTTAGTTTCTGATTGCAGCAACTCGCAATTAGCAACTTTGATTAAGTTGCTGGTTTTTGCAACTGACAATCGCAGCTAACAAAAGTTTCTAAAATCAGAAATAGCAAGTCGTTCTTTGGGGTATATACGAGGGTGGATTGAAAAGTTCGCGGCCTAGTCAAGAAAACAGAATAAAGCACATACAAAAATATTTTTATTTTTCGACGTAATCTCCATTTAGCTCTATGCACTTCTTCCATCTGCTTTCCAGAGCTTCCATACCTGTTTTAAAAAAAGATTCCTCAAGGTCTTCAAAATACAGGTTAACAGCGGCTTCGACCTCTTCATTCGTTAAAAATTTCTGCCCACCGAGGTGTTTTTTCAGGTTTGGAAACAGGTGAAAGTCCGAAGGTGCCAAATCAGGAGAATAAGCTGGATGTGGCAACAATTCGAAACCACAATCACGAATTTGAGCCATAGACTCGACAGACGTGTGGACTCGGGCGTTGTCCTGGTGAAACAACACTTTCTTTCTCAGTAATCCTGGGCGTTTCTGTTTAATTTCTTCACGTAAACGGCGCAGAAGGGTGCTATAGTACGCAGAGTTTATTGTTTCGCCTTTTGGAAGGTAGTCCACCATAATGACACCCTTAGCATCCCAAAAAACCGATGCCATCACCTTGCCAGCCGACAGAATTGCCTTTGCTTTTTTCTGAGTTGGTTCACCTGATTTTTTCCATTGTTTGGATTGTTGTTTTGATTCTGGGGTATAGTGGTGAACCCAGGTTTCATCCACACAAATCTGTCAAGAAAACCTTGTGGATCAGCCTCGAACATCTCCAAACAGTCGCGAGAAATCGTGAGTCGAATTCGCTTTTGCTCTACTGAAAGCAATCTGGGGACCCACCTAGCCGAAACCTTAGAAAAGCCGAGTTCATGGACAATGATGTTTTGCGTTCGTTCATATGAGATGCCTATAGTGTCTGCAATTTCTCTGATAGTCAATCTACGGTCTTTCAATATGAGATCACACACTTTATTGATGTTTACTTCGGTCGTAGACGTCATTGGCCTGCCGGAGCGAGGGTCATCTTCGATGTTCTCTCGTCCACGTTTAAATTCTGCAACCCATTTTTTCACAGTGGTATAAGACGGGGCAGATTCCCCTAATGTTGTTTGCATGTCATCATGGATCTCCTTTGGTGTTAATCTTTTTTTAAACAAATATTTAATCACAGCACGTTGTTCAAAATTCTCCATTAGTGAAAATTTGTTCTACACACGTATTTATATTGTTCATAAAATTTTATTTAAACAAGATATCAAATTGAAAATTCGCGGGCTGACAATTGAATAATGACAGTTCAAAATGACGGCAGAAAAAATAACAAAAGTTTTTTTTTTAATGGCCAGGCCGCGAACTTTTCAACCAATGTAGTACTTTCCCTCATCACTGTATTCTGTAGGTTTAAATCACTTTCCAGCAACTTATTAAATATGTAAACAGACATTTTAAAATATTGTTTAAAGTTGTCATTATGTTTCTGAAGCTCATTTATGTTAATAAATCTAGTCCTATCTTGCAAGAAGGGATGAATCCAAAACCGACGATTGCTGCGAATAATTTGTTGTAGTTGCCACCGTGTCAGCGACGCCGACGTAATATAATTTAAACGAGTGCTGTCTCTCCGGTGTCCATCGTAATACTGAGTGGACTCACCTAACAAACCAGGTTCACATAAAATTGCGACAACCGTAAAGGCCAATTTGTGGTTGCTGCAATTGGAAACCTTTAGAACATTTGCAAAAATTGATAGTTGCTTCAACAAGGTTACCAGTTGCATCAATTGCAGATTCTCTAGTTGTAGCAAGTGGCAATTTCTAAAAAAGTTGATGGTTGCCTCAACTAAGTTGTCAGTTTTGTAAACTTAAGTTGCTACGTGTGCAAAGCGCCTTAAGCATTGTTTAAGCAATCGGATTTTAGTTGCAAAATAAACGTTGTAAAGAGAGGCCGCGTTCAATTTAAGCAACACACCGTATCGCCTAATTTCAACCTTACTGCAATGATCATATGGTCCAAACGACCCGAATATAACGCCGACACGGCTAGCAGTATTCGACAGTTCTAAGAAAAAAGGTGACCCTAGTTCCAATAAATGATTGACAATAAATGAATATAAACTTGTGAATTGACTATAGTTATTTGCGTATGACTTTCATTGGTAATAATTTAACTTCATCGCTTTGAATGCAAACATGCATCTGTTAGGAAGATTTGTTTAATTTAATGCAGCCTTATGAAATAAAACATTTATTTTCGTTCGCAAAATACCGCATAATAACAGAACATTGAGAATGAAAAAACTACTTTGCAAAATTAAATTACTTTTATTATCATATTATTTTAACTAGATAAATAAGCCAGTCAGTAATATCATTATAAATTACGCTAAGCTATATTTTAAGACTAGCCAGTCCCCGCAGTTCCACTTGCGTAACTTCCGTTCCCGTGGGAATTTCGGGATTAAATATAGCCTATAACCTTCACTAAGAACTCAGCTATAAAATGCATAAAGAAATTTTCAAATCGCACTGGTAGTTCCAGAGATTAGTCCGTTCAAACAAACAAACAATAAAACTTTTCAACTTTATTATATTAGTATAGATTACAATCTTTTGATTCACATTAGGTAATTTGTATTCAAAGAAAGAAGTAAAAAGAAATGCATTAAAACTTTACATAACATTTATTGGTGACTTTAACGATAAAATGTATAATTATAAGGTTGCCGATACTATACCACGATATTTTTATGTATAATAAATCTTTGAATTAAGGTGAGTGGGGGCAAGATCGAACGGTATTTTAATGAGATGAGTAGTGTTGTTTTTGAGTCCTTGTGAAACACTACGTATTAATCAAAATTTAAACTTGATGACTTGTGGATGACGACCAGAGAGTATATTTTTCAACTAGTTTGTTAAATTTCATTTAAATCTATAAAGTAATGAATACCACAACAAGCATCATTTGCAATGGACAAAAATAAAACAGGGGAAAGACGGAAAAGTGACGGGGAAAGATCAAAGTATATTCTAAAATCGTTTAAGAGAATGACATACATTCTTGGTCAATACTAGTCTATGGAAAGTAATGCCCTGAAAACAAAATAACAGCTCAAGCGTCAAAACGCCTAAAGAAGCAAAGACAAGACAAATATTTTGTTTTTTGTATTTCAATCTTTCCCCACCGGGGGAAGATCGAAGTGGATGTTCTCAAACATTGCTGAGCGATTGTTTAAAGTAAAATTGATGATAAAAGTTAAAGGCAAAATCAGCCACAAACAAAAAATCTGATTATGTTACATTTGTCATATTTGGTAGCATAATATTTTTCCAAATATCTTACTCGCAAATTGATATGTTCATCTTACCCCATCAAAATGTAATGGGTAAAGATAGAAAATTGTGTCAATTCCTACAATACGAGTAATGGCGAAAAATCTATTTAATAACTCAAACGTAAATAAAAAGTAATTATTAAGTATCCAAAAGAATCAGTTGTACCTAGCTTTTAATGAAAGTTACAGGATGCGGGGTAAGATAAAAATACTTGAAGAAACACGCAAAAAGTCAGATTCTATAATTTTGTAAAAAAAAACATGTTTCTTTGCAATAACCTTCAAGCATTGACCATGGCATAGGAGAAAATTAAATGGCGGCTTAAACAGTGCTACAAACACTTAAAAAACTCTGCTAGATGTGGCGTTATTGTTGACTTTCTGTCTTACCCCGTTGTCCATCTTCCCCCCACTCACCTTACTTAAATTTCTTTAGTGGCTTTTATATAATCTTTAATACGACTTGAAAAACATAATGATTTTTGAAATAGTGCTGCTATGGAAGAGAATAGGGAATTGTATTTGTTTTCAAATTTTAAGAACAAACTAAATTAGTAAAACAACAAATTATTTTTAACAATTTCGTATATTTATAAAAAAAATACAAACATTAATAATACAATACATCAAATAAGCCAAAAAAAAAAAAAAACCCGAAATTAAAAAGAACACACAATATAACAACACAGAACAAATAGGTAACAAAAACACTTACCTACGCACATTATTTTAGCTGTTTGAATTAAAAAAATAAGGAGAATAGGTATTAGTGAACATTCTCTTGACTGCGCTGTGGTAGTGCGGCAGAGTTGGCGGGTTCGATTCCCACATTTTTTGTAAAAAAAAATAAAAGTTTGTTCTAGAGCCGAGTGTTGTAAAAACATTTTATAAAAAAATTGAATAACACCTTTTTAAGTAACGAAAAATTTTAATAGATTATTTTAAATCCTCCTTTAAATAACCTGTTTAACAGATTATTGAATAGCAGATTATTAAGCAAACATAAAATATTCTACAACTCATAATATTCCACTCTCATTAATAAACTGTTACTTTAACAAAATTAACTACGATTACCCTTTTTACTTTGACAACACTCACTATAAATAATAATCTAATACTACAATTAACGATTATATCTAAATAATTTTAAAAATTAATATTAATCAAAACAATTTCCTATGAATAAGTTAACAAAATCGAAATCTTAAAAGCTTACTTATCTAATATTTTTAAATCAATATAAGATAAAAATTGAAAATAAAATCTAAAAACAATATTTTTAGTATTTTAACCGCCACAATAACTTGCGTAGTTGTGTTCCGGAGAAAGGGGAGGACCAGCCATAGAAATTACATGAAAACTTGTGCTATGGATACTAGATAACGGATAAATAAACTTAAGAAATATATAAACACATAGATATTTCATGAAAAATAACTACAGAACATATAAATATTTGTTCTGGAGCGGGGATCGCTGCGCCGCGGAGGCCGTCAATCAAAGCATTATCATTGCACATTCGATTATCAATGTGCCCGGATGCCAATTAACATCAAGTGGATACAGTGTTAGTGGGCTGGCTTTAAAAAAGTTTAAAATAATGGTAAGTTAAATTAATATTTCGTCATTTCACCTCCAGAGTCTATTACAGCATCACATCTTCGCCTCATAGAGCTGATTAAATCTTCACATAAATTACTTCCCCTTATAGATTCCCAGACTTGGTCACAATGGGCAATGAGTGCCTGTCTGCTTCGCTCATTTCTGCAGTCCCACCTTTGCATCATAATTGCCCATAAATTTTCAATTGGGTTTAAGTCTGGCGACCGGGAGGGCCAAGGGACGGTTATTATTTGTTCATTATGACCGAGCCATTCTTGGACGAGACGGGCGCAGTGTATGGGACAATCATCATGCAAAAACATAAATTGTGGGACTTCATCTTGAGGATACACCGAACGCACCGTGGGCAGCATAACGTCCTTCAAAATTTCTAAATAGGAGTGGCTGTTTGCTATGTTTGATATGTAGGCCAGTTCACCTGGCCCATGAGCACTCATCCAACCCTACATATTTACCGCTATGCGCCCTGACTCATTGTTGGGAAGCACGTTTTGCGGAAAATAGCGTGTGTTATTTAACCGCCATACATTTTTTCGGCCTTGTTGGCTAGACCTAAATGATTTTTCATCACTAAATACTGCTTTAGAGAAATCCACATCTCTATATTCTCGTGCAAAACGCACTCGAGCAGTCTTTAGCGCGTCCGTCATTATATTTTTTTTTGCTGGTTTACGGTGATGAACTCCATAACGATGCAACGTTTTTCTTATGGTTGCCATGCTACAGTCATACTCTTCTGCAAAATGGCAAGTTGGTTTAAACGGTTCTTGCTGATACATATCCAGCATCTGATCAATTTGAGTATTATTTAAAACTCGTGGACGAGGTTGACGAGGATGGTCCACTATTGTGCCTTCATCTTCATGCCGTTGAATCCAGCGACGCACAGTAGCTCTCTGGGAAATAAATAGATTTTGATAAAAACTTTATACTTACTTTTGTTCTATTGATAAATTTAAAATCAGAAAACATTATAAATGCAAAAATTAATTAAAAATAACACTTTTGTTCTATTTTGAAAGCATAGAACTTTTATTATACGTCTCGTCGACTGTCTTCTATTAAATAAAAACACTAAATCAGTTTTTTTTTATTTCTCATAGTCCAGTGTTGACAGTTGTTTATACTCATCATTGTTAAAAATTAAATAAAATGAATTTTTGAAAACATTTCACCTTATTAAAATAACTACATTTAAAAGAAGATCCATTAGGATGTGCGCGTCGGGGCGCTTTTAATGTGGCAGCGGCGCGCGCACACATATAGTCGGATATCTTAGATATTGGTAGTAGTTCATATTAAAGAATGTTGAATACATCGATTTAGTTTCTTATTTAATAATTCTATCGTGTAAATAGCCCACATTGGTTCCCAAAAATATATAAATACTTTGTAGTTATAATACAACAATTAAGATTTGCAAGACAAATCTTAAATAAAAAGATAATTCCAAAGTTTATTTCAGTTTCAACTTTTTGTTAAGATTAATAACGATACAACTTTCAAATAAAAAAAAATAATACTACCCAAGAGTAAAAACGTTGACCTTTACCTATTTAAAAATATTTTTTATAAACAATATATGAATTACTAAACATGTCTTCTCAAACCATGACTTATTGAAAACATTGGGCTTTCCTTGTACACAGTATCCTATGGTTGATTAATTTTGTTTTTAAAGGAAAAAAGTTTCAAAGAAACCATATTTTTAGATTTTAACATCTCAATTGAACTGTTCATATCCACAACTGTTATACGTATAATATTATAGATGCTAAATTAACCGATTATGATGAAATTGTATCTTTATCATTTCAGCCGACAAATTAATTTGCATAGGTATGATCTGTGGTGGAAGGCACGTCATATACTACTCGTTCGCTTTGATTGAGTTTGCCGCTACCTCCTCCCCACTTTTTTTTTTTTTTTTTTTTTCCGCCACAGAAAGCTTAACTACCGACTTGACGCCCCTAAGGGAGCCACAGAAGGAGAGGAGGTGAATGCTTGATGCACGAAGAGGGGACCTTTGGGGGACTACCCCATCAGCCAATCCCTAACAGTGCGGGACTCACCGAACCCAGCGATACCCGCTAAACACCCCCTTTGCTGAGACATCCCGAGTTGGGCGTGTCTCCTCATCTGAACGACAGCCAATTGGAGTCAGAGGCTGCGTACCGGGCGTCCCAAGAGACAACCCGTCACGAAAGCTTATCGCAGGACCGAATCTGTAACAATAAGAAATTGGAAACGACGTCGTAAGAGTTATAAACACATGTTGTGTGAATTAATTGTTAAGGACAACCTAGAACCGGTTGGCTTGTTGAAGCTTCCTCACGAGGGAGGCGTGCTTGGATAGGATGGGGAGAGCATCGGCGAGAGAGTCCTGGCCGGCGTTGAGTGCAACGCCGAGCTCAAGAATCTCGTCGATAGGAGCGACGGTGACCCAGAACGCCAAGCGATCAAAACTGACCTTCGCGTTCTGTACCGCGGGTTGGGCGGGCGGCCGCGACGGAGTCGCGGCCGCGCGCCCAGCCCAAGCGGTAGGAGTGACGTTCGAAACGGGTTTCGATGCGCATTCCACGGCCTGAGGGGCCTTAGCTTGAGGGGAGCCCTTAGGGGGCTGGGGGCGGTGTCTCCAATTAAGGGGATCGGCCGCCGCTTTGGAACGGACCGAGCGCGGCGCCTTAGGGCACCCGCGATAATTCGCCGTGTGGCCGGACTGGCCGCACAGGACGCAAGACGGATCTGTCGGGGACTCAAGGGTGCGGGAGCACTCCTTGGTGGAATGATCCTCTAGGCACTTAACGCACCTAGGTTTGGCGAAGCAGTTATGTGCCGCATGACCATAGAGTTGGCAGCGGTGACATTGACCGGGGTGACCTCTGTTGTGAGGCTTTTCGACTCGGATTTGCGAGAGGCCGCATACAGTGCGGGCCCCATTGCGAAGTAGGGAGTTCCCAGCTGTGTTATTCGTGAGAATAACAAGCGCAAGGGGAAACTGTTTGCCCCGTTTGCTGTGCAACTTGTGCACGGACTCAACGGGGAAGCCTTGAGATTTAAGATCCTCGGCGATGAGATCGTTCGATAGCTCGAACGGCACGCCCCTAAGGATAACGCGGGCTTTACGCTCTTCCGGGAGAGCGTAAGTATGATAGGCGAATTGCCTTTGAGTTAGCAGGGAAGTCAGATTTCTGAAATCGATCAGAGTACATGGCTCGATCTTAATGAAGGCACCGGTGTTGGTTGCCTTCTTGTAGTTGATCTTGGGGGCAGTCAGACCCCCCGAACAGAGGGTCGAGACCTGTCCCCAAAGATGTTTATCCCGAAGGAAGACAGGGGGAGGGGGCTTAGAGCTCGGGGGAGGACCCTCGGGCTTGGAACGCGGGGCAACCTTGGGGCGCATTGCCGCCTTAGGGGCTTCTGCCGCCTTAGGGGCTACTGCCGCCTTAGGGGCTTCAGCCGCCTTAGGGGCCGCTACCGCCTCGGGAGCCGCCGCTGGAGAGGGCGTGGGAGGAGCGGAAGAAGCGGTATTCTTCTTTTTCCTATTAGAGGACTTTTTACCTCGGACTGGGGTGAATTGAGTATCATCCGTGACAGTGTCATCCGAGTGGGACGCACTGCCGGGCGAAGCCTTGCGTTTAGACGCAGCGGATTGGGCGGAGGACTCGGCAGACTCGGAAACGGAAGATTCCGATTCGGAGATGCCGTCCATGTACTCTGAGGGGCCAGGAGACACCGTAGAGTGTTGGGACTGGGCATCGAAACCCGGGGGGACCTGAGGGGTCAGAGCTCGGACAGCCAAAGAGGTAGCCTCCGTGGCCGCCATTCCAGCCTTGGCGGCTTGCAGATGAGCCTCCTCCCCACGCATTATAGACCTTATTATAGTAGAATTCTGTTCGAATGGTTTCTGTGACAGTTCAAAATTATCAATCATAGAGATGTCGCTCCAATAAAATTGTTCGATTTTAAAATCGATTGTTTCAAAATACCGATTCAGTTAAAGAAATGGGATAAAAGATTATAGGATTTTGTTTTCTTGTTATTAAAAATTTAAATAAAGTATAGAATAAAGACCATGATTTTTAAATCATTAATTTAATTCGTCACTATTTGTCGAAAGAGAACTTGTTTCGGTATCACTCTCTTCTCCGAGTGAAATAATTAATTGTTGATCGCGAACTCTACCTATGCGGATATATTTATTCCAATCTTCATATACAGTGTGTCCGGTCACGACCTAGCGATAATTTAAGGTTACAAAATATACCTAATTTCATCGACAAAAACACTCATATATGGGGGTCTAGCTCCCCTCCTGTCGGAATGGCCGCCATTTAATTTTTTTTTTATTCTTGTAGATACCTCTGCTGAAAGATCCGGATATCTCTGGACAGAAAGGTCCTACAGATGTAAAAAAAATGTTATTTTAAAGGTAAAAATAGCAACTATAAAAAAAAAAAAAAACATTATGGAAAATTTTCCCTACAAAATATCTTAAAACATTTACAATGCTAATTTAAGTGAAAAAAATTGACTGTTTTTTTTTATTTTTCTTAACATATTTCAAAAACTAGCACATTGATACTATTTTTTTTAATACTGTCCTAATACTTAAGGATATTACTTACAAATTGACGTTAAAATTATTGTTGTTAATTGCATAACTCGAGAGTCAGGGCTGTTTGAACATGACCCTTTTGCGAGGATCATGAATGTAGAGCGCTATTAATTTATCTAACGAACATTTATCTTCGATATCTGAGCTGATCAAACATGATTTTTGTCCTACTTATTCACCGCTCTAACAATAATACAAATAATTTTCCGTCCTTGTCACATAAGCCCTATTCAATGTAGCAGGTAGCTCTACATGGGTTTGGGACCCTCACAAAAGGGTCATATTCAAACAGCCCTAACTCTCGAGTTATGCAAGTAACAACAATAATTTTAACGTCAATTTGTAAGTAATATCCTTAAGTATTAGGACAGTATTAAAAAAAATAGTATCAATGTGCTAGTTTTTGAAATATGTTAAGAAAAATAAAAAAAACAGTCAATTTTTTTCACTTAAATTAGCATTGTAAATGTTTTAAGATATTTTGTAGGGAAAATTTTCCATAATGTTTATTTTTATTTGATAGTTGCTATTTTTAACTTTAAAATAACATTTTTTTTACATCTGTAGGACCTTTCTGCCCAGAGAAATCGGCATCTTTCAGCAGAGGTATCTACAAGAATAAAAAAAAAATTAAATGGCGGCCATTCCGACAGGAGTGGAGGTAGACCTCCATATATGGGTGTTTTTGTCGATGAAATTAGGTATATTTTGTAACCTTAAATTATCGCTAGGTCGTGACCGGACACACTGTATAGTTCGCTGCGTTTTTTCAACAACTTTTTTCCAATTTTCAGTATTCACATGTAGACAAGCTTCCTCCAGTAAACCCAACATTTTGTTTGCCGTAAAAGGCGGAGTCATATTGTATTTAGCCGCATAACCTTATAAAAAAAACTCTATTAATGTGTATTGTAAAATTAATTAAGTATGTAACATTAAGTAAAAGAATATTGTAAATGAGCGTGTGTTTCTTCTAAATATAAACTTTTTACAAAGACAGTCAATTTAATTAGATATTATAATATCTTTTCAAATAATAATTTTGACTCGAATAGGCTAGAAGAACGTACCTTTTACTTGGGCCCAAATCAATTCTATTACATTATATTTACAATGATATGACGGTAATCTAAAAACTGTATGGCCACGTTCCTTTGCCATCTCATCTACCTTATAAGTGGGTATTGGAGGTTTATGAATTTTAATTAATTTCAGTAACTTTTCCTTAAGCATTGTCATGGTTGCAGCCACATTATTTTTATTCAGCCATTCCACGAGCGTTGCTTTATTATTTTGGGAAGAAGGCGGTTTGTTGAGTTGTCGAGAATGGTATTTTGCATTATCCATTATAATAATGCTAGGTTCCGCTATATTATTCAGCAAGTTGGCGAACCACTCTTCGAATTTGTCAGCATTCATTTCTTCGTGATAGTCTCCCGTTTTTTTTGATTTAAATGCTAGAAGACTATTGGGTATAAATCCTTTTGCATTCCCAGCATGGCATACAATAAGCCTTTCGCCTTTTCCCTCTGGAACTTTCGTAGAGGCATGAGCAGTGTCATTTGTCCACATTTTGCTAATAGAGTGATTAGCGTTTAGCCATGTTTCGTCGACAAATATAACATCATCCCAATTTTCTATTTGCTTTGCATGCTCTAAAAATGTAGCACGGGCCATAGCAATATCTCCCCTTTCCATAATTATGTTTCTTTTATTTACCTTTTTCCACTTAAATCCTATTTTGTGTAGTACACGCCGTAGCGATGAAATCCCTCCTTTCAAAGTTCAGCCTCTTTCAACGATTTTATTAATTTCATCAGCGTCGGGAACTCATTCCTTTCGTAATATTTATAAATATGATTGCGGATTGCTTCAACATCGAAACTGTCGATGTTGGTTATTGATGCTTTGCGTTTATGCTTCTTCGGAGTGGACAGCTTCTTTTCTTCCATACCACTTTTACCAAATTTTTCATTGGTAATTCGAGTAACCGTAGATGTTCCTATTTGTAGTGCTGCTGCAACTCATTTTACGACATTTTCAACCGATATTAATGCACCCCCGTTGATACGTTCTTGTTCAAAGTAGTCCCTCAGTCGAATAACCAACTCCCGACTTTGAGAACTTATAACGTGTTTGTTTGTTTTTTTTTGGCATTTTAAATACCAAAAAAGATAAGTAATTATATAAAATTAAAAATGAATAAAAATAACAAAAACGAATAAAAATAATGGTAACGAAAATATTAATAAAAACGAAAAACTTATTAAATACAAAAAATTTGAACAAGAACGAATAAATACAAAAATTTCAATTAATACGCAAAACTTTACAAAATGTGAAAACTTAACAAAACAGTGAAAAAGCAGTATTACACAGTATTCGTATTGGCGCCATCAATACGATTACAAGATGGCCGCTCAATCATCGATTTGGTGTCGATTCAATAGCGTCAATCCCTATTTACGAACGCGTTCCGGTGCTTTGCATCTGACAGTTTAAAATGTATTGTAATTTTACCACATTTACTTATTTTATTTACAGTTAGTAATAATGATTAATAGTTTACTTAAAAAAAATAAGTTGGCAATTTTATTCCAATACTTTTTAATTTTTATCCCGCTTCTTTACTTATTTTTTATTATAAAAAAAATTGCGCAAAATGGAATATGAGAACTGTCACGGAAACATTTCATTGGAGCAACATCTCTATGATTGATAATTTTGAACTGTCACAGAAACCATTCGAACAGAATTCTACTTTAATAGGTACCTAGTACTTGAAGTGCTTGTGACGTCATTTGACAGCGGCAAACTAGAAGCGAACGGATAATATTCATAGAATACTATTTTTTTTTTGTAACTTGTCTTATTTGGTAAACAAGACTTCGAGATCAAATCATGTATTTTTAATTAAATAAAAAAATATAAAATAAACAAATCATAACATTTAAATTGTTTCACTGTTTAGTTACAATTTATTATTATAGTTTATTGTTATCGTATCAAACATATTTATAAATGGAAAGTTATGTTTAAAAAAAGACATGATTTGATCTCGGAATCGTGTTCAACAAATAAGGCAAGTTAGAAAAAAAAATAGTATTACCCCCTTATTCATATGAAATATCAAACTAAAATAGTTTATAAAATGTTTTGTTTCTTTCACTCTTTTGCAAAATGAAAGAGAGCCAACACATTTAATCAGTGTTTTAACTAAAACAGGTTTATCGTGCAATTATGAAGAGGCTTAGTCTATTAGTAATTATTAATTTTAAAATGACTTAAAAATCTTAACAAAAACAAGACTACTCAACGCCATATTCAATTCCTCAGCTATTTGAGACACATTTCTTCCCTGTTGGTGAAGAACCAAAATTTGATTCCCTTCGTCCCTGGTCAAATTGCGTGGCATCTTTGAGGTCCAGTTTACGTGCGATCGTAGTCCATAAAACACGGCAAAGGTTAATCAAGATGGCAATCGATCACAGTAGTCCATAAAACACAGCAGAGGTTAATCAAGAAGGCAATCGATCACAGTAGTCCATAAAACACAGCAGAGGTCAATAAAGAAGGCAATCGATCACAGTAATCCATAAAACACAGCACAAGTCAAGAGTTCAAACCAGGGACCGGAACCGCTTACACTTAAAGAGGTTTTTGATTGGGTTTTTCATAGACTTGTTTTAAAAAACCCTATCAATTTGGTAACCGTATCGAAGACTTACCCTTAAATTTAATTAGCTTACCATATCAATAGAGTTAGCTTCATGTAAGCAGTAAGCCTATCGAAAACCCTATTGAAGGTTACCGATTCAATAGGGTTTTAAAACCTGCAGGCAAATTTAATCTCTAAGAATATCAAATTATCAAAAATATCACCATCTATTCAATCTCGCACTTCGAATTATACTTCCGAATTCAACAGCATGCGCGGAAAGAGATAGAAATAGGCTAACCCTATCACAGGGTAAGCGCATCCGAAAGTAGTTAACTTTATTCAAAGTGTTACCACGTCTATAGGCTTACCATATCAATAGGGTTACACTTCCATATGGTAAGATTTTGATAGGGTTACCCTATCAATAGGCTTAATCAAACAAAGGGGTTTTCCGGTCCCTGGTTCAAACACAATCCGAGTCCGTAATAATATTCGGAGAAAAAGGGATCACAAAAAAACTAACCGGCATAGACAAGGGTTTACCTGCGACTGAGTAAATAACAAGGAGTAAACAAAGTGCAAGCACACCGATGATTATAGATATGAGATCTATATTGTTTCATTGGCAGAGAATAGTAGCCGGAGCTTCGATCCAAAAGCCGTTCTAGGGAATATTTTCTTAACTGGAACACCGGGATGGGAGGCGATTGTACCTACTTTATGTACAGCATCAGTTTGTAATACTTAGGTTCAAACCTCATTCAACATTTAAACCATATAAAATCCGTGTAAATATTGAATTTATTATGTTCAGACAGAATAACTTTTCTGGGAGTAAAATAATTATAAAATTACAGCATTATTAGGTAAAACTAAGAATTTTATGACTTAATTGTATGAGACTAAATAGAGAACCCTTTAAAGACTTTCTGCATTTAACATAGGTCAAATACATGACTTACCTGTGTGGACCCAAGGAATTGTTCTGGATCAACTTCCACATGTTGCAGTGTGGGGTTAGAACTATCCTGATTTAATATCTCCGACAACCATTTTTGAAGATTGATTTGACTTTTCCTGTTTGTCAGGTCATGTACAAGGATGATACCTGTAATAGAAAGTTTGAGAAGATAATGACAGCATCATGAGTTCACATTATGGTTATGTTATTTTTTCTATACTTATTCATTATTTTAAAAAACACAAAGTATGTAGGTAAGTATTTCTAGTATAAGACAGTATTCAAACTAGTATTAATCAGATCCACTCCTCTGCATGCTCACCATTTTACTTACTTAAAAAATGGCATGTACTATCATCAAGTTGTCAAAATGTACCTGACCAATGCAGAATAAATACCTTTAACTGCATAATGTTAACAATAGTGTCCTATCACATACCATGGGTAGGTTGATAGAAAACATTTCTTGTGTTTCTGTGGCCATTTGAACCACCAACATCCCATAATTCTACAAAGAATGGATTTTGGGCTTGAGTTCCTTCTTTATATCTGTGTAGTTTTACTTCTACTGAGCATCCAACAGTCCAACCAGGTGAAAGAAGAGGCTTGCTGTGAGCAATAAGATATGTCAAAGAGGTTTTTCCTACTCCTGAAAAAAAGCAGAATATGTTAAAAGTATTGATTTGAAATAACAATTATTTAAAACGATTTTGTAGATAAAATAAAGGGTTAATTTACATTATTATCCCAGTATTTATGATCAAGCATCTTAACAACTTAAGTTACTATAGTATGCTATTCTCAAAGTATATATTATGCAGTGTTCTCATTTAATCAAAAAATATATACCTAAATAATATAAAGGAGTCAAATTTACTTATTTTAAGGGTGGTAGCAAAGGTCTAAGTCCCTAATCCAACAAGATTATTAATTGTAAAAGCATTGTTTTATTTGAATAGTTTCCATTCTTGATTAAACCATAATAATAAGACTTTCTTTTTATTATTTCTGGATTATTTGATTACTTATATACACCGTATTTTTTATTTGTTATTACTTTATTACGAAAAGATAAAAATAATAATAAATTTATTGCAATAATGATGATAGTTCCATAATTCCAAAAAAACAAGGATTTGTTTGGGAATTTTTGGGCTAATCAACAAACTTCAAACTTTTAAAAAAAGCGCCAAAACTTTTGACAAATCCGAATGTTTTGCTGGGATGTGTCATGGCGGCAATTGTGTTTGCAGGCGTAATGTCAAATGCAGTAATGATATTAATTTTGAAGATAAGACAAGATATGTGTGTGTTTTCAAAGTGGAAATAAAATAAACAGTTTAAGTTTTACCCGAATCGCCTAAAACAACCACCTTCACTTTCTCTATTGCGGCCATTTGATGGTAAGTTTTAACACGAAATCTTCATTATTTTGACATTGTTTATTGAGTGAATGAATAGAAAGAGAAACAGACAGAATGTTTTTTTTTCTTACTGGTTTATTTTAATCCATACCGGAAAGCGAAGAAACCAAGTCATACAGTACTGCAAAACGGTTACTAACGAATGGTTTTTAACCGTATGTGTAATAATATTTTTACACCGTTAATGAGTGTATTTTAAGGCTTAGAACGAGGATTAGAATTGTCTCTCTTTGAGGTTTTATTAATCAAATATTATTTAATTATGTTAGTGTAAATTGTTTTATTTTATTGATTGTGCATGTTATATGATCGGATATTTTATTCTTCTTGTTGTAATTTAACGATTACTGCAGATAGTAAATAGGATAGTTGCATCCGGGCTCATGAAGGTTATTCATCGTCATCCCAACTATAAGCCCACTGCAGAACTATGAGTCTCTCCTCTGGGTGACAAGGATCTATTGGCCGTGAACCACCAAGCTTGCGCAATGCTGGTTGGTGGATGTCAGAATATTCAGGATATCGAAATGGCTTCTTACAAACTAACGACTACTGTATACAAGTATTCAGGTGTCCTTCAAGCTGTAATCCTCATCTCTCGTGCACGTAAACGGCGAGGTCTATCGACTTGGTTTAAGTTCCAAAAAAATGTCGTGAAATAGTGATAGCGCCATTCCAAATCTCATAAATAGTCGGCTAACGACTCCAGAGATATAAAGGTACTGGTGAGGATTACAGCTTGAAAATTTGAAAACTTCGAATTTCTCCGGAACACCTTCGACTTTTAAGTTAAGGTTTGTGACAAAAAAATTGTGATGAATGAAAATTGCCATATGAAACAATAATAATTTTAGGCTGATTTAATTTGAAAATAAAAACTTTATATTTTCCCTCACATTTCTATGGCGGATAGTCGCGTATAAAATCTTCCTCTGGTTTGTAAGTATTTTTTGTTAATGTTTATTCTTTGTACTCTGTGCTCTGTAATAGATTATTTAATAAGTACGGGGAAGAGCACTTACTTACTAACCCTTAAACTCTGGTTAAAAAGCGGGAATAAAAGTGGACTTGTTGAGGGTTTGACAACAATTTGTATTTCTGTACTGTTTTCCGTACCTTGATGGTAGGTAAGTATGTATGAATGTGTCGTTCTACGGGTATAGGAAAATATCGCTTTCGGTTGATAAATAATGATTTTGCACGCGACTGTCCGTCATAGAAATGTAGGGAACATAAAAAGTTTTTATTTTCAAATAAAATCAGCCCAAAATTATGATTGTTTCATATGACTATTTCATCACTATTTTTTGTCACTAACCTTAACTTGAAAGCCGAAGACGTTCCAGAGAAATTCTAAGTTTTCAAATGTTCAAGTTGTAATCCTTACCAAGGTACCTTTATATCTCTGGAGTCGTTAGCCGACTATTTATGAGTTTTGGCATGGCGCTATCACTATTTCACGACTATTTTTTGGAACTTCAACCAAGTCGGTAGACCTCACCGCTTACGTGCACGAGAGATTAGGATTACAGGTTGACGTTCAAGCTGTAATCCTCAAGTTATACCGACGAAACTATAATACGACAATTTTTTTATATGCGTCACTATTTATAACTATTTTTCATCACTATTTTTTGGCATAGTCAAAATTCCTTTCCATTGAGATTTCAAAGTGAGGATTATAGCTTGAAGGACTCGTCGTTATCACTATTTCAAGTTTTTTTTGTTGGAACTTAAACTAAGTCGATAGACCTTACCGTTTGCGTGCACAAGAGGTGAGGATTACAGCTTGACGTTCAAGCTGTAATCCTCACCAACCTATAGCTATAACCCTGAAACTATAATACGACTTTTTTTTTTATACGCATCACTATTTATGACTATTTGATCAGTATATTATAGTTATATTAGACACTTAATAACTTTCATGTTTCATTTGCTATCGTAAAAACAATAAAAACCACAAAATATGCTATGCAAAATATGTTTCTATCCGTACGTTGCGCTCAATGGACGCAAAGCATAATCATTTCCGTGCCTTTTCTATGTAGAGGAGAAAAAACTGCGATGCTTGCTGACCTGTCAGCTGTCAGTCTGGCTGGCTGCCTACTTGCTGCTTGTTGGAATCAGAGTTTTTGTGGAATCTTTTGTAAAACCAAAAATCAATAATGTAAAAGCGTCGGCCATTAAGCCAGAAACAAGAATAAACAAAGCTCCAAACAAAAATGAACGTATGGAATCATACTGTTACTGTTGTTAAATGCTGTTAAAACCTCTACAATGTACGTGATTCATAAACTAATAATTGTGCTTTCTCTCATGAAATCGGTAATGTCATACTGTGGTCCTTACAATGGCAAGGTATGTAAGAATTATTCATCGGGCTTTGTGTGGTACAACGAAACTGGAGGACTTGAAAATGAGAAAATTACTACAGGGCTTTGGAAAGAAATGATATCCACATTGAAAGAACCCTGTAGGAGTCATGCTGAGAAGCTACTTTGTGCATATGCATTTCCTAAATGCGTTGGCAAAGATGGGATAGGTTATTTGGCACTGCCCCTTTGTTATGAAGATTGTATGGCTGTTAAAATGCAATTTTGTTACAATGATTGGATTGTCATTGAAGAACTAAAACGACGCGATTTGTATTTTGAGTCAAGGGGACATTTTCGTCTTCCTGAGTGTGAAAAGTTACCTAGATCATCAGGAAGAGGAGCAAATTCCACTTGTCATAATGTTGGAATCACCGATATGGACTACAGTCTAGTAACCACTGATTGTATAGTTGGAAATGGCCGATATTACCAAGGCACTATGAACGTCACAGAGTCTGGCTTAGCTTGTCAAGCTTGGGAATCACAAACTCCACACCCTCATAATAGGCCCCCCTTGATATTTCCAGAAGTTCAAAACTCAACTAATTATTGTAGAAATGCAGGTGGAGAAGAGAATAAACCTTGGTGTTATACAATGAACAATACTATTCGATGGCAACATTGTGACATTCCAGTTTGTGCCAATTCAAGTGAAGGTATTGATGAGTTAAGTGGACCAAATATTATAATGGATAAAGATTTTACACCCACTTTTGTTTTGTTCTTATCTGTTGGTGGACTAGTTAGTGTTTTAGCTATAGCATCAGTAGCCCTGCTATGTCACTATTTTTTCAAAAGCCATTATTTTAAATGTAGACCTTCAAATGGAAGGAATGTTCAAAACATGGATATTGATTTAGATAAACTTCCGAGCAATTTAGCTTACCACACTACAGGGGCACAATTAAATCCTAAGCTAGAGAAATTAGAGTATCCAAGAAATAATATTATATACATCCGTGATTTGGGGCAGGGAGCATTTGGGAGAGTGTTTCAAGCCAAAGCACCAGGCCTTGTACCTGAAGAAGAGTTTACTCTTGTTGCAGTTAAAATGCTAAAAGATGAAGCTTCTCATGACCTTCAGTTAGACTTTGAAAGAGAGGCATGTTTACTTGCAGATTTTGACCATCCAAATATTGTTAAATTGTTAGGAGTATGTGCTATTGGTCGTCCTATGTGCCTGTTGTTTGAATTTATGGGAAAAGGTGACTTGAATGAGTACTTGAGAGCTTGTAGTACTGCTACAAACTACCCACCTCCATCCGAGTACAGAGAAGAGTTGAGACTCTTAGCTACACCCTTGAGTCATATGGATTTACTGCATGTTGCCAGACAAATTGCTTCTGGTATGGTTTATCTTTCTGATAGGAAGTTTGTACACCGTGATTTAGCTACAAGAAACTGTCTCATTAATGATGATATGGTGGTAAAAATAGCAGATTTTGGATTATCTCATAAAATTTATTTACAAGATTATTATAAAGGAGATGAACATGATGCTATACCTGTTAGATGGATGCCTTTAGAAAGTATCCTATATAATAAGTACACATTAGAGTCGGATGTGTGGGCATATGGAGTATGTTTATGGGAAATTTTCTCATTTGCCTTGCAACCATACTTTGGAATGACTCATGAAGAAGTTGTTAGATTTTTAAAGGATGGCAATGTTCTTGCCTGCCCGGACAATACCCCAAGATGTATATATGATCTAATGAAGCAGTGTTGGAACCACAACCCCAGTGATAGACCAAACTTTAGGGTTATTTTTCAGACTCTTGATAATATACAGCTAATTCTTGAAAGAACTTATACAGAATAATTATGCCCCATCACTCATGTTATGAATTTGAAAAGAGTTTGCAAAATATGCGTTAAAAGTACTTGCCAACAGTTGGCTCTGTCTTGCCTTGTTGTAATTGAATCCTTAGATAATCAGTGAATATCTGTCTATGTCAATTTTCAATTAAGTACTTATCTGAATTAGTTTTATATTCAATTTGTTCATAGTCATCTTGCAGCTAGGTGTACTATTATAGCATTTAAGTTATCTTGTTAGAGATACAACTGATATTGCAGCTATCTTGTAAACATACTATTATTTATTCTTCTTGAAATTTTAAAGACTGATTTTATTAAGCTTTATACTTTTATGTATAATTAACAATTTTGAAGTGATTGTAGGGTTTATTTGTTAAAATTCGTTTATAATTTTCATTGTTTCTCAAGAAAACCTGGTAGTATGCATAAGTAAAACGAGTTTTACTGTAAACATATTTATTTTAAGACTTTTATTACTGATATTGTCATATTTTGTAAAGCTGTAAATGGATGTTTAGAAAAAAATCTAACTGATTTCATTTTGATTGTTTGATTACCAATATTAATGTTTGATTCTTGATGTTATGAGTGTAAAGAAATATTTGAATTTATTTAATTCATTGATACACGCAAAGTATTTCATCTTGCCTTAAATCATCAAATTAAAAAAAAAAATGTTTGTATACCTACTGAATTTGATGTATAAAATAAAAGCCTTGTTCGTGTATAAATATGGCAAAAAAATAAAAAACAAAAATCTCATAAATCAAAAAATGTGATGCATATAAAAATGTGTGTTTGCTTTTAAATCAGGTTCTTTTAAATATTTGATGTACTTAATATTTTCTTTTTTATTTCTCATACATTGACATACCAAAAGGAAGTTGTAAAGCAAGATGATATACTGTATATATTTTTTTATTTTAAGCTGTTTTATGATAAGTATGATTGTAAATAATTTAAATCAACTGCCAAATTTTTAAGTATGGTATTTATTTCTTGAAAGTATATTTTTACACAAAATCTGATGTGAACTGATATTTTAGTCTTACTTGTTAAGAAATAAAATAAGTCCAATTACAAATTGTTTCAATTTCAATCATACATTTCCTAAAGTAATCAGTTTTACCAATCTTCATAAAAAGGAATAAATCTGTACTGTATAGTGAGTACATACAGTAGTTGTGCTTTGTATACAACTTTGATATTCAAGACTAACCACTTGATGAATTTGAAAAAACTATTAAACTATTATTGTGTAATAAAGGCTTTTATACAATATAGACGATAAAAGTCTTTGGTTGTAAATTGTTTTTCAAAAGTTCTCAATCTCCAACTCCATCTCCTTATCCAACGCCATCTCCTTATCCAACGCCATCTCCATCTTCTTGTCCATACAACAGCAAGAACGTCATGCTGTCTCAGGCGGCATGGCTAGCGGTAGAGTCGGGTGTCGAGCCACCCTCTTCTCTAAAATATGGTTGAGGAGGGTGATGGCTGGTGCTTGCGTTATACTCGTCAACGGGTGCTGCTAGCGGTGCCCGGTCGTTTTGCTGATGACTTTACGACTTACTTTTTTGAATTTGACTCTGACTTCCATCTCCATGTCCACGTCCTCTGTGTCTTGTCTGTGTCCACGACTATCTTCATCTCAATTCACATTATCTGTGTATTCTCTCTCACCTCTATCGCTACGTCTATCTCTACTTCTAGCTATACCTCTATATCTACGTTTCTGTCTAGTACCTGATTGCCTAATTTATAAATATAATAGTGGCGTAAATAAATAATGGCGGATTATTGCGCTGCGATACGCCCCGGCATAGTGTGCGCGTACCTTTACGATCAGGTGATCAAGACGATACAGGGTGTTTAAATTAAACTAATAAAAAACTTAAAAACATTCCTGTGACTAAACTATTGCTTACATTGATTTTTGTTTTGTAGCCTGATAATGATACACAAAATATGTGGTTTCATTTAATGCCTCTCGCTGGTATCAAGGTTGTATATTAGAGCACATGAATAGGTATAAGGTTTAATATACATGGATTATGGCATGATATTAGCAGATATTTTTCCATAAAAGCTCTGCATATAGACTTATAAAGTGACGGAAGTTTTTACACTAATCATCATTTTACTGCCTGAAATGTTTTAAATTGAGTTGTTGAGAAAAATACTGCGTAGGTTTAGTTTAGATGAAACTGCTGAACCTGTGACTTCATTCAATTAATCTTACAAAGTAATTATATCGTTCAATCATATTTTAAAACGGCTGAACTGATTTCCATGAAACTTGGTCCTATAGTGTACAGGATACCTGAATCATATAATATTTATTTATTTTACATCATCAAACCCCTTACATATAGAACCATCATCATCATCATACAGCCAGGAGATATCCACTGTTCGACATAGGCCTTCCCCAAGGTTCTCTACACAAATCGGTCCCGCATCCAGCGTTTACAGGCAACTTTGACCATCGTCAGCACGGTAATACTATCTACAGTAATTCAACTTCATACAAACGGACGAAACGCGAGCTATACCTATGCGGCTCGTTCTCAGTATGCGCTCGGCATGCAGACAGTCGTGGCTGGCTACATGCCGCATACATTTTTGATTGAGGTTTACATTAAAAAGCGGATTTTTTTATCTTACTTTAAAATTTAATAATGGATTTTCGTACGTCTCAGTCAAGGCGCAAGTATTTTTCCATCGCTAATCCATAAGACCGATTAGTTATTCAAACGTAAACATGGTCTTTTGACACAAAACGCATTTTTGTAAGACATTTCCTATTCAATTCATAAAGTATAAAAAAGTATATTTACAATCACAAAACTAAATGGAAGTAAACACAAAGTAAGCAAATATAATGAAAACGGGCAGCCCTACATGTGAACGGACCGCGGCGCTGCAGCGCTGTAAGTATTTATTTCAAAGACGCCGTGTCGTCGAGTTGAATTACTGAATAGTAGTTACCTATTATTACCGTGTCGTGGGGGCCCACAGTCGCAGCCTCGTTGAAGGTAGTTAGTTTGAAACTGAAACGTTTTACCAACAGTCAATTGGCCCAAGAACCGTTGGTCAACATTATCTTTAAACCATTAACTTTTCATCCACGAATGTTTCGTCAGTGAATGCGTAACCATCAGAATGTTTTGATCAATAACTTTTCACCCATAGAACAATTGGCCCATGAACTGTTCCTCAACAGAACGTTAGGTACGTCAGTGAGTGTTACTTAAGTAACCTCTAGAATCTACGATCTAGATGCAATAGGTAATAGCAAAAAACACAATCTCTTCTTGGATAAGTGTTGAGATGCGTTCTTGATATTTTTGTTATACTCGTTTTCGTTTCGCCGTAGATGTACAATATTATTTTTTGCTCTTTTTTGATTTCAGATAGAGTTGTATATACATGAAAGTAGGTATTACATTTACGCCGGCCCAGCAAAATATTACAAAGGTTGTGCCGAAATTCTTTCCCCTAAAATGCTTCTGACATAATAAGGAATGAAGTTCTACCAGAAGAAATATTAACATGGTTTGAACAATATTATGTGAGAAGACCAATGAATACTGAAAATGTTAGCGCGAAGATGACATTATCACTGTGTAAACCCAAATTTCCACCTTCTATTTGGCCAGCAGTTCACAGTTACCAATCACAAGTCTCAAAATGCCCTCGAGTCCTGGCATGGTCAAAGAAAAAGGAAATGGACTTAAAAACTTATTTAAGCCTATTGGCACACATTTTCCTTTACAAAAGTACTCAATGTTTCTAACTGTTCTGTAACTGTTCATATGTCAAAAAAGTTACGATTAAATCAGTGTTCATTGTTGCAGTATTATTTTCTTTATAAAATGATTAGTTTATTTTTATATTGTGGTTTTAATTTGCTATTACCTATTGCTTCTAGAGGTTACCTAAGCACTCACTGACGTACCTACTGTTCTGTTGTGGAACAGTCGATGGGCCCATTGTTCTTTGAGTGAAAAGTTATTGGTCAAAACATTCTGTTGGTTAAGCATTCACTGACGTACAGTTATGTTGGCGAAACGCTCCTGGATGAAAAGTTAATGGTTTAAACATAATGTTGACCAACGGTTCATGGGCCAATCGAATGTTGGTAAAACCGCAGTACCTACAGATATCTAGTAAAACGTTTCAGTTTCAGTTAGGATTTTAAAACCTTTCTATGGATAATTACTATAATTGAGTAAAATTATTTAAAAAATACCGATTGAAATTTCAGCTACACAATGACAGAAGAACGCCTGGTAACGGAAGTGCCGAGTAGCTTAAAGCAGCTTGCTCGTCTGGTGGTTAGAGGTTTCTACACAATTGAAGATGCCTTGATAGTTGATATGCTCGTAAGAAATCCTTGTAAGTACATAACTATGAATACGCATGTTGTGGGTTGATTTATTTTAAAATAACACATCATCTATAACTGTTGTCTGCTGTGGCTTAGAAGTGTGCCATATAAAAGAATTTTTTTTATAAGTACAAGTAAGTAAGCGCGGACAGGTTTGCAGTGCTCCGGATAGGAGGTTATGGATGGCAGTGTAATTAATGAAACCAGGGCTTTTTATCTTATTATTTAATATCTCAATATTGACTGAAGTTCTCCTGGGGTGTCGTGTATGTATGTTTATATCTACCTAACAGAAAAAAGAAATTTGTTCTGGTAATTCGCTAAAGCTTTTTACTTTCCCTACAAGTGTTCATATAATTTAATAGAATTTCGATTTTCTCCTCTTTAGGTACTCCTTGATTAGAGAGGGAAAAGTAAGTTAAGAGAATACTTATTAAAATATTAAATATTTTAATATGCACAAACCTTACTCACCTAGCTTCGATTAATTACATATTATTTTTATTAAAATCTCATGTGAAATACAGCGCTTATCATCACAACTCTTTTTATAATAGGCCCACTGCAGTGCTGGGTGGTGATTACTAATAAATAAACTGAAATACATAAGCATTCAAAATCTGTACCTTGACTTCTAATAACCTGTGTTCATCACATAAATATCCACCTCAACTATGATTCAAACCCAATATCTCCGGCATAGATTGCATTTTTTTCCGCTACACCAAGAGGGCGCGTAATAGGTATTACCTACCCAAACTAAGTAAGTACCTAACCTAAGTACCTAGCTTTAGTTTAACTTAAATAAAATACAAGGTATTAAAGTACACAAATGTGCGAATATGAATACATATTTAAGAAAATTTGGTAAAATCAGGTAATGCGGCCCAGTTGCCAAAACGCCCCACACTTGTTACACTCAAACCAGCAAAGCTATGCAGCCAGCACTACTGACGATAACACGTGATTTCCGTCGCTGTTTCATATATTTTTCAAATTTCTTTATGATCGTAAAATATATAAAAAAATAAGCCAGTGTTTTGATATAAAATGATTTTGCTTCAAAATGGAATCAATTTTGTTTTTATAAAATAAATTTTGATAATATGCCCCACCACGTGCTGCGTAATGTGCCCCGGCTGTTGTACCTATTATTGTTTTTCTTCTATTTTTTATCCACCAAACAGCACTCAGCTAACTTGGTGGTTTATGAGCGTCGTGAAGTACCTACTGAAACTTTGAAGACGAATGTTAAAAATAAAATATAAAAGAGAGACCAGTTGATTGTGACATCAGAAGGGCAGCTTCAGCGTTGGCAAGAGCACATTGAGGAGGTTTTTCGAGTCCCAAACGACTTCCTTACCTCAAAACCTACTGCCAGCTTGCCCAAGCAAAGCATCGATATTAGCGTGTCTCCCCCTACTGGTAATGACGCAGTCGCTAAAAAACAGCAAAGCTTCAGGAGTCAACTTCATCATGATAGAAATGCTGAAAGACACTGTAAGAACTAACACGAAGACTGTCACACCGCTCTTGTGGAAATTGTGGTCAGCCGAAGAGTTGCCCAATGAACGGATAAAGAACTTTCCATCACATAACTTTGCTCTCGATCCCATCTGAAATACTGTGTAAGGTTATCCTAGGTAGATTATCGGGGATTGTTGAACCTGTTTTTTGCAAAGAGGAGGCTAGTTTCCAACTCAACTGATCATGCACGGGCCAGATAAATACCTTGCGCATAATCCTCGAGCCGGCATCAGAATGGCAGAGGGAAATGTACTTGATCTTCGCTTCTTCGTGTATATTTAAAAAACCGAAGGAGATGAGATGGGACTGGATTCATGAATTGGAGTCCCCAAAAATCACCAATATGAACGTCTACAGAAGTACTCTTATAGAGACGTTCTAGTATATATGCATACGACATGTGGTGTCTTCTTTTACTTCTGCCATTTCTTGAAGGTATCATGAAGAAAACGATACGTAGCAAACAACGCGGTATTCTCGGTGTTTATTGGCCCGAAAAAATCTCCAACATAGAATTCTGGGATCGCTGCGGCGAGACTCTGATCGATCACTATCACATCAAACGCCGCAAGTGGAACTGGACTGGCCACACGATCTGAAAAGACCCTGAACATATTCCGAGGCAAGTCCTAGACTGGAACCCCTAAAGAAAGCGTAAATGTGACAGCTCTAAACTAACCTGGAGCCAAACAATCACCACCAGAGGCAAAAATATAGGGAAGACTTGGAACGAGCTGAAACGCGAAGCTCTAGAAGGTTTGATTTGATTTAAGTGGGATGGTGGAGCACCGCGGAAGCCCTCTGCCCCATCTAGGGAATACAGAAACATAAGTCAAGAGACGTTTTATTGTGTAGGTACTTGTCACCATAGAGGGCATAGATAAAACCTGCAGCAATCCAGAGTGGGGCGTTTTAAAAACCATTTTTTTCTGATTACCTTAGCTCGGTTGATAAAACGACCCACCACATACTTTAAAAAAAAATGTTATCTAGTTCATTGTATTATAATGCTAGCCATATTATCAAGCGCCATAATATTTCCAGGATTCCATGAAATATTATTCAATAGGTAATAAAAAAATAATAGTTTAATAATAATATATTAGGTAAGTTTTATGATAAATTAAAGTTTTTTTATACGAGGGCGAATCAAAAAGTTCTTAGAATAAATACAAAAAAAAAAATTAACAAAAATATTTTATTTTTCTACGTAATCTCCTTCTAATCTAATACACTCAGAATACCGCATCTCTAACTTTCTTATTCCTTCAGCAAAAAAAAAACATTTTCTCGACTATTAAAAAACTCGTCTACAGCAGTCATAATCGCGTCAACATCGTCAAATTTAGTTCCACGAATTAATTTTGGAAATAAGTGAAAATCACTCGGGGCTAAGTCAGGAAAATATGGTGGGTGATCAAGGACTTCGAAGCCAGCACTGCGGATTGCGGTGAGCGCAACTTCCGAACGATGAGGTGGAGCGTTATCCTGGAGAAACAACACGCCCAATGACAATTTCCCACGACGTTTTTCTTTGATAGCTTCACGTAATTTCGGGATTAAGTTTGCATAATAGGATCCAGTTATCGTTTGCTCTTTTGGCAAGTAATCAATAAAAAGGATTTCTTCACTATCCCAGAATACCGAGGCCATCTTTGCCAGCGGAAGGAGAAACTCGAAATTTCTTCACGGGTGGTGAGGATGGTCGTTTCCAAGACATGCTTTGTCTTTTCGTTTCCGGGTCGAAATGGTGGACCCATGTTTCGTCCATGGTTACAACACGACGGCAAAATTTATCTGAATCACTTTGGAACATTTTGAGATTACACTTAGAAATTTCCAAACGTCGATTTTTGTTTTCTTCGGTTAACATTCGTGACACCCATCTTGCTGACACTTTTTTGAACCCCAGTGAATCGGTTAAAATTGACTGAATGCGATATCTTAAGGATCTTAGCTAAATATTTTATTGTAATTCTTCTGTCGTCTAAAACCAATTTTCCCACTTTTTTGGCATTTTCTTCGGCGATGGAGGTTGAAGATCGTCCAGAACGCGGGTCATCTTTACAGCTCGATCTACCTCTTTTAAATTCAGCAACCCAATAAGCCACAGTGGAATAGGGTAAAGCATCATTCCTTAATGTCTTTTGAATGTCCGAAAAAATCTCTTTCGTTGACTTTTTTTTCTGGAACAGATACTTTATTACCGCGCGTAACTCGTTTTTCTCCATAGTTTAGTATTTTTTTATCAGAACACTCAACAATAAAATTAATATTTTGCGAACGATCTGTCGAAAACAATTGAAAGTCTGGATAAATAATATGTAATTGTCAATCTTTAAAATAATATCGCACTGCCTCCAAAAAGGTTAAATACATATAAGTTTCTAAGAACTTTTTGATTCACCCTAGTATATTTTTTGAAAGATTAAAAAGGTTTTACCCTAAAGTATCAAGTATAATATTTTTATAGACTGTGGTAGGTACCTAGGTACTTACTGTATCTTCAAGAAGATTTCTTTCTGTAACTCCCAAACCTATTGCACAATTGGAAATTTTATGATGCGCCATTATATTTTTTTAAATTAACATAAACGCTGATAAAACGCTGAATAAATTAGATTGTTGCATGCAAGAATCTAACGTTCTCTCGCCGTTTGTGTCGCAATTTTATGCTTATGATTTCGTTTAGTGTTTTTCATCTTACAAAAATTACTAACCTTAAACCCTTCAATCTCGGTTTTTCTTAATTTTAGGTATGAAAGAAGATGATATTTGTGAACTGTTGAAGTTTGAAAGAAAAATGTTAAGAGCGAGAATAGCAACTCTGAAGAATGACAAATTTATTCAAGTCAGACTTAAAATGGAAACAGGTGCGTAACTGGCTATTGAATAATTTTTTTCCTCTTGAGCGTAAAATTTCATGAATTCGACTTATCAAAATAGCGATCAGTAAATGTATGAATTACCTATGTGGAATGCAATACAAAAACTACGGCTATTTCAACTATAACAATATTTACGCACTGCCGACGCACCTACGCGCGTATGATTTTACACGTAGTTTGCGTTAATTAATTAATTAATTTCATTCAATTTCCTTCCAAAATCACGCAGAGCACTATGAGACGCGGTGTGCGATGATCGACGATCGCCTACGCGCGTAGGGGCGTGTTTCTTCGTAGTTAGTACGCAAGAACGGGCGTGGATGCCCTTTCTGTGTGTTGGACTCTTTTTCTTTTCAAATGAAGATACTTACAAGCAACGTTAGAACAAGCATTCACGCTACGGTGCAATGTGCAAATTGTCTAACTTAATGGGTTCTCAGCGAAATTTTGTGAAATCCTAAATCAAGCAAAATAAAAAAAATCCAATCACACCAACTACAATGCCCCAAACTAAGAAGAGCTTGTGATATAGGATACCATGTAGCGAACTAGAGGGCGCACCTAGAATATAAATACATATACATATAGATAAAGGCCCAGACCCGGAACATTTTTTTTTGTTCCGTGCGGGAATCGAACCCGCGACCATTGGCGTCTGAGGCAGACAGTTTTACTCCATCGCCAAAGTGTAAAATAATAGGATTAAAGGAAACCTATTGGAAGTGCCTGTATGTCTACCTCGACACACTTTAAATGTAGATTATTCTGTTTAATAGTCAGTAAAATATTGAACCAATAACTAAGGCTTTAAATGTAGAAAAGTCAGTTAAATATGTCCCTTCATTTCTCAGGACCGGACGGAAAAGCACAAAAGGTGAACTACTACTTCATCAACTACAAAACGTTCGTGAACGTGGTGAAGTACAAGCTGGACCTGATGCGGAAGAGGATGGAGACGGAAGAGAGAGACGCCACGAGCAGAGCCAGCTTCAAGTGCCCCGGGTGCGGCAAGACCTTCACTGACCTTGAGGTAAGAAGGATTTCATTGGCTTGTACGAGTAATAATAGCACCAGGTGAGATTGAGGACAAACGCGGGTTTAGTCATTATAGTCATATAGTCACGCGTAGACACGTAAGCGACGGACGCGTCTCTTGCTTTCTCGTAAAATATCTCTATCTTACGTGTTCTATCAGCATAAGAATTAGCGTTCACTAAACCTAATAAGAGTTTGTTTTTTTTTTTACTCGCGTTGTAGATTATTATCTTACTGCTATAATGAATTGTGCAAAGTGCAAGGAAACCGTTACTGACTTTGTTCTTTGTGGCAAATGTGATGGCCGTTATCACTTTGGCTGTGCTGGAGTGTCCGAGTCCAGTTACCGAAGAATGGGGCAAGAGCAAAACATTGCCTGGCGATGTATTTCTTGCTGACCTCAACTCACGGACTCCGCAAGCACACGTTTCATTAGCTGACGTTTTAATGGAAATTAAAAATCTACGTGCGGATTTTAACATTATGAAAACCGACTTGAATGAAATCAAATCCGATGTAAGCAGCACTAAAAATTGTTTACAAGAACTGGACGCGAAGTGGAGCGACATGGAGCTCAGATTCGTGGATCTTGAGGGTAGACTTAACAGCTTTGAAGAAAAAGTTTCCACCGTAACTGTTCTACAAAAAGATTTAAAAAAGGTACAGGAAACTATCACCACACTCAAGCAGGATAATAATATGCATAATCAATTCTCCAGATTAAATAATGTCGAAATATCTGGAATACCACTCCGTAATGGTGAAAAACTTAATTCAATTCTGAATGACATTTGTTCCGTGGTGGGTTTTAGCCTATGTGAAACATATATAGACTGTGTGCATCGAGTGCGCCGGCACATGACTGACGACAAGCATACTCCGCGTCATCCTTCCATCATCGTGCGGTTTACGCAGCGCCGCCGCAAGCACCAGCTGCTGGCTGCCGACATCAGCCTACAGGGACCCGCCTCCGCTATCTACATATCTGATCATCTCACGCCATCCAACAAATTATTACTTAAACGCGCCCGTGAACTAAAAACCGAAAAAAACTACACCTATCTATGGGTTAGAGATTGTAAGATCCTAATGCGTAAAAATGAAGTGTCGAAAATCATACGTATTACAAATGAATTAGACTTACTTAAAATTAAATGACTATTTCGTATATTTTTATCACTCAAATTTCACTAATACTTTTTTATTTTTACTTTGATACCTTACCCACCGAAACAAATACAATTTTTTTCATCTCAACACGCTATTATTATTAAAATCTCATATGAAACAATTCTATCACTATTATATACCAATAACATTAATCTGTATTCTAGCTTTATATTTGATAAAAGTATTATTTACTCTGTTCATGGTTTACTAATTAATATTTTTGCATATATTTTATGCACAAGTATAACATTCACAAAAACCTTGCAGCTCTTCTATAAACTCGTACTCTCGCTAATTTACTTGATGACTAAAAACGTTCTTATGTTTTATTTAGATCGTAGTGGACCGACTGAGAAGGGTGATTTTTCACGTACCTAATGGCGTTATGTTCGGGTCAGAACACAACTGTTCGATATTTATACTATCCATTTGCAATGCTTGAACTGAATTCCTTAACTATTTACTACCTTTGTTAACGAGCCAATTATAAATAAATAAAAAATAAAATAAATAAAACAGAAAATGTACGGATAGCTTAGGGCAGGCCACGAGTGCGCTCTACCGTGGCTCAGTTCGCGCTCGAGAGGCGCCCAAATCATGGGAACTTTTTTTTGCAGGTTACATTACTAGTTGCATTACTAGCAATTTGTACGCACCATTAGGTAATAAACATAACACAAATATCCGACCCAACCGGGATTAAAACGAGGACTTTCTTAGCATAAAAGGTAATCGGCCCTCAGAAGATGAAGGAAACAATAGTGAATGCAAGGTCCAATGGTTAACAAAACAAAATATCCGTGTAGAAAAAATGGGGATTTTACTAAAAAAAAAAACAAACAAACAAAAAGAACTAATATGTAAACTGATGAATTCTACAGAATTTATTTTAATCAACGCATACTCTAATGCTCGTATTACAGAACGAGACTTAATACTCGTTTCACGTAAGCGTTGTTCACCAGCTGATTCTTGACTTGAGCTTTAGTCTTATTACAAAACAATTATCAAAACCAGATTACCTGAAACTAGTTTCAAATATCTCACTCAGTTGATACTGGGTTTTCTTTGAAAAAAATTTGTTTCCCATTACATTTAATAACAAAAACGAATGGTCTGTTACGTTATACGCAACGTTTAAATTACAATGTCTTATAAATTGCGTTAAATTCTATATGATATATGACAAAATTGCCAATGTTTTGAATTATTTATCTGTTTTTCGATAGAAGCAGTACGGTTAAATTATAACTGTCGCTTCTTTTTACTATGAAAATATATTTATATTTATCACTCAAAAATAATACGAAACGTAAAAGCTAAATGTAATGTTGCCAACTACTAAGTAAAGTCTCTTAAAATTATAAATTCCAATATAGTTTTTATTTACGAAAAGCAAGTTCAAACTTGTTTTAAAAAGTTCAAAGTTGTTATAAAAATATTATCGTAATGGTCAATATCACTGAAAGGATCTATTGTAGTCAATACAGATCACTATTAAAGAAGGCACGAATCGCGTACCTATCTAGTTTTTCTCTAAGCCACAGTTCACAACATCAAAAACTTATTTTGAAGTACCCTCAAGTATGGTAGACAGCACACTCAAGTGAATACAGTTGTGAAACTAGTTTCAATCATTGGCATATGCATAAGTAAAGTTCTATAATAAGCGTGAACACAGTTCAAATCATTTAGTACTCAAGTGATATCTGATCATTGAATCTAGTATTAGGCAACGTTTTGTAATAAAGAAAGTCGTTGATACTAGTTTCAAAACTAGTATCAATACATGAGTACTGTTCTGTAATACGACCATAAGTTATTTTTTAAATTTAAATTTATGCAAAATAATATAAAATAAATTTATACACAATAATATATTGTGTCCCTAAACTGGCGTAACTCTATTTACACTGAAGCCACGCACCTTGCGTCACGCCACATCCAGGGGTGACTTACAAAATACAGAGTAATAAATAACAGAGGGAGCAAAAATTTGTTTGTTTTTCTTTTTTGTGTTATTTATCAAGATTTGTAATAAGTCATAGAACAAATGTTGTTGGGATTAATGTAGAGAAACTGCGCGCTACAGGTGATGCGCTAATTAAAATAAACCCTGTATAGGGTTTTATCCACGACAGCACAACATACTGGTATATTATTATGTAGACTAATTTAATGTACATAAAATTTCAGGCGGATCAACTCTACGATATGATGACCCAGGAATTCCGTTGCACGTTTTGTAATCAAGTCGTTGAGGAAGACCAATCAGCACTCCCAAAAAAGGACTCGCGCTTGCTATTGGCTAAATTCAATGACCAATTAGAAACACTGTACATTTTGCTTCGAGAAGTGGAAGGTATCAAATTGGCGCCTGAAATATTGGAACCTGAACCTGTTGATATTAATACTATTCGAGGGTGAGTAAAGTACAAATATAAAATAGGCACTAAAATGAACATATTGTATAGCCAAACTAAAGTTTTGTATAAAATGTGTTACGAAAGTTAGATTCAAGTAGCATGCAATAAACTGCTGCAAATATCCCTGACACCTTTACACACGCACCAAACAAGATTCGATACTAGGCCACAGTATCAGGTACAGAAGCTTAATCTTCTCAACACTAAGATGCCATCATAAAGTTTATCTTCTTAATTTTTGTAGTAGATTGCAGTGTTAATTTAAAAATCAGTAAACTTACTACTTACTCCAAAAGTAAATAGTGCATAGGTACTACAGCTGCCTTTGTTGTCATTACTTACATCCCAGTTCGTCTTAATTGACCCTCATAAGTGCCAATTAATACCATATTCGAGAAATCTAATAATTACATTATAAAACAACGTAAATAAAAACAAAACTGAAAGATATTTCATAATAATTTTGAAATAATCCGGTTAAAAACATATATTATTTCACATAATTAATCATGAAGACTCCAAACAAATACAACAATGATAATAACACATGCTTTTTCCCAATGAAATTTACTAAACATTATATACATCTCTATTTTCTTTCAGCCTAACCGGTAAACAAGCGCCCATGCGTCCTCCAGGCCAGGAATGGTCCGGAGAAGCCACCCGTAACCAAGGCCTGGCCGTGGAAGAGACCAGAGTTGACGTCACTATTGGGGAGAATGACAACGCAGCTGACGCCAAGTCGCTCAGGAAGGAGAGGCCCGTTTGGATGGTGGAGAGCACTATCGTTACTAATGATCAGGTAATAATTAACTATATTAATTTTAAGGTTACTTACTACGATGTAGGCTTAGAATAAACCTACCGTTCCTCGGTCAGCGTGCCCTAAAAGGTAACTTATCCCAGCGACATCCGTTTGGTGATAGGACCCTTTCTGGGTTGGCCTGGCTAGCGACCTCCCTTTATACAGGGTGTTTGGTAGAGGGTCCGACAAAATAAGTGAGCGTGCTCAGGAAGCCATTTGGAGAATACAAGCTGGAGGCTTTTATAGTACGAGCCTAAAGCGCAATACACACTGAGCCCGCTGGCCCACCGGCATATGTCGGCGCCTTATGCCGGCTGGCTATATAAAAAATGTCATGTCGCCAACATGCACCCGTGTTGCCTGAAAACATGTAGCATGTGATAAGCGCTCAGTTTCCTGGCATACCCCGCCGACAAACTTTTCTGAGTTGCAATGAGTGAAGCCGCCAAGTTTGGGTTAGACAGCAGTTATTTAACTGCAGTTTCAATTCAATTCAAATTTCTAGCCTCGTTTCATAGTACCTATTTGCTTCTACATACATTGAACTTATGTGTTCACGCCTGTATCCCTTATTGGATAGGCAGAACACCAGAGGCTATAAAACCATCTGATGTCACGTTTGACAAAATTTGGAGGTATTATAATGATGGAGAGATACTATTTCAGTTACAGGAGGTCAGCCTAGCGCCCACAAAAACGTCAAAAAACTCTGTCCCTAAACCTCTGCTTTTAGTTACGTATAAACAGTGCCCTTACCGTAGTCAAGACCAATATTTTCTTTGATGTTATAGCTTAGAAGGTTTAAGTTTACTCAGCGATATTGTGGTTTAAGTTGGTCCCTAATTAAAGTCTGTGTCTGTAATTACCTGTAATATAAAATCTTATAGGTAACATCAAAGATTCGTATTCCGAGGGTTTATTGCTAATGAAAAATAAAACTTTGCATTTTATGTATCGACATCTCAGAAAGAGGTTGCTAGCATTTGGCCGGTGAATCCTTCGGTCGCAGTGAAGCTATGAAAAATCTTAACATTAGCTATTTATATAAATTCTCGTTATTATAAATATTTAATACTTAATTACAGAGCGATAGTGTGCATTCATCAGACGCTGCACTCGAGAAGGCCGCCAGTAATGCAAGCAATTCTAAATCTTCTTCCAAGGACAAGAACGACGATATTCTATCGGTGCTGCTGCAGCATGAGAAACAAAACACTGGTGGTAAGGATGAAATCAATGCAATCATTCTGAAATGCTTTCTTTGCTAGATATCAACATTTTGAGGTTAAGTTGTTTTACAAATGTAAACCTTTTTCATAATGGTAACCAACAAAACAATTGTGGTTTCTTAAAGAAGTATTATAATACTATGTATATCATAGATGTGCCCACGACTGAAAGTCGTGCTTTTATACAAGGTGACTATACTAGAGGGTCACTTTTAAAATTCAAGGACGTGATAGTTTGAGATCATACATGAAGACAAAAAGCATAATAAAAAAACAATATTAATTATTTACTGAGTAAACTTAACCGAAAGTTAAGGAATTGATTACGCAACGCATGGTTACGCTAGCATTGGCAGTGATCCGCATGCCGGGTCACGTGCCGCGATCGACTCAGTTGTATGTAAAGTAAATAGTAACATAGTAGTATTTATTTATAGGGAATTCTAGTGAAAGATTAAATACCTACTTTTATTACATAACTATGATCAGAATCGACTACAGAGCAGGGACCGGAACCGCTTACCCTTAAAGAGGTTTTTGATTGGGTTTTTCATAGACTTGTCTTAAAAAACCCTATCAATTTGGTAACCGTATCGAACACTTACCCTAATTTAAGGCTTACCATATCAATAGAGTTAGCTTCATGTAGGCAGTAAGCCTATCGAAAACCCTATTGAAGGTTACCGATTCAATAGGGTTTTAAAACCTGCAGGCAAATTTAATCTCGAAGAGTATCAAATTATCAAAAATATCACCATCTATTCAATCTCGCACTTCGAATTATACTTCCGAATTCAACAGCATGCGCGGAAAAGAGATAGAAATAGGCAACCCTATCACAGGGTAAGCGCATCCGAAAGTAGTTAACTTTATTCAAAGTGTTACCACGTCGATAGGCTTACCATATCAATAGGCTTAATCAAATAAAGGGGTTTTCCGGTCCCTGGTACAGAGTGCTCATCTTCAGTATCTAAAATTTGTCACCAGTCACCCTGTACATAGATCCTTTAGCAGCTAGACTAAAGTTGCAGCGTCATCAACACTAGGTGTTTGTGTAGCGGGCTGTGAAAAATCCGTGACGGACTTTTCTGTCTGTCACGGATTTTTCACTCGTTTTTCACTTTTTTGAGACTCCTAATCTCACATCGCATAGGTATCATTTAATTTTCAGTCTGCAGAACTATAGGGACTTGCGATGTATATTATCATTTGCTGATGAAGCGCTGCGGTCTATAAGAGTTACATTTTTTGTGCGCCGTACCTTTAGCCTTTAGTTCGGATACATTACTGCACATACTTTCTATTATATTTCTTTCGTCTGGCACTACATGATGTACTACAAAATATAATGACACATTACACTATTATCTTTTTAGGTAACCCGACAGCAAACGCGTTGAAGGGCATTGAACCAGAAAGCTCTGATTCAAGCGACAACGAGTCCAAAGACCCGTACAAGCTTAAAGACGAGATGGCAGCAGTCGGTAAGAGCATATGTTTTTCCATTAGGGTGTTTTATTTTAATTAGGGTGTGGTAATAACAGTCGATCGATGGTAGAATAGATTAGTCGACGTAGATCGATAGATTTTACTAGGCCAATCCGATCAGAAAAATCCAATCGACTTCGTCGGTCGTCCGTCGAATGATTGGTGTGGTAACACCCTTATAGACAACTGAAAAATCACTCTCTAAAGAGTATGAGAAAACACGAGAAAAAAATTGTAGCTAATTAGATAGTAGCTGTTACTTATGAATCGCGTTTAAAACAATTTGTACGTAATAATATACGAACGTTTGACATGTTTATCGTGAGTAAGTATATAAAATTTAAAATTGACTATTCTTCATTCCTTACATTTATAAATAATCAACATAAAAACAATGGTATAAGTATATAAGTATTTTAATACCTACATTAAAATACTTATATTTAAACAATGGGATCGTAAATCACTATGGTTTTAAGAGCTATAAACATGAAATGTTATATTTGCACAATTGTATAAATGTCAAATATTGGTTGCGTTATTTGATATATAAGTAGGTAGGTACTAATGACAAAAAAGTTAGATCAATTCTTCAATATTTAAACTATTCTTCCAGAATTGGCAGAGTTCAAAAGTCATAATATGAATAGATATCAATAAACACCATTAATTATTTATAATTATTGTTTATTCCTTTTTCTACTACCAATTCGACACAATTTGAGATAATAATTTCAAATTTACTTAATTTCATTATGGGCTGGTTTTTCAATCGTCGGATAAAAGTTACCTGACAAATAAAGTAATGCTCGGCGGAGTTATGTTGTTTTACGATTTTTATAATTTTATGACAATTATAAAGAATGACAATAACCTTGAGCCGAGCTTGAATCTGTCGAGTACCTAATACTTAATTAATTAACTAAGTTTTATTTATCCGACTTATCAAATTCGTCTATAAACTGCCTACGTTTTAAATTGTGATTTATGCCTAGTTTTTATGCTAGAAATTTAAATCCAAATTTTCGTTTATATTTGAGGCATTCGATAAAATTCAGTTATCAAGCCTTATTTACCTACTATAGTGAAACCAGGCGCGGTCGCAGATTGAAATTTTGTTGGGGGTCACAACTAAATTTTTAATCACAAGTATCTTTTTCTAGCTTCTACTCTTTTAAAGATTCGTGATTATGGGGGGGTCATGTCCCCTGTGACTCCCCTCCTTGCACCGCGCCTGAGTGAATTGTTTAAAAATATATTTTATTTACCTACTAGAATTTTCGGCATCTTAATTTATTAAATTTAATTTTTTTTAACTTATTTAATTTCAGACGAAATGGAAAGTGAAGATTCTGAGTCAGATGACAATGCTCCAACGGTGATGGTGAACGGTAGAACTGTACCCCTCACAAGTATTGACGATGACTTGATAGCTCAAATGACACCGACGGAGAAAGAAACTTACATTCAAATATACCAGGAACATTACAGTCACATGTATGATTGAAGTTAATTAGTTGTTAAGTGCAACCTTTTTTGAATAAAGAATAAGAAATAATGTTGAATGTTTTTGTGGCCGAGCGCCTAAGTGTATATAAAGGGATTCGTAGATTTTTATCTAGGCATAGTCAAAAATTTTAATTTGGGATTGTTCCGAGTAGACCGTTTAAATGTAAACCTGAAATTGCGGCATTTTGAAAATGAATTAAAAATATAGTTCAACCCACTTACAAAGTTTGAAACCTAAATAAACTAGTAAAAGCAATAACTTGATAAGATACCGAGTTTAATGTTTCATACAGACAAATGAAGTTGACGACAATACTTTCTCTTACTGTTCGAAAACAAAAAATCTTTAGCGAAATCGTCTGATTCACACCGCGAGAGCCACAAACTTTTGTGCAGGTGGAGACGTGTGGAGCACGTGTCGTAGTCGTAGATACATATGTAAACATTGTTTGTGTTGGAAAATATTGGCAATGACACTTGCCGCGTGGTACTTTTGTCCCCGGTCTACCCTACTAATGACAAAAAAGCTAGTACGGTACAATGTTGCCCAGCTAAGCTATGTACAGAAAGCTGCAGATCAAGCGTTCCAAACCTGTCAAAAATTTTGAGTGAATCTGAACTCTTATGACATAAGAGTTCAGATTCACTCATAATTTGTAGGTATGTTCTTACCTATCTACATGACGCTAAGGTACCTACCCAAATCACAAAAGGTTTTTTGCGCATAATTCTGTTCTTAGTTTCGCAAAAATTAAAAACATTGATTCATCATGTTATCTCTAAGGCAATCATTGTATTTATATTTTTACACATACTCAGAAAAGACTAGTTTATGTACACAAGGCAGCATTATTTGTCAAGCGTTACAAATCTGTCAAATTTCCCTAACCAATTTTTAACGTAATGTCGAGGGCATAGAGTTCGGATTCAACTACAATTTTTTGACAGGTTGGCAAAGCTTGATCTCCAACCTTCTGTACCACGTAACGTCAAAAATCGACATTTTGGAAGCTAAGGTAGTGTTTCCCAAACCCATGAAAACTACAGATTGTTGGAAGGGTTTGTAGTAAATATTGATAACAGCGTTATAAATATTGATAGCGTGAAGTAGGGCATTCACCGTCATCGGTGCCTATTTAGCTGAAGTAGAAGATATCGTTACAATGGTTATAATAATTTTTTTTTTAAATTTTTTATATTTGGGCATTGATGAGTAAATTAAAGGTGTTCCACGGAGTTCACCTTCTTACAAATGTCCTATCTCCAAATACATGTAGGTATGGACATGAAGCACTGTGTTTTGCGGACATATTTCACAATGTACTCCCTTTTCTCAACAGAGCAGGTACCTATACGGAGTTGATTTGTAGTCACCAGCCAAATTTAAATGTTTGTTTCTTTGATACGATGTAAACGTACCTGCATATTTATAATAAAACGTAGAAATATGTAACCATAAACTTTTCAAAAAATAGTCACTGTTGATGAACATACCTACTACGAAGCGCCATTTCATTGATAATACTACGACGTAGTATTACAAGATGTTTTGTAGTAGCGCGTAGTTGCCTTTATATTAATGGTAATTTAGAATGACCATGGTTTGCTCAATATGTTAGCGGATATATTTATTTTTTTGTAGAAAATTAATATACTTTTTTTGAACAAATCGTTTCTATAAATGATACAAGACTTATTGTGTAAAAAAAATTTGGCCGGTGACTACAAATCGACCATGTATATATCTTGTCACTGGCTGTGGGTATGTATTCCAAATCAAAGGCCAAATTAAACTTCATAAAACTTTATTTTCAAACAACAAATAAATAAATTACAAAAATATAGGTTTGCCTTATTTAAGTAAAGGGTATGAAAATTATGCACAATCGATGTACAGAAGCCTACACATCAAGCGCTACAAATTAAAAAACTAAAAAATTTTACTTGAATTTGAACTCTATGCCCTCGACATTAAGTTAAAATTGGTTGGGGAAAATTTACAGGTAATGTAACGCTTGATCTGCTGGCTTCTGTACCTACGTAATTAAAACTTAATGGAATCACAATATTATGAATTTTAGTACAGGACCATATTGTGACCAAAAACGTTTCTCCATGCCAGAATGGCGACTAACGACAACCCAATAAGGTTAAATCGTTATTCTTATACATTTTTATAATTTTAAGTTTAATAAAAAGAACACAATCTTTATTGGATAGTTTTAATTTGACACAGTTAATATCTACAGGAAAAAACTTGCATGAATTGCAGTACCTATTATAGCCCTAACGATTGAAGTAGGTATAACGTGGCTTCAGGATTGATTTATACAAATACGTATCTACTGATTAATATATTCAATTTCCAAATTCATTATAATAATCTATACTGCTGACATAGTATAGACCGATATGACAACGGATAAATCTTTCAGGTAACTCAGGTTATTTAAAATAACTAAAACTCCTAGCAACATTATATCTGAGCCGAATATACTAACTAGTTTATCCTTAATAAATCAGCGTAGCTACGTCATCATATTTGGGTAAGTGTTGGAAACCAATGAAAATAATACAGCATGTCTTGAGTATCATGATATAAATACGTAATTATATGCGACAGCTCAGTAAGGTAAGAAGTACCATAATACCTTAATTTAAAATTACAATAATTTGACATATTAACAATTGCCAGCTAGGCTACAGCTTGCAAATGCGTTTCTTGCGTTTCAAAAAATAATAAAGTTATCGTAAGCCCCTATTCAAAGAAATGAGCGGTCAGCAAAAAAGTCTCACCCAACAAAATATACAAATATTTCAATTATAAATTAACCATACGAATAAATTGAAATAATTATTTCACGTGTTAGCATCGACCGTTTAAAATCAGGTACAACACATTTGAAGAAGGTAATATCATACCGAAAAACACGAAATGTCGATTTGTACTGATTTCATACAATTTGAAGATTATAGGGAATACTTGCAAATCCAATATTTTATGTCAAAAAATATTTGCATAAAACTTACAAAAAAATGAATTCAAAGGGTCTGCATCAGTCCAGTACAGTTAGCATCATCAACATGTTTAGTTAAAACTATTTTAAGAAATGTATTTATGGGCAAAGGGCCGTTTCAAAGCAACATTGGAAGACTAAGGTCTAAATAAGGTAGTACTTATTCATAAAACTATCGCATAATACTGATATATTTGTACGGAGTGTTTTGTAGTTGAATGCAAATATCAGGGTGCTAATGTTAATGGGTTTTGTTTCAGCATTGATAGGTGACGTAAAGTAATAATAATTATATGGCTCAATTCAATGTACAAAAGTTATGAATTTTTGATTTATTTATTTAAACTATTTTTGAAGTTATTTTTAATTTTTAGCTTACATACCTACCATATAAGCCATACAAGACTTCTAAAATAAAAGACACATAATTTCAAAATTGAATTCGGCCATGTAATTAATAATAAAGGTCATCTTTTTGTGCTATCTTTCGACGCTGAAACGATGCTCATGTCATCATCACACACACACACACACACGTTTGATGTATATTATTAAATTACAGGCAAAGCAACAATCTTTATGGCCAAAACATGAAGTCAAAATAAAAAAACTCTTACAATTAACATATCGAACTAAACATTGAAGTTATAACAAAAATATTACCTTCAATTTGCAGAGACAAAGACAATACTTAGACTAACTAAACGATTGCAATAAATTACTAAATGTATTACTTAAAAAGTACTGCGCCCTTTATCACAAATCTTCTTTGATGACTACAGAACAATGAACAATTAATTAAAATTATTTTGTATTTAGCTATTAGCTATTTTACTCTATGGTTCATACAAATAAATAGACTAGGTAATAAAACCTCATGAATACAAATGGTTCAAAGGAAATAAATATATTAATAATTGCACCTTAAGTACAATACATACTTAAGTTTAATACAAAAGTACAACATATAAACAAGGCACCACTCGATGCAATCATTAAATCTCGCTTTCACGTTTCTACATTCCTTATCATAAAATGTATACAGGGTGTCTGTGTTAAGATTGAGTATCGTTTCAGGGTAGGCAGGTGGCATAAATAGATGAAAAGTTATATTAATTTATAAGAAAAAAGTTTTCAATTTTGAATTTATTTCGTCTAAATATTTTTTACACAACAGTAGGTACAGTTTATATTTTTATACAAGACACATGATGCCCAAACGAAATTGAATTCGATTTTTGAATTTCAGTAAGAAAAAAACAAAGAAACATTGAATTGAGCAGCATTATTATTATTAATTTCATCTTTTTGTGTTACCTACCAACTCTGAAACGTTGCTCAGTCTTAACACAAAAACTTTCCACTATTTTTTATTATTTTTAAATGGCATGCTGCGTGCCAAACTTTCGGAAATCTTGTTTACTTTTTATTGCATGAGATTGTGTCACATTGTTAGAGGATAATACGTCATATGTTTAGGTTTCATGTCAAAACAAACCAAGGTTCTTCTTTTGCATATAGATTCCATTTTTAAATTTATAACATAATTTATATAAATTTATACATATATAAATGAATTGCTGTATATATACAAATATGTATATATAGTAACTAGCCTTGTAAGCATTAGCTTTTTTTAGGAACTAGAAAAAGGATAAAACTTATACATCCTCTCCGAGACCGAATGCAAACATAAAATTAAATACCTTTATGGCCGGGATTCATCGTGTTCATTCGAGATCACGATGTGTGCAAACACACCGAAATGTCGAGTTATAATATGAAATATATACGCGATAATATCTGGTTATAAAGCATTTAATGTTATTCGTGAAAATTAAATATTATCTAAATTATACAAACACTTAATTGCGCGACGATCTTTTTTTAACAGTGACTAAATACGCGTTAGACCTGAATCTCACCTGATAAGAAGTGCAGACGAATGTAACAGCCTACAAGTTCAGGAAGACTGGGATCACCGTTGTCTCTGGGAACGTCCTAATAGAACGCGAGAACGCAATCGTCGCGCGATTAAGGGTGTTAACAAACCAATCGATCGATCGTTGATGGATGGTAGAATGGACTAGTCGACGTTGATCGAGCTGCAGGGCTATTCTGCAAAACAACAGCGTCGAGTTCATCGATGCTACAGCGACGAGTGACAAATTGGTATTCACTTATTCATAAAACGACACCAGCGCTCGTCCCTGATGACGGCGTGAGTAAGAACTGTTATTCATCGAACTGTATGACAATTTTCTTTAGGTTTTGGTATTCATAAATTTAAAATCTGTGAGCTTCACAACGAAATCTTTGTAATCTCGAGCACAGCGCTGATATTTTAGTTACGCAAAAAGCCCTGCTGATGGAATATAGTCGAGGTTACTCGATCAACGTCGACCAACCATCGACCGATTGGTTAATCGAACGGTATTCGTCGATCAATTAAAGCTACCAGACCAGTCACCCGACTTCGATTGAAGTCGATCAATTGGTCTGGTAACAACTAAAACAACGCGAGAGTGCCGAATGTTCTGTGGCGGATACGTTCGACTGAAAATCGCGCGAAATCGCGATGTTCGCGTTCTATTAAGAACGATGCCTTAGCCAGATAGAGCTACCTCAGCACCACAACAGTCATCAACATTAGCTTAGTCTAGTCTAGATGCTTGCCCCACTTTTCCCAGTACTCTTCAGTCTGCATTTCCATGATACGAGACAAGCAACGATCGCATGCGAACATTTCTTCTTCGCCAGTAAAAATTGCTGCTTTAGCGTCTTCCTGCGAACAATCATACAAAAGATGATAAATTCGCAAAGAAAATATGGTGAAAAAATTACGGTGTTACTTGATAAGTATTGTAGAAGTATTTAAAAAAAAAAAAAGGATTAAGATTTAAGTCTGTATCATGAAAGCTCATTTAAGCGTTGATCATGATTACCTAATAGATTCGTTGTCAAATTCTCTATAGAAATTCTTAAGAAATTGTCGCTCACTATATTTATTTTCTATCTTAATAAAAAAATAAAGCGGGGTATCCTGACACAGGTAATTTATACTTAAAAGGATGCCCCAACAACCTGTAAATTAGTATAAATTATTTGCGAATAAATGAATTTATTTATTTATTATATTTATAGCGAACTTTTATAAAATCTATACTAGACTTCAAATCTGATTCAGCTTCAAATAATACGAGCTTAGCTTGGAACCAAAAGCTTTTAAAACTCGGATTTTATCCTTGCACTTAAGCAATACAAACAACATTACCTACAGGCAAAGGTTTGAGTCCTCGCCTGCGCCAAAGGTCCTAAGTTCGATAACCTACCGGGCTGTTTTTCTATACTGGTTTGATTATGGTCCTATAATACAAGCTTTAGGTACTATATGGCACTGCAGAACTTCGCAACATCAGGTGAACCCAATTGGCTTTTTCAGGAACTAGTATTAAAAAAACAATTTCACTTACGGAGTCCTTCGTTATTGCCAAATCATCCATCAAAGCTCGGTCATGATCAGGCACTCCATGAATTTCATCATCGCCTTTTTTCATTAAGTCCTTAGGTTCCGCATCTGCAGCTATAACTACCTAAAACATAAATAAAAAGTATATACAGGATTACTTTGTAGTCACCGGCAATTTTTTTTACACAATAAGTATCATTTAAAGAAACGATTTTTGCAAGAAAAAGGTATGTATTTTTTTAACAAGAAAATTAATATATTCGATAACATACTAAGCAAAGCATGGTCACTCTAAACTATGAATTAATACATTATAAAGACGAAATCGCGCTACACCATCTTACCATCTTGTAGTACTAACAATGAATCGCCGCGTCGTCGTAGTAGCTGTGTTCATCAACAGCGACTATTTGTAAAAGAGTTTGTGGTGCCGTATTTTTATTTTTTTCTACTGAGCGTAACTAAAATAAATATGCATTAAGGACTAAAAAACAACCCTGTATAATGGCCACTGTTGATGTGACGTCAGAATAACGACGACGCTTCTAATTCTCAGTACCTTTAACCATCAAACTAAATAAGTATGCAAAATGAACTGGCTGACGTCACTCGAACGTTTATGCGACAAGGTTCCAGCGCGATACCAACTTACAGGGATTATGCAATGGTCCGTAATTTTAAAATAAACAATATTTTAAGTTAAATTTGATTTGTTCCTGTATAAAATATTTAGAGTAAAGTTAGACTTGTCTATGAAGTGTTCGCAAACTGCAGATTTGTCGGTCTTATATGAAGCTATGTGTGGTCTTACTTATTAGTATATTAAGGCCCACAGTCGCAGTCAATTTTATAGTCACCTGAATCTTAAAAAATAATCCTTGATAACTGCACAAAAAAATCAAGCATTCCTTTATTCTATAAATAAGCCACAATACATAATTCCATACCATTATTTATGGTTTAAATTTGTGAAAATTGTATAGAGGAAAAAATAATAACTAGGATGATCAGGGGAGCCAAAACACTAGTTTCAATGGACAACCGCCATGGGACCCTATACTTCAAAATATTTATGCCACTAAGTAAGACCTGAATAAATCTCAATGAATGTCAGCTCGTTTTGTGTTAATGCTAAACGCTCTTATTAGACTGACAAACAAGTTGGTGGTGGCGATTTATGGCTTCGTGACTGTACTTCGCAACCTTGGAAGTCTTTTCAAATCAATATTTTTATCAACTTCGTTGACAAAAACCATGATGTTTCGTGAAGTTGAATAGCCTGTAACGAGTCCTGAGAACAACTGTAACTAGTCTGCGGGGCTAGCATGCGACCATCGACGATTATAAATCGATTTTATATCTATATTTTCTTAAAATATGGCACTTAAGAGTTTTTTTTTTAGAATAGGTATGGCAGCTTTGGTTTGTGGGCTTAATCATGGTATCGAATCGAGTAACTCTATCTATTATGATGCACATGTTAGCTAACTTGACAGGATATAATAATTCGGTAATATTTATCTTGTCTATTTGAGACTTTATCCATGGTCGCTTGCTAGCTCTGCTGGTCTTATCCGAAGATAACCACGAACATAGAGATAGCTTGACTTAAGTTCCTATGTCCCCTAGTTGGGGCAGAGGGCTTCCACAGTGCTTCGCCATCCCGCTCGGTCTTGAGCTTCGCGCTTCATTTCGCTCCAGGTCTTCCCTATCTTCGTCGCTTCTGTGATGATCGTCCGCCTCCAGGTCTGTTTTGGGCGGCTACGCTTAAGCTTTCCTTGGGGATTCCATTCTAAGGCTTGCCTCGGTATGTGGTCAGGGTCCCTTCGCAGAGTGTGGCCGATCCAGTTCCACTTGCGGCGTTTGATTTGGTGGTCAATCGGAGTCTCACCACAGCGATCCCACAGTTCAATATTGGAGATTTTCTCGGGCCAGTAAACTCCGAGAATACGACGAAGACAGCGGTTGATGACGACCTGTAGCCGGTGCGAGATGTCTTTGGTAACCTTCCACGTCTCGCATCCGTACAGCAACACGGGTTTGACGTTGGACCGGAATATCTTGAGCTTAACTCTCCTGGTCAGTTGCCGCGATTGCCATAAGGGGCGGAGCTGTGCGAAGGTTGCTCTTGCCTTGGCGATTCTGGAAGTTATGTCCTCTTCGGTCCCTCCAGTTTCCGACACAACACTACCGAGTTATGGGAATTTGTGGACTCTCTCCACATCCTCTGTGCCAATACGCAACGGCAAGGAGCTCGTAGAGATAGCAGTTCCCTCTTATTAAATGTAGAAATAGTTATTCCTTTTATTTGAAGATTATTAATATACACCGTTTTTGAAATAAAGATACTTATTTTTATCTCAAAAGATTTACTAATACTTAATAAACTTACCCGCACTCTATTATCGTATAACGTATCCATAAGAGTGATAAATCTTCTTAACTGGGATCGATGCCTTTGTATAGTCAGTTGCGGCAGCTCCCGAATGAACACAGTGTGAAAGGTTTTAGATATGACGAGATAATCACTAGCACCTAAAGGCTGTAAACAAAAAGATTACACTGAAGGTATGTTTTTGAATAAGAAAACTTATGTCCTTTGCTTATAATTTCACCAGATGGAAAGTGAAAGACGAACATATATATGCATTAGGAAACTTCTCTGCTTTTTAAAATACCGAGATTTCGAAAACTTTGTTACTCATCGAACCAACTGAATTGAACCCAAACTGAACCCATTTTGCTGAAAATTCGTTTGAACCTGACAAACTTGTAAGGTCTATCGCGTATAATGCACTTATGAGTTTTTAGATACTGTACGAATTCTGTACTCACTAAATGTCAGTGTCGAATGAAATAATAACAAGTTCGTCACCAAGGAAACCTATCGTCAAGCAAATTTCGACCTACTAGCATTTAGACGATTTGCCAAAATGAGCTCGTTGTGGGCCATGATTCAGTTGGTTTGATAGTACCTATGTGACGTAAAAAGTTTAGTCTGTTGTACATAAAGACTTAGGCTCGTATATTTATTTATTCTTCGTTGTACACATAGATTTAGAAATATTTTTAATAATTTTATAGGTACAGAGCACAATAATTGTTATCAGGTTATTATTATCAGGCGGCCTTATTATCGAAAGACGATCTCTCCAGGCAACCTTGTATAATGAAAGCTGATTCAGATCAGAACTACATTTTATTACCTATAGATTTTTCGACAGTTCTCTATGTAGATACATTTGACAACGAATCAATTCTTCATATCATTAACATTGGAATGCCGCCCACATTCGCTAGGCCGCTTTTAAAAAATAAATTTCAACTTAGGTAGCTAAAACTTGTCGATAATAACGCATCTTTTAAAAGCACAGACAATATTTTCTAATTTAGTAAGTATAAGTTTATAAAACTTACTGATAATAGTAAAATAATTGCAAAATTACGTGGATTCAAATATATTTACTCACTCTATCACAAAGTTCAACAAATGTTGAATCCAGAACTCTACCACAGGCTTTTGCGAATTTCACATTTCGGCCCATAATGTTGATGACTCTAGATCTCACCGTGTCATTTTCTTTTGACACCAGAAACTTAAATAAATTATCTACTTCGTTGTTCTCCGGGGTAATTTCATTGTTTCTAGAAAAATACAAAATCATATTAAACTACTTCATGACAAACAAACATAAAGCAAAGCCATAAAAACATTGTCTTATAGGGTCATATTGTGCTAGGTGTATATGACATCAATGTCGCACGAGGCCAACAGGTATCAGTTTCCTTATAATTTGACGCCACAAGTTCAATTCAATTTTATTTATTTATTTCTTCCACAATAATATAGAATCGCAATCTAGTATTGCAGGCGATCAATGATAAGTAGGTAACTTTTTAACTAACCTAACTTTTTTCGGAATAGTAAGTAAGTACTAGGTTCGATAATAAACTGCATAGTTAAGATAAAAGGAAATAACCCACATTAGACTGTAAGGGGAAGGTCAAAAATGGCATCACAAAAATCGGTTTCCGCGAACCATGTTAACGATAAATTCAAAAGTGTGTTGTTTCATACAAAGATAAGATTAGCGTATCAAATAAATGTATATGTTATAAATATGCATATAAAAGACTGCTATTTATTGCCATAGATATCGTTTTAGCCGACTTAAGGAATCCAGATATTCCAGGCAAAGGCATATTTTCTCGTCAAACGTTACATTAACGTTATCACTGACGAATGTAGACAAAATTACTGAATTGTAGCCATAAACTAAATCCCGCACAGCTATTAAAAATTTTTATTGCAAGTTACCCCAACGCAGGTTGTACTATTAATTTGCTTATTTTTTAAAATATATTTTGAAAATATAAGCACCTAAGTTTTGTTATACAAGATTATTAGTTTCTATTTAGTATTTTTTACAAAAAAAAAGAATGCAACGTTTGTCTTCGATGTCACTTGGTAGAAAGTGACAACCACACGCGCCTGCTCAGCGCATGCCACGCGCGTTATCATTCTTTTTGAAATACGAGTCCCATTCTACACACTCAATATCTCAAATTGCAATTATTAAAGTCCACCCGGTTCGCGCCACGTGTGCCCGCCTCGCGCCCAACCCGCGCATTAATGTGTTAAATAAAACTCAAATACGCGACTTAAGGTGTAGTTACGTCTATCCACGAGAAACCTATTGGATCAACAATGCAACTACACAAAATTTATTATTAAAACAGAAGAAAAGATCGTTATTGAGTATTTTGCAAATAAAACTGTTTTACAGAAAACAGCTATAACTTAGCGGTAATTAAACGACATATTCGACAATCAACCACATTTCTTTACGAGCATTGAATTTTAAAGATGCAATAACGACTCAAATTGTCTCGTATAAATGTGAAGATAAATCTTTGTAAATTAGATCTTTTCCTTTGAATATTATTACATGTTCAGTTGACAATTGAATTGGCACTAACTTTATTTCCTTCATTACCTACTGTTATTACTGGATTTACTAATTCTCTTTTAATTCATATAGAAAACATTCAATTATTGAAAAAAATATAAAGCTTAGTTTTTTTAATATTTAATATTTCTGACATTCACACAACATTATCTAGCCCAAATTAAGTTTCTTAAAGAACTTGTGCTATGGATACTAGATAACTGATAGACTTAAGAAATATATAAACATACATATTGAATAAATACATATTTTTATTAGAATAAACTTAAATAAACATATAAACATCCATGACTTGACGGCTAATATCTGTGTTCATCACACAAATATCCGCCGTCGCCGGGATTCGAACCCAAGACCTTTGGCATAGAAGGCAATGTATATTACCGCTACACCAGCCCGTCGTCTGGTGTTACATACGTGTTCAAACCACCAGTTTACATATTGATTTTGAAACATATCCAAGTTTTTTTCCTAATGTAGCCAAATATACTGTTGTTAGCATGCTGAATGTTTTCTATATGAATTAAAAGAGAATTAGTAAATCCAGTAATAACAGTAATGAAGGAAATAAAACAAAGTTAGTGCCAAGTCAATTGTCAATTGATACAGTGGATTGCGATTTACGGTAAACTTAGGGAGACTTTCTAGATCAATTAATCACTTAACCATTACTTGCTTTTATTTGTGAATCTGTGAATTTTATGTACTTTAATAAATAATAAATAGATGTCCAGTCGAGAAGTCGAAACAAAAAACTAGCAATGCCGGTGAACCCGCCAAGCAGTTTCATAGAAAGTGTATGCGCATCCTTTAATTCATTTGAAATTTGTCTGTGACGATATGACGAGAATATTAGACTGAAGTTACTTTTTTTTATATCTCTCAAAATAATTTATCTTTAGGTAGAGCACAACTTATGTAATAGTTTTCTACAGTTATAGAAACATTCGCCAGCGAGAATCGAACCCGCGCGGTCGTGCAGGGCGTCAATCTCACAACCGAAATTTTGGTCTAGCTCTAATAGCCCTTATAATTTTTATATACTTACAAAAAATATTTACTATATTTATTGCCACTTCCTCTTAATCTATAGTCTATTCCAGAATCAAGCTGCGCAACCTCACAATGAGCTTTAAGAACTGGGATAAAAGGTATAAAATTGGATCTCTGTAAGCCATTTTTATATAAATCATCTGGTTTTCGATTGCTAGTAGCTATAACAACACATCCATTGTCAAACAGTTGAGTAAATAGTCTTTTTAATATCATTGCATCTCCAATATCTGTGACCTGAATGAAACAATACAGATAATGTTAAAAGTTTGAATAAAGTTTAACTTAAAATTATCATTTTAAGTTGAATAAAGTCTTCCTAGTGTGCAGATGAATAGGAAATAAGTTTTGGGTATGGTATAATCATAGTGGTGAGAGGACTTGTCAGCCTAAACCCTGTGTTACGGGGTCTAGCTGCTTCCAGGGTGCGCCGCAGGGAGGCACATTTCATGGTCTAATAATGAGGATATTTTACACATGTATCTCTAAATAATAATATAGAGTTATCTTATGATTTTATCTATTTATTGTCACACCCATTTTTAAATACTTATTTCTAAGGCAGAATTAAAGAGTATGGAAAAGGTTTCATGTTTTCAACACTACATTTTACTGAAAGTTTCATATAAGGTACTAACAAAATAAAAACACACTTATTGTTTTATTTGTATCTAACATATAAACATATATATCAACTTTTGATTCAACTCACTACTTAATAAACAATATGAATAAGTGCATATTTACATTAGAACATATAAGTCAATGACTTATCTTGAATATAATTTTGAGCAGTATGCTTTTCTATATTACTCAAGTACCTATGTCAGATTTTATGATTTGAAACACTATCTATAATTACTTGGACGTTCCACTTAAACCTCAAAAAATCACCTAAAGCAAAGACAAATAAGTATATGCAGACTTAAAACATTTAAACAGCAGGGATTGAACCCACATCCTCTTTAAGCACATACCCACCATTGACTTATACCTTGGCAAATAATTGAATGCAATAAACTGACAGCTCTAAATGTTGAAAAGAAAATATATTTACCAGTTAAAATCTTTGTAGTGTAAGGTACCTACTGAATGAGAATGATTGAAATTGCTTTTTCATTCGTCTAGAATAAAAATTTAAAAAATATATTACATAAATTTGTCATCAATCATTCATTCACTTAAACCCCATAACTTTTTTTTTGTTCCCTAACATGGGCGTCATTTTACATTCATTTTACACTGGATTATCATTTTACAGCATTGACTTATTTGCCACAGTTTAGTTTTATTTAAAAAGTTATTTATACCTATTATTATTAAGTTGCCCTAGCATGTGAGAATATTTCTTGTGTTTACTTATTAGCATACCTGGAATTCATCAAAACATATTAACCATGATTCTTGAGTGATGTCAGCAGCAACAGGTGGTATTGGGTCAAAGGGCTTCCCCTCATTTCGAAAAGAACTTGCTCCTTTTCCTGATTTAATTTTAAGTTCGTGTATTCTAGCATGTATATTCAGCATGAATGAATTAAAGTGTACTCTGAGCTTCTCTTTTATCTAAAACATTAAGAAGCTGATTAAACATTTGAAATAAGTAAATAAAAAATAATAAGAGTTTTTTATTAAATTCACCATATAAGGTACCATAATAAGGATAATTTTTGAAAATAGTTTGTTTTGAATAAGATTTAGAATATCAATTCAAAGTCTTTTACTTACTGGTATAGTATCATAAAATAAGTCCATCAACATTGTTTTTCCACCACCTACACTCCCATAAATATATAAACCTTTCGGTGCAATAATTTTTTGTGGTTCACTTCTTTTGAAGAAGTTAAATAGCGCACTTCCACCTTGGGGCTTTAATACAGGTCTTTCGTATGACACTACTTCATCATACACTTGCTGCAAATGTTTTACAACTTCTTCTTGATGTGTATCTTTATTCAAAACACCACTAGACACTTGTTGAGAGTATAAATTCCAAGGTCCATCATTACAATAATTAGTACATGAAAGATTTTCTTGAACTTTTGAGGATAATAACCTTATACATTGGTTACAACGTATCCAATTGTATTTTACAAGAGAAGAGATGTGAAAACATGAACTTGGTGTACACATGATAGTCATTTTTAACAGCTGATTCAAAACAACAAATTATCATTATATAACTGGAAGAATTGTTATTAAAATTATTTATATGTCAAGATCAATGTCAAGGTGCAGTGAAACTGTCTATCCCGTACACAAATAATTACTATTACTCTATTTTTTTTATAAATATTAATTTAATATATTTAAAATTCATTTACCTAAACCTAAACAAACAACTACTTCAAAGCCTACGAATTAAACTATGAATGAATCTGGCGGGGCACAGTTTCATAGACATAGAGAATTTCAAAGTAACCAGCGACGCAAGTGGAAGTCGGAAGAACTAAAACGTTCAATCATTCAATCATTCAACAACTGGACTCCATTTTGAATTTTGATACTTACTATCACTTACTATTTTTGTTGAGTTTCGTTTTATTTTTGCTGTTTGTTAGCAAAATGAGTTTAGTGCGCAAGAGATATTGTGTTTTCGGCTGTCAAGCTTTATGTGAGTATTCAAATAATCACGTTATGTTATCTTAAGAAATCGCAGTAACTGTATCAACTTTACTTATATAATTCCATTACCATTTTAGCTACACTTGATACCTCTACATAAGTTTCCAAATCCGGAAAAGGAACCGGATTTATTTGACTAATGGTTGTCAGCCGTTGGTGACTTTCTCAAAGAAAGTAACCGTCAAAAAATATATGCTGTTAAAAGTGTATGTGATCACCATTTCTTGGATTGCCAGAAAACATATGGAAATCGAATCATTCCATCAGCTGTCCCATGTCGCCAACTGTTTTGTGAGTGTAACAATTATACTAAATAGAAACGATAAGCAAAACAGATAAACGGTCACCTAAAAAATTGTGTTTTCTAAAATATTATAAAATATAATATAGAATATAATAAAGTTTATAAACTAGTGCTAAGTATAACAGAGACTAGTGCCACTTTCCTGGATAACATCTAATCTGATAGAACTCCAGTATGTTCAGTAAAAAATAAGTTAAACTCTGATCACTCCGGGCAGTTTGTTACTGTCACCAGAAAGTGAAACAGGTTAATTAGAACATATTGGTTGTTCAAATTGTTGACAAATGTTTAAGAGATTCAAATGTAATGTAACTATGTAAACTAACAATATGGAAGTAATTCTACAGGGTGACTGTTACATGGCCCACCATATAAGCTACCATTATAAAACCATTTACAATTAAAAACTAACTTAAATCAATCACATTTATTTCAGATAAAACTATGGAGTACACTTTAAAAAGAACTCACAATAGAAAGGAAAAAAGAATGCAGAGTGAAATAAGGCGATTGCAGTTAAAAATTAAAAGTTTCAAAATACGAGTGCAACATGTTGAAAAATTATCGGCCAAGAAAAATTTTGACAAACTTATTTTATAGTTGGTGCAGGTCAATTAACAGAATATTAGAAGGGAAAATGAAATATGATGGGGCAGATAAAACAAAATTGTCAGCATAAGAATTTTATAATAAAAACACAAAATTAAAAATTAAAATTTGCATTTATTATTTCCACCCAAAAGCTATGTCATATCAAACTAAACAATATCGCAGTTTAAAATAAGAATATTGCTGGTTGTCTCTATCTTAGTAAGTAGGTATTTAATAGAATAAAAAATTATTAAAAACCAGGACTACATTGTAATATGTACATTTATGGTTATGTATACATTTAGTTCATACAGAGAGCTCTAGACGGCAGCACTGCCATACAAACAAGAAAAATCCTTTAGTTGCTACTCTTTTCCTTTAAAATACTTACCTTTCTCTTTGCTATGAATGAACTGAAGCACGCAGTGACAGTGACAGTGAGTGAAGTAGAGTAGTAAGTGTAGAATTATATTTGACAATGACTTCACAGTTGACACTTGGCAGGGCCCCATTTCATAAAGCTACAATTCGTGGTAAACTGACAATTGTGAGCGATTTTCACATGACCTTCGTTTCATTAACCGACTTCAAAAAAAAGGAGGAGGTTCTCAATTCGGATGTTTATATATATTTTTTTTTATGTATGTTCGTTCATAACTCTGTCAAATATAGACGGATTTGCAAAATTATTTTTTTTGTTCGGAAGGGGATTATTCCGAAATGGTCCCATATAATTTTTATGGCATTCGGTTCACAACTTTTCGAAAAAAACGACAAAAACCAAAAAAATATATTCAATTATTTAAAATATGTATGAATACTAAGAATATGTACACTGAAGACCTTATACTTTAGTCAAAGTTTTGACGTGAAGTCGGTTTTTTTAATGCTCTGCATTCGTTGTTATATAACTACAATTCTACAAGTGACAATTTTTATGACAATTTGTCACGACAATTTTTAGGGTTTAAAGTGTTACTAGATGTAAAAAACTTTAAATCCATTTATATCTTATTTCACTCACCTTTGTTGATAACGAAACGTAACTAGAAAAGGGTATATACAATTTCGAAACGCATGTCAATTTAAAGCGACGTCTCTCATGCATGTAGGTACCTACTCACCGTCATCCTTCCATCCATCACAATTTGTGAATCATTAAATTCTATATCTCTATTTCACATACATACTTCCTTAATACTTATTTAAATCCAAATTAAAGGGTCACCAATCAAAATTACACTTCTTCTCAACAAAATCATAAATGGTTCTGCTACTTAATGTAGTTCTTATTAATATACAAAGTTTGCTAAATGCCCATTCAATTCGATTTTGTGTACAATTGTGACAATTTTTCTTCGTTTTTTGTAATTGTAAGTCCTCACGACAATTCATAGCGATTTGTATGACATTTGTCAGTAGACCGCCTGTCGCTACAATTGTTTTATGAAACGCATTATGTGACAATTTTGGATGAATTGTCAGGGTTTTATGAAACGCATTTTTGTAATTTTACAATGAATTGTCGACATACAATTGTCGGTCGATTTGAGTTTTATGAAATAGGGCCCAGGTGTCACAAATAATCCAATGCAGTAAAGTTCAGGATTTCAATATAAAATCTCTATTTTCTCTCTTTAGGGTTAGTTAGACATATTGAGAAACAGCGAAATACAGCTTTTGAATTGGGTTTTAACATTATTTTTATAAGAGTGAAACATAAACTTAACAATATAATAATAACCTTAAACATTAAAATACTACACCGCATGACAAGAACCTCGTGAAGTCGAGACCGAAAAGAAACAGAGGCAAGTAGGTAGGTACTTGGACCTTGCACATGAGGTAACCGAAATGTGGGAAGTTATATCCACTAAAATCATCCCGGTTGTATTATCCGCAAACCGTATTGACCCCAGGCACACTGGTCTAACACCTTGAAAGACTGGGATTCGGCGGTGGTTCGCTTTCAGCTCGTATGCAAAATGCGGTATTACTTGATACTGCCCGAATCGTTCGCCGGTTTCTATCTCTCTTGCCCTGATACCCGACCGACTGTTCCGATTGTCGGGTTTTTTTCCGCCGAATGGCGTGTTGGTTTTAAAATGCCCAATAAAAATAATAATAATTACTCTTTATTGTCAACAGAAATCAAACGCATAACAAAATTTTATAAAACAAATACGGACAATGTGGACGGCCTTATTGCTCCAACCGATTTTTTCCAGGCAACCCGTTTACAAAAAATAGAAAATTAAATGAAAATTATAAATTATTATTATACAGTAGGTATCTTATCCTAAATCGTAATCATATCAGAGTTTTAATTATATCAATATAAGTAAGCACCTATGTATATTTATGCACGAAATAAATATCAAAATAACAGAATTAACAAAATAAAATAATAAACAACAAAATACAAATCCTTATATAACATACCTATAACAATATTCATATATTATAAAACTAATATGTAACAGACAGCATTATTTATTTACAACATAAAATATTTGACCTTTAAGTTACGCGTTCGAACGCTCGTACCGTACGTCCGTATCTTCAAATAGGCGCACCTACATATACATTTATATAACACCTACCTACTAAGAGAGATTCAAACATACAAACTTTCATAACATTTTCCGTACTGTAAGCGCGTATCGTGCGCGGCGCTTGGTGCATTCCGAACGTCCGTATCGAACGCGCGTATGGTACGGACGTTGCAGTTTTGGGTTGGCAATTAATACTTTAAAACGGTTGAAATAATTAGGACCTACTGGCTACTGGTATGATTTCTCGTTCAACACAAATTAAAATAACAGTTTCTTCTGGCGGCGGCTTCGCTGTCCGTGACCGCGGAACTCACTTCGTTCGCACGACTCGCGCGCGAGGCTAACTTGCAACTTGCCTTTTCCTCCTCGCTACGCTCGTCGTCGCACCCAACCAACTTAGTGATTTCATAGATGGTAAAATAACTATCTATTTTTATCGCTCACTGAGTAATTTATTCGCATGCTTGAGATATTTCACTGCCCTTATTTTTTAAGATCGATCAAGGATTTCATAATGGAGGTACCTATACCTAATTATTTTGTCGCTTACACCAATCCATACCATTCAAGTTAGTAAATAATATAATAATAATAATCATTTATTTAAGACAATATAAACAAAAACACAATGATAATTGATTACAGAGGCCCTTAGTAAAATAAATACCTTAAAAACTAACATACATATATATTATATATATATATATAAATGAACAAACACAAATCACGACTTTGCAGCGGCGTGAAGCGCGGGTCTGGTGGCTCCTGAGGGCGACTAAGTTGGCCACAGTGAGATTAGTTCTTAACATAGCTGTTAACGAAGACTTGACTCTGACACAGTTCGATGTCGCAACAGCCTTTCTTAATGGCTCACTAGATGAAGAAATCTATATGACCCAACAAGAAGGATACAGCGATGGTACGAAGAAAGTGTGTAGACTTATAAGAAGTCTAAAAAGGATTATCTAAAAAGTATCGGATTCAAAGAATGTGAGAATGATCCCTGTCTATTTGTTCGACAAAAACAAAAGAATAAAATTGTCCTGGCGTTGTATGTTGACGACAGCTTAGTAGCCTTGTCAGGTCCGAAAGAATCTAAAAAATTTCTAAATGAACTCAAAAGAAAATTTTAGATTACAACTAAACCGGCATCATATTACTTAGGCTTATGTAAGCACGCCAATCTTAAAGGATGGAGTACTATCACCAGACTTAGTGAGGATGACGTCAAGTTTCCTTATCGAGAAGCTGTTGGTGCCCTGACATATTTAATGACTGGACCGCGTCCTGACCTATCATCATACGCTATCAGCGTTGTTTCGAAATCTAAAAAGTCCTTCTAAGGATGATGTACAGAAAGTTAAACGAATCTTCAGATATATTAAAGGTACCTTAGATTATAGTAAAAAAATGCGACAAACGTCTTATATGTTATAGTGACTCTGATCATGGAGGAGATTCCACGACCGGACGTTCCACTACTGCCATTCTATGTACATACTCTCAAGGTACAATATGCTGGGCCAGTCGAAGGCAAACATGTGTAACTATGTCAAGCACAGAAGCAGAACTAGTAGCTGCTAGTGAAACTGCTCAGGAGATGATATGGCTTATGAGACTGATTAGTGAGGTTACCGAGATCAAAGAAACGCCTACACTGTACGTAGACAACGATGCGTGCATAAAAAATGCCCAAAATCCAATAGTATGCAAACATATAAAACATATAAGCCTGCGGCATTTCTATATCAGGGAACTAGTTACTGAGAATGAAGTCTTGGTCAAATATGTTCCTACTGAACATCAGTTCGCAGACATCCTGACGAAAGCTGTACACCGACCAAGGCGTCATATTAAGCAAGCTGGGCATTCATTAAAACAATCAAAAAAGGAGGATTTTAAAGTGTATTCATGTGTTTGCGTTGCCTAGTTGCTATGTATTTTGTTGTTGACTTGTTTCTGTTTGTCTTTATAGTATTTTTCCTCGATCATTAAATCATAGAATAATAAATGTTTTTATTATGTTTTTGTGATAAATGCACAGCCTCAACAGTACACAGTACACACCTAAAATTCAATGAGAGATTTTCTGACAGCTCATTAAAAAACAAAAAGGTACAAAAATGGTACAAAAGGCTTCGATAGATTGCGCATTACAAAAGGTGAAGTCTTGTCTGTCATATAAGGAGTTTTCTGACAGCTCACAAAGATTAGTTCAAAAAACCTCAATAGATGGCACTTTTTAAAAGCCTTTTAAATATAACCATAGATGACAGATACCACTAACCTACAGACCGTTCACTTTATGATGTCCCCTGCCTGCTGATGTTGGCAGCATTGTGGCAGCAGTGTTGCCAATAATATGTGTCCATTTTAACACCGTAATCCACTGACCTCTATATTTACCACTGGACTGGCTGTTCCGTAAGTTTGACAACTATTTTTTTGTGCCTATTTGAAGCGCCACTAGCGAGTAGCGAGTGTCCGCAGAACAAATTTTGACGTATAGGTATTGCAAGTGGCCGCCAGAGAAGTGCTTGCTTATTGTTAAGTGATTTTATATATTTAAATATTAATTCGAATTTTATGTTGTTTTTGTTAAAAGCATTATATAAAAATTATCAAGAATGAGGACATGTGTATATTGTAAGCGACTAGTTTTAGTACCAAGGACACTCGCTACGTCCGACAGCGCCAAAATGGCGATTATCAAACGGGCACAAAAGCACTTTGACAGCCGCCAGTCCAGTGGTAAATATAGAGGTCAGTGCCGTAATCTAACTTTGTTTATACCTGCCACGAATAAATATATGTTTAATTTTCTGAAACGTAAATAATAAACAACTATAAGACTAGAAAGGTTTTGAATGACGACACAATTTATATTATACGAAAAATTCTATTATATTATACTATTATACGAGGCAGTCATAACTACAATTGCAGTCATAAATTTGACGATGATGACGCATCATCGTCAAATTTAGTTCCACGAATATGCACCTTTAATTTTGGAAATAAGTGAAAATCACTCGGGTCTAAGTCAGGAGAATATGGTGGGTGATCAAGGATTTCGAAGCCAGCACTGCGGATTGTGGTGAGCGCAACTTCCAAACGATGAGGTGGAGCGTTATCCTGGAGAAACAACACGCCCAATGACAATTTCCCACGACGTTTTTCTTTAACCGCTTCACGTAATTTCGGAATTAAGTTTTTTTTTTTCTTTTTCCTTTTCTTAAAGACAATCACACCAACTTCATGGCCACAAGTAAGCATAGCATGTAGCGAACTAGAGGGGAAACCTAGAATATAAATACATAAATAGATAAACACCCAGACACGGAACATTTTTTGTTCTTGTTCCGTGCGGGAATCGAACCCGCAACCACTGGCGTCTGAGGCAGACTGGTTTACCCCATCGCCTAAGTGGTCTTCAATATATAGTTTGCATAATAGGATCCAGTTATCGTTTGCCCTTTTGGCAAGTAATCAATAAAAAGGATTCCTTCACTATCCCAGAATACCGACAACAGCTTGACAAGCAATAGTGCCAACATAACGGCAGGGGACATCTTACGATGAACGGACAATACATTATAGTATACAGACCTAACGCCTTCATCTTTTTAAAAGTGCCATCTCAGCGAGATGATATCTAGTGTTAGAGATTATGTGCCATCTATACAGGTTTTTGAACTAATCTTTGTGAGCTGTCAGAAAATTCCTTATATGACAGACAAGACTTCACCTTTTGTAATCCGCCATCTATCGAAGCCTTTTGTACCATTTTTGTACCATTTGTTTTTTAATGAGCTGTCAGAAAATCTCTCATTGAATTTGATTGATTAATACTGTGATTAATGATTTTCGTGACAGGTATTGTAAAATCGATTGTTTCAAAATACCGATTTAGTTGATTTGGTAAAAGAAATGTGACAAAAGATCATAGAATCTACAATTGTAGTTTTCTTCTTATAAAACTTGGTTTTAAATCATTAATGTAATTCGTCACTGTTTATAGACAGAGAAGTTGTTTCGGTATCAATATCATCTCCGAGTGAAATAATTATTTGTAGATCGTGAACTCTGGATAAATTTGTTCTAATCTTCGTGTGTTTTTAACTACTTTTTTCCAATTTTCTGTATTCACGAGTCGATTTTAAGATGGCCCCGCTCATATTCATCGATCACTACTCTACTTCACTTCACTCACTGTCACTGTCACTGCTTGCTTTTCTTTCACTGTTTTCTTATTTCTTTGCTGTTTCTGTTCTGCAATCGGTGTAACACAACCCACAAGTTTTCTGAATTTACAAAATTAACGTGTTTCTATAACCAAGGACTCTACTTGAGGACTTGATTTACCTATTTGTTAGGTTAGTATGACATCCTTAATTTGCACACATTTTTGTAGACTTTGTATGTTATGAGTTTGACCTCCTTAGTTCGGATTCTAAGTAGAAATTATTGTAAAAAAATTGTACCAATGACGAAGGTTCAGCTGGTTCCCCCTGAAGTAAGATGCATGAATGTGCTAGCTCGTGAAAAATTCGCGCGGACTTTTGAAGTACCTGTTATAAAAGTGAGCAGCAACATTCTTTCAAAAGTTACTAAAATTTGCAGAGAATATTTTCTTAAAGTTGAAAACTTTAAGCCTGTGCAAAGCAGTGGTGAAAATAATTTAGATAAGTGCATTTATCTCAACCCAGAAATTATTACCGAATGGATAGACATCAGCAAAGAAAATCGAGAAATGTTAGAAAAACACGGTGTAAATGAGAAAGATTTCAGTAAGAAGCAAATTCAGCTCTCATATGAGAATTGGAAATTGGATGCTATCTTCAAGGCAATTTTACCAGAAAGTGAAGAAACAGTTAGTGGATTTTCTCAAATAGGTCATATCATACATTTAAATTTGAGAGATCATTTGCTTGATTATCGTTACATTATTGGTGAAGTTTTGGTTGACAAAATAAAAACATGCAAAACTGTTGTTAATAAAAGCAATATAATTGATAATACCTATCGTAACTTTAGTATGGAAGTGATTGCAGGAGAGGAAGATTTTTTAGTGAAAGTCAAGGAAAACCAGTGCAATTTCCAATTTGATTTTTCTAAAGTTTACTGGAACCCACGACTTTGTAAAGAACACGAGAGAATACTCAGCTTCTTGAAACAAGGGGATGTTTTGTTTGATGTATTTTGTGGAGTTGGACCATTTGCTATTCCAGCAGCTAAAAAAAAGTGTTTAGTCTATGCCAATGACTTGAATCCTGAATCATTTAAATGGTTAAACCATAATGCAGAGTGCAATAAACTGAATATGTATATGTTTAAATCATACAATCTAGATGGGAAAGATTTTATTATAGATATTTTCAAGAAATACTTAGTTGATCTATTTGCTAAGAAAAACACAGAAAAGTTTGATTTTAAAATACATATTACCATGAATTTGCCTGCACTGGCTGTGGAATTTCTTAAATATTATAGAGGTCTTTTAACCAAGGAAGATATTAAAAGAGATATTGATTGTGACATAATTTTGTATGTTTACTGCTTTGTCATTGGAGATGATGCAGATGCTGGAGCCAGAGAATTAGTAAATAAGAACTTTGAATGTGATATGTCGCAGTACATACTAGAAGTTTTTAATGTAAGAAATGTGTCTCCAAAAAAAGAAATGATGAGAGTGACCATAAAACTTACCACTGATATATTATGTACAAATGATTATGTAGTTCTTGATGAACCTCCAGCAAAAAAGAGTTGCATTTCGTAAAATACTCAGTTTTGAAATAAAGTTTGAATAAAGTGAATTAACAAAACTGAAATAAAGATAAAAACTGTTTGTTACAAAACTGTTTTTTTTTTATTTTAATCCTCATTAAATATCCTGCAACTGTACAATATACATATATTTTAATTCTACAATGATAAATGATACACTATATTATTAATGAATACAATGTAAAAACACACTGCGAAATTTCAGTGAATGTAAATCACTTTTATGAGATGGGACAAGTCTAAGTTAAAGTTTTTAATGAACAAAGTTCTTTACTAAGTATTTTGTTTTAGTTGTGAAAAGTGATCGCACAATCCAAACTACTTATTGCATCTAAGTTTATGATCACAAAATTCTAAATTGGTTATACTCCAATATCTAGTCAAACTAGTTCAATTATCTATTTTAATAACGTACAAAGTACCGTAGTAAAGTATTTTTAGTTTGAATATTTTCACTTCCATTTAATTTACCTGAACATTTGGCTTTAGTTACACCAAATTCATTTTCTGCTTCATGATGCGAGCACCATTTACATAACTGATAAAAGCTACTGCGTCATGTTTCAGATAACTTACAGCATTTCAACTGAACGAAAGGCCTTAGCCAATTTATAATTTTACAACACTATAAAATGAACTCTTGGAAGATTGGAGTGCCTTGTATAGACCTCGCGGATCATGCCGGTGTACTAGAAAAGTCTGAAAAGGTTAGTAATTGACTTTTTTATGGAAAAGGTATATACTTAATACCATTTTGTAAAATTTAAAAGGTCCTCCTTTACTACAAAAGGTTTGAAGTTTGCAAGTATTTAATAGGGATTTGTTCAATTTGATTTGCAATAAAAATATGAGTTTACCACTTATGATATTTATCTAAAATAGCTGATAGAGTTTCATCATTAATACCTAAAGTTGAAATAAACCCTAATTTAAAATAAGGGCGTGGATCCATCTCTACGGCGCCGCGCCGCGCCGTTTCACGCTCACCGCTCAGGGCTTCATATTTGCTCTTAAAATTATCTCCATCATAGTTCATTATAGAAAAGTATACGCTAATTTATAAAATTATTTTGAAATGTAGTCCTTTATTGAAATTTACTCCTATTTATCTAATTAACTTTTTATTATATTATTTGTATTTTTTAACAACAATTTGAATTAACATTTTTACATTTTTTTAATGTGTTTAAATTTAATATTTTTATTGACCTCACATCCTAACAATAACGACATTCCTATTTTCTAATTGTTTTTAAATGTAATGATTTTTCACATTTCCTATTCTGATTAACATCATCTAAGTATCCTGGCTAGTATCATCTAAGTATACTTTCTAAAACTGCTTGCTCAATTTTATCTTAGCCCTGTTTTATTAAAAAAAAAACTTCCAACAGCTAAGATAGCTTAGATAAACCTTAACAGTGTTAGATATTTTTTTATTGAAATACTTATGTACTTTTTTTTTTTAGATTATCAGGCTGTGTTTTGAAAGATATAAACTTAATGAAGTGTTTTTAAGTTTTAATGGCGGCAAAGACTGTACTGTCCTATTGGATATAACCTTAAATATTCTAAAAGACTTATACCCCAATGTTGATGTTGCAAAAGCCTTAAAGGTTGTATACATAAAGACCAATAATCCGTTTGTAGAGCTTGAGGAATTTGTGCAACATGTTCATAGACACTATGGAGTAAATTTGATCACATCTGAAGGAGAGATAAAAAGCACTATTCAGAAATTATTAGACGAAGATGCAAACTTGAAAGCTGGTCTTTTGGGAACAAGACGGAGTGATCCTTTTAGTGAAAATATGGATTATATGCAGGTATTTTTAAAAGCCTTTATTATGCAATCTTATTATTTTATACAGGTACCTACATGATTTGCAGATCAATAGTTATTACAGCTAGCTATTAGTCGCTAATTTTAAAGATAACTGTCATGGATGTTAAAGATGAGTTCCCTACAATAGTTGTGTATATAGAAAAACTGCAAAAAAGAGTATTGCGTAATAGTAATTTTGTATGAAGTCAACTTCGGGCAGATATTATTACGACAATCGTATCTACTTAATAAACCATAACTAAGATGCTAGCGGGCTTTTTCATAGTCAATATTTAAAAAATGCGATTTCGGAATGTCCAAAAAAATTGATCTTTTTTAATTTTTTATATGCCGGTAAAAATTGTGAAATCTGGGCTCACAGGTAACTACGCCAATGCAAACAAGATTAAAATCTGTTCAATAGTTATAAAGATTACCCTAAACGGACAGAAGGACAGTCATTTTGATAAAGATGTCCAGATAATGCCATGGTTGTTGTATGGAAATCGTTTAATGCACTATCTTTGTAAAAGTAAAGTTATTTTTACAAGTTGTTTACTTATTGGAATACCACTTAAAACAAAATCTTTTGCAGATGACGGATGCGAACTGGCCTCAAATTATGCGGGTTTCACCTCTTCTAGATTGGTCTTATCATCAAATATGGTCGTACATTTTACACAAAAAGGTGCCATATTGCGATTTATATAATCGAGGGTAAGAACTACAATTTTTTTTTGGCTAGCCGATATGCCAATATTTATTATTATAAACCTTGTCACCAACTTCTAGTTAGATACCTACTAAATAAGAAAATATCGTCGTTGTCATTTATTAATAGGCTGTTTGAGAAAATTAAAAAAAAAACTATTTATTTCAATGGTGGTGTGAAATTTATATATTTTTTTTTATTGAAAATCGTTGAGCTGGTAAAGAGAGAAACAAGGTCCCGAGATAAGGTAGCCATACGACTTTTTGTAGTTTTTTTTTTTAATAAAACTAAACTTACGTCATTTTAACTGCTTTTACGATATTTTGACTTAAAAATTTACCTGCATCAGCTATTTTTAAGTCTTTTCGATATTTAAATCAAACACAATATTTATTATGAATTGCTTTTTTTGACGACCGGCTGGTGTAGCGGTAACATACATTGCCTTCTATGCCAGAGGTCCTGGGTTCGAATCCCGGCGGCGGCGGATATTTGTGTGATGAACACAGATATTAGCCGTCAAGTCATGGATGTTTATTTATGTTTATTTAAGTTTATTCTAATAAAAATATGTATTTATTCAATATGTATGTTTATATATTTCTTAACTATATCAGTTATCTAGTATCCATAACACAAGTTCTTTAAGAAACTTAATTTGGGCTAGATAATGTTGCGTGAGTGTCAGAAATATTTATTTTAATTTTTTATTTTAATCCCATATTTTTTACGTATGAACCCAAAATTAATTATCAAATATACAGTATGTTATTTAAAGTTCGCTTAGATAGGTATATATCAAACTATTAATTCATATGACAGTTTACTCCATAATAATAATTATAAAAATTCTTTATCGTACACCAACAGCATAAAAAGAAAGTAAAAAAAGGTACATTCAATTTAGTATTGGCAAAAAAAGGGCTAATACTGTCGCTCATTGAATCGATTGACGCGAATGGTGTTTATATGTTGGAAGGTAGGTCCCCAGTTTTGAATGATGAAACCAATGGGCATTGTTCACTTTTTTAACCTATTATTTTTATTATGTTACATTAATCTTTAGCCTATTTTGAGAGAACAATTTGAATAGTTTTATTTTTAACTGTGTCGTTTAATTTATATTGATTTTATGAAATTAGTACGTGATGACGTCATCAGTGGCATTAACTTTATAAACATGTGTCAGTCAGTAAAAAAAAACATCAGCTGTGTCTGTGTGCTAAAGTCATGCTATGTCACTGTCACCCAATGGATTGTCAACAGACAACAAACCAACATTTCAAACATTGATTCAAATCAAATCTTAACCGTCTTTATTTCCTCTGTTTCTTTTCTTTGTAGTTTGTATAAATAATCTATAATTAAATTAATTGTTCTTAAAATTTTAATTGTTAATTAAACTTAGATCAATCGCAGGGAAAAATAAAGAAGCTGAGTTTGTTACGTTGAGGTTACGTTAAAATATAAACAAAACAAAACAACCACCATAGAGCTATAGAGTTTAGTTTCTCTTTTTTAAACAGCTTTGGCATAACAGTTGATCGATTTGATGCACTGACCTCACTGACCTCTATATTTACCACTGGACTGGCTGTTCCGTAAGTTTGACAGCTATTTTTTTGTGCCTATTTGAAGCGCCACTAGCGAGTAGCGAGTGTCCGCAGAACAAATTTTGACGTATATTGCAAGTGGCCGCCAGAGAAGTGCTTGCTTATTGTTAAGTGATTTTATATTTTTTAAATATTAATTCGAATTTTATGTTGTTATTGTTATAAGCATTATATAAAAGTTATCAAGAATGAGGACATGTGACATATGTGTAAGCGACTAGTTTTAGTACCACGGACACTCGCTACTGCTCGCTACGTCCGACAGCGCCAAAATGGCGATTATCAAACGGGCACAAAAGCACTTTGACAGCCGTGCGACAGAAGTGCTTTTGTGCCCGTTTGATAATCGCACATTTTGGCGCTGTCGGACGTAGCGAGTGTCCGTGGTACTAAAACTAGTCGCTTACAATATACACATGTCCTCATTATTGATACCTTTTATATAATTCTTATAACAATAACAACATAAAATTCGAATTAATATTTAAAAAATATAAAATCACTTAACAATAAGCAAGCACTTCTCTGGCGGCCACTTGCAATATACGTCAAAATTTGTTCTGCGGACACTCGCTACTCGCTAGTGGCGCTTCAAATAGGCACAAAAAAATAGCTGTCAAACTTACGGAACAGCCAGTCCAGTGGTAAATATAGAGGTCAGTGATTTGATGCCTTTGATGACGTCATCAAGGTTAAATAAAGGTCAAATGTATTTTGTTAAAAATCTCTTAAACCCCAATATTTTTAAATGTTTTAAATCGACTAAATTAATCAGAAACCTTATTCCTCGAAACGGTTTTTCGTATGAAATAAATTTAAAAAAATGAACAATGCCCATTGTGAAAGTGCGATAAGTATGGAAGAAGTAATGAAAGCAATGGCAAGTTTGTAAGTGGGTAAAGCGTCAGGGTATGATGACAGACAAAGCTGTGTAGAGTCTCCATGGCTGTTCAACCTATTCATGGATAGCTGTTAAACAGATTTGAAAGAATCCGAATGGGGTTTACAAATGAATGAGACAGTGATCAATACTCTGCTTTACGCCGACGACCAGGTTATACTAGCATCGTCAGCGTTGGATTACACCAAATGGTCACTGTGATGTATGAGTCATTTAAAGGGAAGATTTGAAAGTTAATGTTGGAAAGACGAAAATCATGGTTATGGAGAGGAATGGATATATCATCATAAATGCAATATTATGATAGGAGACGAAAAAGTGGAGCAAGTGAATGAGTTTGTGTACTTGGGGTCCTCGTTTAGGAAGGGAAGTATGACGGTTATATTGAAAGGAGGGTGAAAGCAGGAAATTGTGTTAATGGCACCTTGTATTCTGTTATGGAAAGTAAAATTATACCGAATAAGGCACGTCTTGCCGTACTAGAGGGAGTTTTGGCGCCAACACTTATGTATGGTAGTGAGTCTTGGGTGTGGCAGAAGAGACATGAAAGCAGGATTAATGCTGTGAAGATGAGAGCTTTGAGGAACATGTGTGGAGTGAAATTGAGTGATAGGGTGCGCAACAGTGAAATAAGAAGAGATGTGGATTGAATTAAGACGTAGTAAGTAAGATTGAAAAGGGTATGCTAAGGTGGTTTGAACATTTAGAGAGAATGAGCCATCACCCTCTTCCTTCAAATATAGTTGAGGAGGCTAATGGCTGGCGCTTGGGTTATACTCGTGAACGGGAGCTGCTAGAGGTGCCAGGTCATTTTGCTGATGACTTTATGACTATGTTACTTTTTTGACTTTGACTTCCCCATCTCCATGGCAATGTCCACGTCCGTGTCTGTACTGTCCGTGTCCACGTCTATCTCCATCCACATTCTCTGCATTCTCTCTCACCTCTATCGCTACGTCTATCTTTACCTCTATCTAACTATGTCTACATTTCTGTTTAGTTCCTCATTGCATAATGTATAAATGTAATAGTAGACTCCAGAAAATCACTAAATCGTTCATTGGTAGGTACTCGTTCATGTGTGCGCTTTTATAATAAAATTCCAAAAATATTTAATATTAACTCTTCGATAGGTTTAAACAAGAAGATGGGATTCCCTGGCTGAAAATTGTTATTGTGTATTTTTAAAAGATGATTGCTGTTGAGTTTCTTGCCACTTCTTCTTATAAATAAATATTTCAAGTGTATTTAAATAGCTACGAAATAAAGAAATTTTTGACATTTTCTTGACTAACAAAATGGCGGTTATTAGTCAAACGAGGTAAGACGAAATACAAAATGTCGTATGTTTTGACATACGACTATTTGACTAAACATTGTAAGATAAGACATTTTGTGTATTGTCTTAAAGTCTAAAGTTGTAGAACATAACATGGTATGGCATTTTGACACAGTAAAGGTTCTATTCCAAACTACGCATACAACTTATAAATAATAAAAATTACATACGACTTTTTGAAATGACAGCGACGATATATGTCTAATTGAAAACTAGATAGCTATCTCATTAGATAAAAATAGTTTCACTACGACACTGACAGTTATTTCCACAACACAACCTTGTAGTGCCGTCACCGTTACATTAGAATCGTATTGGAGGCGTCTAAAAATGGCATTTATTTATTTTACGTAGCTATATTCCAATACAATGATATTCCGTTGGAATTATAACAATTCATAACATTTACAAAAAATTATCTCAATCACACTTTACGTTTACGTTCTGCAAAAGTTACTTCGTAAGGTATGATTTAATACTACTATTTCCCTTTTTTATAATACTGGGTGGCTCAAAAGTAAAGACCCTATTTGGTTCAGCTACAAAAAAAATCTAAATTAAAAACTTTGATTTAGTTTTTCTAAATGTATACTTGTGCCATTAAATTTCGTACCATTAGGATTTAAAGATGATGTCTTTTAAATGGTGACCTCTAGAGTTGATGCACATTTGAGCCCTATTTATGACATTTTGCATAACTTGCCGTAACACTTCCTGGGATATGTTCCTTATTTCTTGATAAATGTTTTCTTTTAGAGCTGCGAGAGTCTGTGGCTTGTTCACATACACCCGAGATTTCAAAAACCCCCAAAGAAAGAAGTCTGGACTGATGAGATCGGGTGATCTTGCAGGCGAAGGCAAATCGCCAAAACGAGAGATAACTCGGCATGGAAAAGCGTCCCTCACTAAGTCCATAGTGTCGCGCGCGTGTGTGCCGTAGGGTCGTCTTGGCGAAACCAGATGTGCTCCAATTCGTCCAAACTGGGTATCAAAAACTCACGTAACATGGTTGGTTCTGTAGCGTTCTCCAGTGACAGTTATCGCATTGACAGATGCCACACCATACAGTACCTAACTTTTCGGGGGTGTAAAGGTGTTTCTTGAATAATGCGCGGATTATCAGTGCCTCAGGACCGAGTATTCTGCTTATTGACATGCCTAATTTTGAAGAAAAATTTTCAACAACAGAATAACAGGAAATGTCGTATAAAAAAACAGTATTTTCTTTAGTGCCAGTACTTTTGCGCCACCCAGTATAAGGATAGGTCATTATTATTTTCATTTCCTATTTGGTTAAAATATTTTATATTTAAGAAATTGTAAATTTCTGTAGCTTCATTCAAATAATATATTTTTTTTGTATCATTTTTCAGTTACACATCAATCGGGAATACTCTTAACACTTTCCCTAACCCAACATTGGAGTACAAGAACAGTTTGGGATGTCACACCTACCATCCTGCATGGAAATTAGAAGATGGATCCTTGGAACGATTAGGGCGTAAGACAGGCACTAACAAACCCCCAATTACTAACATACTCACAACGGGCACAGTGGAAAGTGGTCATATGCCGAATGGAATAGGCAACCTTTTATCCACTGCAAGTTTCTGCCAAAACGCTAACTGTAAAATGATATAATGTCATCCTTAAAATTGACCCTTATTCATTATGTGATTAGGGTTAAAAATGCATTGTGGCCTAAACTTAAAAACCAAAAACAAATGGTCAATCTTAATTATTTTTAAGTAGGTCAATTACTATGGTGATCTTATGTTTCTCTTTTGCTTGCCAGACTTAAATTTGAAACTATTTTCCATAATAAATACTTTGTAGTGAAAAGTTTAGTCTCAAAATCCTTTTACTAATTTTAATATGATTTATGATTGTAGGTTATAAATAGGAATCAGTATCCGCCTTAATTGTATTGTGTTCTGTGCTATTGACTCTACCATAAAATTTTTTGTCATCCAGTAAGCATATTTTACCGCACATCTGATGTTTTTACTTGTACTTACCAAGACATAGGTAATCCTTTAATATGCAGGGTGACTGGTGACAAATTTTAAATACTGAAGGAGAGCACTCTGTACTCGGATCTGATCATAATTATGTAATAAAAGTAGGTACTACAATTTTCCCGACGCTGCCTCAGTCAACACGCACACCACCACCCGCTAAGTATTTATTGTATTACGCTAATGTAACCATACGTTGCGTGGGAGAAGTTTACTCAGTAAATAATTAATATTAATTATTAATTTATTTTTTCTCTTCATGTATGATCTTAAACTATCGCGTCCTGGAATTTTGAAAGTGACCCACCAGTCACCCTGTATACCTACTTAACAATATCTTAGAGTTTAAAATATACCATACCATAAAGGCAGGTAATATCTCGAACACAAGCTAAAAAATATTCTATTTATCAAAAGTGCTACTGAATTAATATAAGAACTCAATATATGTTCGGTGCTAGATTGATTCAGTTCTGTCTGACGGTACTTACAAACATTGAAACATGACAATCTTTTTGGCATGGTACTACTTGATTTGAAACATATTATAATTTAGTGCTTAGTTTATTATTTGAGAATATCTAAATGCAAGTGTTAAATCCTTATTACTTTTTAAGGTTTTTTAGTTTTAATTAATATGACAACAGTCGAATGATAAAATAAACTTTAAAACCTCTTATTTACCTCTTGGTTGATACAATAAAAAATAAACTTAAAGTTATCCTTTTTGGCATCATACTTATAGATAATATTTTTAAGTATGTACTTAGATCAAAATAATGTTTAATTACTCAATTCTTTTAATGCTCAATTTGTGCAAATTCATTTTAATGTTATTATTATTTTTAAACAGTATAAGGGATACCTATTATACTTTACTTTTTGAAATATAAAGATAAATAAATTATTGTAATGTTATGCATGTTCCTACGAATATGTAAAATTAAAGTCAAATACAGCAATATTAAAATTTACTAAAACTAAAACCTCAACACTATTTATCTGATGAGGTATTTCTTAAAATAATATTTTAGTTCTCATTCAATTTTGCAAAATGTCTGTGATGCAAAGTAATGCTTAGATTAAGGTTATGAAAATTAAATTATTATGTAACAAGAAAAACAACCTCTTTGTTATGAATCGATCTCACAATCTTGAAGGGATGGCAATAAAACAAGATCCTGTCACAAGCTACGGAATAAACCTACTTAGTCTCAAATCTTCCCTAGATCGCCCACAAAAAAATATAATTAGAGTGTAAGTGATATTTTAAATGTAAATTTTGAATAACGTGAAACATATAATGGTCGACCACAATTGTTTGCTTCTAGACTTGATGCAATGAATTTGCTTTAAAATACTGCTATACAGGATTGTTTTTAAGTCTAAATTTTCCGGTTAAATTTTTTTTACACAATAAGTATTAGTTATAGAAACGATTTATGAAAAAAAGTTGTATACTCTTTTTACAAGGAAATCAATTTATTCCCCTACATATTAAGCAAAGCATGGTCACTCTAAATTATGAATGAATACCATTAAAATAAAGCCAACTACGCGCTACTACAAGACATCTTGTAGTACTATGTCGTAGTATTATCAATGAAATGCCGAGTCGTCGTAGCTATGTTTATCAACAGCAACTATTTGTAAAAAAGTTTTTGGTTCCATATTTTTTTTTTTTTTTTTGTACTGAACGATATTAAAATAAATATGAAAGTGTTGTATCAAAGAAAATAACATTTAAAGGAGACAGAACCTGCTCCATACATTTCTGGGCCACGGTGTTAACAACTTGACATTTGCTTTTTTTATTTAAAATATAATCATGTTTCATCACCGAAATTTTCAAGACAAACCAGTGTTGAGGAATTGAGATATCCATAATTTTGTCTATAGGTATACACAGAAGTTAAGTGAGCTTAGAATCACTTTCGAAAGCTATTCTTTTTCTTATTGTTGAGATCTATAATATCCCAAATAGAGTGGACAGCAAAAAAGTTAATATTTCACTCAAATGATTATTTATGCAGATCAATTAACATGAAACATATTTGTCAGAGAAGAACTAAAAGATACAAACAGGAAGATACTTACCATATCGGGTGTACGCCATTGACGAATAACATTACGCGTTTCTTCATCTAAAGCTCGTCTGCCTAAAGCTGCACAGCAAACGCAATGCCACAATTAATACAGCGATCCATGTCGAAATGCAAAATCAGAAGTCCAATAACAAAAACCAAAAATCGTCGTGTAATGCGGGTTCTCGGGATCCAGTAGGCAAGCACAAAATAGTCGTTTATAGAAGAATCGTGAAGTCCGTATGAATAACTGAAGTCGTTAAAAATATAAAAACCATGAAAATACTCAAGCGCAAGGAAATAAACCAAACAAACTAGTGAACAAATAGATCGATTGACTTACTGAACAAGTCAATTACCATAGTTTCGTTCTTCATTCACTCAGTATTGCCAAACTTAATAAAGAATTTCGCCTATTTTAATTACAAAATAATTATTTGAAATAAAAAACTAACGCGGTTAGTTTACATTCATTTAACCTTATAATGATTCTCATTAATATTTCATTAATTTTACTCAGCGTATTTTCAATTATATTATGAGTTATTCATCCACATCAAAAACCCATGACAGCGATTTCCATATCTTGAATTAACTTGTTTCTCCCTCACTAAATTTTTAGGGGTTTTATGTATTTTGAATAAGGACAAAATAAGCTATTTTTTTAGATCAAAGTCAACCTGTTAACCCTGTGGCCCAGGCTTACTCAGTTTCCTTTGGCTGGTGACTAAAAAACAACCCTGTGGAAACAAAAAAGTCTGTTTGACTCATGTTGCACCCTGTAATATAAAAATAATTTCCTAATGAATGTAATTTAATAATTTTATAATTCCAGTGACTTCACCAAAATTGACAAATATAAAAGGTTTATTCAATATCTGTGATCTATTGTAATAAAAGATGGCAACTATATTTTAAAATATAAAGTAAAAAGTTTAAGTAATATTATGTTAGCTAAGGCAGTTCAGATGACAATAACACCTATGTATGCAAGGTGAAAACGGTTACCTTAAAATGATCTTATAACCTAACTACCTGCATAAAGGCTTTAAGAACTTAATTTATTTAAATTTTATTTATAATATACTATTATTTAAAATTGATGTGAATGTGTTTAAAAGTGTATGTCATAATTTAGTAGTTAAGTAGTGTTTTTTGTGTTAATAAAGAAAACTCGAAAAAAAAATGTTACTGTTTTAATTTTATTTTTAAAATATGGGCTTATTCTATAATATATACAGCAATTAAAGTCATTTCACTCTTAGGTATTTGGTTCGCTGTTAGGTTTGATATGCTTCTTAAGGAATTCTTGAAACATAGCAACATCTTCTGGTTTATCATCTGTAAAAAAAATGTAAATCATGGAATAACAATAATTAAAAATTAACGGTTCCAAAACTAACGTTTTGCTTTTTCGAAACAATGCAAAAAAATACGAACAACTAAATATTTCGGTAAATGGACAAACAGTTGCTTTAGCCGACACTGTAAAATTTTTGGGTTTGCACATTGACAGCTTCCTAAATTGGAAAAAGGAACTCAAAGATGTCGATCGTAGGATAAGTTCAGCATGTCACGTGCTCAGATCTTTAAGGGATTCAGTTGACGTTAATCATCTCAAATTGGTTTACTTTGCTCTTGTAGAATCGAAGTTACGGTACAGCATACTTTTCTGGGGAAGAAGCTATGATTATAATATAAAGAAAGCTTTCGTACTCCAGAAAAGGGCAATTAGAATTATGGTACGCATCCATCAACAAGAGTCTTGTCGCGAACATTTTGTGAGACTAGGTATTCTTACTGCACCATGTTTGTATATTCATGTTTTACTTTCTCACTTAACTAAACACATTTATGAGTACGAAACGGAAGACCAAAGAAAAAACCGGGAAAGAACCCGGAGGCAAGACATTATGTTGGATATCGTTCCTCATCTGGCCGTTGTAAAACATGGCGTGCGTTTCCAGTCATTGCGAATATTTAATAAATTACCAATGGATTTAAAAAATATTTTTTACACTAAAGAGTTCATAAGCAAACTAAGGCAATTTTTATTGGAAAAGTGTTATTATTCTGTAGATCAATACTTGAATGAAAAATAGAATGTTACAATTTTTGACATAATAATATATTCTAATTTTGTATTGACTATTATTATATGAATACACTTGTTAATTTTATACTTTGTTATGTGCTTAGGTTAGGTTTTTGACAAATTTTATATTTTAGATTTTTTTTTTATTATTTGACATAATTAATATACACTAATTTTGTTTGGACTATTTTATGAATACTTTTGTTAATTTAATATAATTTTAATATGTTAGGTTAGGATTTGACAAATGTTATGTTTAAATTAGTAAATTTAGTTAATTTCAATTTTAATACATCTATACATAATTTTATAATAACTATAATTTATAAATTTTCCACACAATTGTAATGATTGTTATGAAATAAATGAAATGAAAAATGAAAATGCAAGGACCAAATATGTATTGGTAATAGAATAAATTTAAGGTTGGCTTTTTTGGACAGTCAAGGTACACTAGAATTGCCTACCACTACTTGTCATTGGTCGTAGAATTGCGGGACACCCTTTATATTCATACATCACTAGCCAGGGGACTATTATCTTATGAGGATTATCTGCTACCACCAAACGGAGATAGTGCTGATAAGACACCTTTTAGTATCTTAATTAGACAAAAACATGCCACAATAATCACGTCCTCATCAATCAACGCAGTACAGACACGAGAACATTTATGTGTAGGAACGGTAGTTTGTTCCCACTCCCAAGAAAAGGCAGGCCGCGGCCAACGGCCCGACGGTTGATGTCGGGATGATGTATATGTGCTAGTGACTATAAGAAATTTGATAGCGCCATGTAGGAATTTCACCGTGTCGTCTTTGTTCTTCTGGCGCGTCGCTAGATGTCGCTATAGATCTAGAATCCGAATCCCAAGCGGGGATTTCGGGATTTACTAAAGCGCGGCAGATTAATATACAGGACGATACCTTGTATCCGGTTAAGTACCTCCACCAAATATGAGCCCCATATATAAGGCCGCCCGTGAAGGATAAGGGATCAGATTAGTAAAAAATAATTGATCATTAGAAATTCTCGAGCACGTCAGATTAAGGTAGGGTTAGTTAATTACATGCTAAAAGTGTATATTCCACTAATCTGACAATTTGAGAGTGACGTAAAGAAAGGGGAGAGCAGCAAAGTTGAAAAAAAAAACGTCATCTCGACATTCTCGAGCGTAGCCAAATTTTTTTTTTTTTTAAGGAAATAATTCAAGTATAACGAAAAATATATAATCTGACGATTTCCGCAAGACGAAATAATAAAAAAATCGTCGATAAAGTTTAATGCGTGCAGCTGGGTGATACCTATATTTCCTTCTCCGCGTTTCTACTTCTCTCTCACTTTTTCTCTATCTCTTACTCTCACACTCCGTCCCAACTCCGATTTTATTGCCACGACGCCATCACAGCTGATCTCAGAGACTCGTTCGTGGCGTGATATTTAGGTATCAACGTGTTTCCAACGTTTCGACTTATTTTGTTAATTTAATATTAGTAATGTGACTTAAAGTTTGTAAGCATTTCATATGAGTGATATTAGTTTAAAGTGCGTATTTTGTGGTGAAACAACTTTACAAAAAACCATTAAATTTACATTAGAAACATTAAAAAAATTCATAAATATTTTAGAATATCGTTGGAGCAAACCGATTCTTCGAAAATCTCGAACAGCGTACGATAATCTCGAATTGTCGATAGAATCTTCATTAAATAAAGTTTATCACGCACATTGCTATAAATTATTTAAAAAAATAAATTTTAAGGAAGCTATTGTTAACTTTTTGATCGATCATTGGGCTGATCAGGAGATGGCAACGATTATCGGTAGTAAGGTAATTTACATAATACATGATTTATGTTATGAATATTTTGTTACTGATAATAAAGTAACACGCATCGTTAATAATGAGTTGTCATGCCCTGATCACGAAGAAGCGGATACGAAGATAGCATTTCTTGCTTGCCAACAAAATGAAGATTCTACTATTACTATCAGAGCTTCCGATACTGATATAGTGCTCATCATGTTAGCGAATATGGAACACCTGCAAGCAAGAGTAGAAGTTTGGATGGATCTTGGAGTTGGCAATGCACGCCGATAAATCGACGTACCCGCTCTCTACAAAAAATGAGGCCCAAAAATTTCGAAGGCGTTTCCAGCTTTGCATGCGTTCACTGGTTGCGATTTCAACCCAGCTTATTTTATTTTCTTATACCTAAATACAAGTATTCTACTCAAAAAACAAACACTTATTTATTTGCATGCTAGTTCCAGAGATTTTCAATTAATTAAGTTCAATGATTTTAAAAACAGTTTTTTTTTTTATCAGAATAGGCGAATCCGTTTAGTTAGGTAATCGTCAGATTATGAGACAGCATGCCTAGAACATAAAGATGAACAACATATATCTTAATCTGACGCGCTTGAGTATTTCAAAATGGCGAATTTTTTTTGCACATTATAATAATGGCCGCGAGTTTGCGTCAGATTATTGAATGAGACCTATTTTTTTGGTGCACTTAACACCCCCTTAGAAAATATGACGCGCTCGATATTTTTATTTTTCATTTTTAACCCTTACGTACACCCACCCGCATCATGCAAATGATCAGATTAACATACGAACATTATTAAAAATACGTAGGACATTGATGCTATCAATATCTGACGCGCTCGAGTATGTCCATACAACAGTATTTTTTCACATATTTAAAACCTATAGCCTCTTCCCCCACCGATGAAAAGGTATATATTATATTATAAGTATAGATAACATTTTTTTCTTTTTATCATCTAAGCTTTGCAACCCCATAGGTCTCTATGACGCTCGAGTAAATCCCCATTTAGCATCGTGGGCTCCCCTACTACTACAGATGTGCATTCGCGAGGTACTAAGGCATTTAACATAATAGGTATGTTAGATATAGCTCGTAGCTGTAAAAAAATACTTTTTTTGTGCATGAATATGTTCTTTTGCTCACAGTATGTTAGGTTTTCAGAAAGTATAAATATACGCTGTCTAGTACTTGGTACACAAGCTTCTTGCTTACTTCAGAGCTTACTTCACTGTGTGAACTTATGTCAAAAACTATACCATTTTCACCCACAGTTAATCTCAGATTAAAAGTAATCGGGCGCACGTCTCGACTACTTCAAAACAGTGTCATAATTTACATACCAATTTCTGCTTTCGGGTTCTCCGTTCCTTCTTCATCGCTGGAACTCTCATTGCCGGGGTGTTTCAGATACACGTCACTGATCTCGCGTCCAATTACCACTTCGTCAATGAGATTCTTCTTGTCTACGACAGTGTCCGATGTACCTGATAAAGTGTATTTGCTAGTTAGAAACACGAGGATTTTCCTTATATTTTAATTTTCTTATTGGTGACTAAACCGGCGATTGACCTCAACCTCACCTGATTAGTGAAGATGAAAGCACACGGGCTAAGGAAGGACCTGGCTCTTCATAAAATATTGCAGGAACACATCAGCGCTGGAGCGGTAATCCGTAGGTCACACTAAAAGTTTTGCGTTACTTAAAAAAACACGTTAGTACCAAAATATTGTGATTATTGTCTTTCAAAATACTCTTTCACATTTTAAACACTTTTTCATACGAGCGAACCATTATTAAAATAGGAGGACCACAGCTCTGACGGCATGTACTCTGCATGCTGATTGAACGCTATCACTGCCGATTCAGAGTTGGTAAAAGTGAAACCTCAGATCAAATCTTTGATTTTGGAGAAAATACAGAAATCACCGGGTGATTGGTGGGGCTATGTGCATGGGTGATGAGTTGTAACTTTTCGGAAGCTAAAAATGACTGTTTTGTTGGCCGTGTGTGGAGAAGCGTTGTCCTGATGTAGGATGTAAAAACACGCTCTAAAAAGTAGGAAACAAGTAGGTAGTCTCCGCTGAAATATTTATGTATTACGTCATATTGATAGAGATATTTTTTTTTTTTTTATTAGTGACTAAACCCGCGTTTGACCTCAATCTCACCTGATGGTAAGTGACGATGAGGTCGAAGATGAAAGCACACGGGTTTAAGAAGGAACGGGTTTAAGAAGAGATATGTTTAAAGGGTAGCCGTGATCGTATACCATTTTGATTTTATTTTATTATTAAAATAAATGTGTTTTGCCAAAAAAGGTGGCAATTTAACATAACTTTATGTAGCCTATAACCAGCGGACAGTGAAGAGGTTTCTAACGACACCTCATTTGTCCAATTATGATAAGTAGTTTAGTAGTTCTGAGGGAACAGATGAACATCCATACCCACATACATACACGTCAAAATCATAACCCTCAATTTTGCTTCGCCGTAGTTGGGTTAAAAGGATAGCCATGATCTTATGATCCTAAATTCAAATAGTTCCGATTAGCTAGAAATGCAAAACTATGAATGTGCCCCACGTCTTTAGCGGCGGATTTTATACGAAGGCTGGTTGCTAACTCTGCGAAGCCTGCAGGGTTCTACCACCAAGCGGCAGACACTAGGATTAGTCGCCTTTACGACACGCTTATCCAAGGGCAGTAGCGCTATTCTAAGCCGCCCCTACTCTGCCGAAGTTTTACTTAAAATTTGTGACAAACCTTGCTTTCCAGATTTTAATTCAGCTTCCTTCTTTTTCTGTTCTTCCAATTTCTCAGCTTTCATTTTTAACCAGTCAGCTTTGTATTCGCTTTAAATATAAAAAATAAAATGATTAAGAAAGGTAATGCTGCAGATGCTTTTTTGTTTCTAATTTAAGTTTATAAATTCTTTGAAGCTTAAAGACCTAAGGGCGTGGATTCATCTCTACTGTACGGCGCCGTATGTCGTGTAAAGGTACGGCTCCGTATGCCGCGTAACGGTACGCAATGCCGTACGCTGCTATGCAGAGCGTGCTGCGCCGCGCACACGTACTTAAATAACGGTTTTGGCTTGATATGGGCCGCGAAAGACGTATCCTGCTCCTGTTGCTGTCGAGACGACGAAGAAAAAAAACAAAAAAAAAAAGACGTGTGGCACTCGGAGACTGCCGCGGTAAAGCTATTGCATAGCATTTTTTATCAACTTATGCAATTATAATTATTTATTTATTTTATTAATGCAGTAATGTTTGATCTAATATGAAGTTCCACAAGTTCCTAGTAGATGGCGCTGATTGTTTATTAAAGCCCGCATGTAAAGTTATGAAATCAAAGTATCACGGCTGTGCCGGTCGGAGTGGGGGATGTTAGGTTTTTTTCGTTACGGAATTTCTGGATTCGGTCCCCAAGCTCAAGGCCCGCGATAGAAGCTATGCAATAGCTTAATATTGGGTAAATCGATACTTTTCTATAATGAACCATGCTGGAGAAAATTTTAATATAAAGCGCTAAGCGGTGCGCCGTACACGACGCCGTGGCACGGTGTGGCGTCGTCGCGCCGTTTACTGGCAACGGCGCCGTGCTTTTACACGACATACGGCGCCGTACCGTAGAGATGGATCCACGCCCTAAGCTAGTAATAACAGCATATTTTTTACCTAAAAAAATAGACCCACAAAACATTGATAATAAGTTAATAATGTTTTTTTATTTGATAACAATAATTATTTGAAACTCACTTTTTGTACTCTTCAGCTGCTTCATCAACTAGTTTGAAAAAGTCATCAATTCCCTGAAATAGTAATAATGAAAGAAGATATAAAAATGCAGTTAAAACAAAATGAAGATATAAAGTATAACAACATCAATTTAATTAAAATGAAAATTGATTTTTGCAAGTTATTCATTGGATTAAAAGGGATGCATAACAATTAGCTGAAACGCTTGTGTTCAATTTTAGGGTTTTATATTATTCAATTCAATTCAATTCAAATACTTTATTGCCATTTGCATAGAATGGATAAATATTGACAAACAATAATATACAAAATAATTAATTAATTAATTTTAATAATAAAATATTAAGTTTATTACAAATGGCTATGTAGGTTGAGTTTATGTACCATCAAAGACAGCTCCGCCTGACCACCACTAAGCTCATTTTTTTCCTTGCACTCAAAAATAGAATAGGTAGTAAAACAGTTCGGCACCGCAGCAATGTTTATGCATTTTTTTTTAAAGCGATCAGGCGTCTGTGGCCGCGTTTGTGCAAAGGTATAATCAGGCTATCTAAATATATTCGAAATAGTACACCAATAATTACCTGTCCAGTGTGAGCACTGACACCGCAACATTTCAAATCTGTGTAGAAGCTGTCTAATGCGAGAGCCATTGACCTTGTCAAGTTTCCGACATAGGTAGCACCCCCTTCACTGTCTCCTTCTGCATCTAGCGCTTCTTGGAATGCTTCAAAATCTCTCATCCATTCTATTGCATATGCACAGTCTACAACATCAGTCTGTGTAAAAAAACACACAATTAGCAAGATTGAGTTGGATTTAATTTGAACTGTAATGTGAAATGGACCCAAATAAGTAAATAAGAAATATTTAGCTTTTTTAATTATTGGTTTAACCACTAACAAGTAGCATTATAACTTTTCTTTGGATTTCATTAGATAAAATAAAAATTATTTTATTTTATTTGGGAGGTCAACAGCTTACATCACAATCATAGACATTTTAATACACAGGGTAACTGGTGACAACTTTAGATACTGAAAGAGAGCACTCTGTACTTGATTCTGGTCATAATTATGTGATAAAAAACTAAGTACCTACAATTTTTCACTAAATTCCTATAAATAAATAAAGTTTTGTTATTATTAAATTTACTTACGCCTGAGTCAATTGTGTCACGTGACCTGGCAGGTGGATTGCTGCATTGCGTAATCAATTCGTTAACTTTCGGTAAAGTTTACTCAGTAAATAATTTATATTCAATTGTTATTATATTTTTTCTCATCATGTATGATCAGCCTCCAATTTCAAAAGTGACCTACCAGTCACCCTATATACACACTAAGCCACTATGGCAACCGCAACTACGGAAAATACAGTTGTTCTACCATTAATTAATAAAGGATCTGTAAAAGTGAAAGGATCAAATTTACCTTATTCATAACAACAATAAAAGGAAGTCTTGTTTTGTATAGTATGGAACAAGCATACAACATGTTAGACATAAATGTAACGGGTGACACACTTCTCACAGCATCCATTACATACACTACTACTGTGGGACAAGAAGAAGCTAAGGCTTCTGTGACTATAGTGCCTGATGCTGACCATGTAAAAACTTCAATCTGACCTGAAATCAAAAATGAATTATATAGTTATATACTTAGATGTAACTTAAAATGTTAGCTTTTTATTTTTTTTGTTTTACCTGGAGTATCAATGATGCAGTACTTGTGTTTCTGGCCAGCTTTTTCTATTAAGTCTACAACCTGACCAAACTTTGTTGAAAATAGATTCAAAGCAGTAACAATGCCACCATTAGGTCCAAGTCCATATTGCTTCATCACTTCCTTGTAATTCACTGTGTCTCTTATATCTGCAATATCATAATTATCATGAACTAGGTAGCAGTACTAGACAGTTCTTATAATTAAATGTAATATTACAGGTAATATTATTTTTTCTTGGAATGAAATCCAACATTTCAAAATATTGATTTCTATCTTTTTACTAACATGCTTAGTTTAACAATGTAGTGTTCACAAGCCACAACATTGGTGTGTGATGTGCAATAATTGAAATCAAGCTCTTCTACAAGAAAACATTAGGTCAGAGTGTAGAAAAGTAAAATTGTATTTCTTACCTATATTGGCTGGATATGGCACTTCTCTACAAGCAGGGTCAAGATTGATAATGTATGGTCTAGAACCATTTATTATCTTTCCCGAAAGTCGACGAGTAAAAGAAGTTTTTCCAGCTCCAGCCATACCTTAAGGGACAAAGTTATATTAGTAAATAAATAAATGCTGCAATATTACATCTAAAAACTTTATTACACTAATGTTTCGAACTAACCTAAAATAATCATACATATTGGTTTATTTTCTTCCACGTCCATTATGAATAGTTAAGCCTTCGTGTAAAACGTAATATGTTAGATGAAATCAAAACAATAACACCAAAATATTTGCGAGTAGTGTGAATAGAACTGTCAGTCAATGTCAATATAAATTGTCAGTCATCAATCCTGTAATATTCAAGGTTAGCTGTCTTTCTCAACTGACGCCAATACTGGTGCCCATGTCATCATGGGCCCCATGATCGCACACAATAATATGAAAAATCGTTGTTTGGTTTATTAAAATAGTGTTAAGATTATTCGAACAAATAATGTGCCAATTGCATTATAAGTGTATGTCAAATAATTTTAAGACAAATAACACTTTCACGACATCAAAATCAAAAGTTTTTATTCCCTGTGTGTAACGTAGAAATATACGATACGTAAAGGACAAAACCGATCGTCATACAAACTGGGGCCTGAGTGTGGAGAGCTAGAAATAGGTCACCTCTTAGAACATATCACAGGGCTACATTTGCCCCAACAGTCAGTAATGACCAAGTATGTTAAAATCATGGATAAATCTATAAGAGGTTATGTATTATGTAAAATAAAATAAAATAATGTCATGGTAATCGCACATGCTCTGGAAAGACGAGTTAAATGATCTAAGTTCTCATATGTTGCCTACTTTACACAATTGAAGTTATAACTACCTGCTAAATTACGGTTGCTAACATTATGATCGTCGTTGTTGATCAATTTCTTTGTAAAAAACATTTTTTTGTGTAATCACGTACGTAACTTCATTACCTAGGTACTTAAAAGTATTTTAAATTTTAAGACGACTTTGTCTATTGTGTTTGTAGAGACGCCATCAAACTGATGGTGAAGTCAATCTGAATGTGACGATGCCGAACTTATAGGTACGACTGCCACGTTATTTTTGAAATTTTCTATGTAGGTACTTTAATTCTGTAGATGGTTACGTTATTAATTTAGTTTTGTACTGCAGTCAAAAACTATGAATTACATACAGGGTGTTCGGCACAACGTTGAACATACTCTGTTGAGTCCTAGACAAAATCTTTCGTGCTGGTTAGTAAACGGACCACCCCACATTTTCGTATGTTCAATGTTGTGCCGAACACTTTGTATAACGAAACAAGAAAACATCTCCCGTTCATGAATAGGTATAGTATAATAATATATCCGGGTTGTCTGTAAGAAATCGCTTCAAGTTTATATTTCAATATTGTTCGAACCCGCAATCCTTCACCTTTCAGTAGACATTCACTCAATGTGCCGTGAAGGCCCGAAACAGTATAGTTATGGCTCTTGAATATCCGTAGGTACTTATAAGGGTTTTAACCTCAGATCATACAAACACAGAGATTTGCCTTGCGCGTTAATTTGTTCCGGTCCCGATGTCTCCAAGTTTCTCCCACTAATTATACTAACACAACAATAAAAGTAAACAGTATAGCACACATATGAATATTTCTCACGCACACTATTAATTTCGTTATAACACTAACAAATCAACTAATAGTCCACATGCAAAAAAAAGGCGGCACCCGCGCTCGTAGCTACGAATGATATGCACACACACTAATGCAGCTAGGTTTGAAATTGGTTATCTATAAAATGTCGATGAAATTTAATTGACGTAATTTTTTAGCAGTTAACTTTTTTACCCGACTTATTCAAAGGAAGGCAATTTATTTAATGAGTATGTATGTGTTGTATGTAAAGCACACATACAATTAATAAACGTCAAGTGAAGATATTACTTCGCCTTTAAGTTGTACCTAGTAATATTTTAACTGCAAATAACATTTTTTACTTTTACAGTGTGTTAGTTTAATACATAAATATACAACAACTAGAAATATAAAAAGCTTATTCGAAGTGGTCTCCATTGACTGTAATACAGTCCTTTAAACGTTGAGGCCAATTATCAATAGAAGCACGCACTCTTTCCATGGGAAAATTCTTCACTGCCAATCGTATAGATTATTTTAGGGACTCCAAATTATCATGGCGGTTTTCCATTGGATATTTTTTTTTTTTTTTTGCAGGGAGATAAAAAAATAAGTAATTGTTATATTGATCAAGAACCTAACTAATTATAACAATGTAATTAATAGTATAAATACATAAATAATATTGATTAAAAGTAATAAACAAATGATTTTATTTAACAAAATTATCATTTGATAATACGCCTTAATTTTATCGATAAAATGTAGACAATCACACATCCTTAAGTCACGAACGCAACCAGCGGCCGCACCACGAGTTACCAAATAAGTGAGTATTTTCATAGGTATACTAATCCATTGCGTAGTTAAAACAACGCATGCATAAATTTCCTGTGTTACGCAAGCAATAGTGTTTGCTCTTAACAAACGTAGTTAATTTACTATGTGATCCGATTTTACAACTAAAGTGTTATTTCCAGTGAATGTTTTACAAGTTTTAATAAAAAAATACGCATTATTTCAGTCAGATACGTGTGAAAAGAGATGCCATCTTTACTATAATTAACTTTGGAACTAGTATTTTTACAAAAAACCTCTGAACAAGCCGGCATTTTGAGAAAATCGCTAGAAGAGACGCCGTTGCGAGTTGACACACGACTATTAGCAAAACTCACAATGAGGTATGTTTTTTACCTGATTCGTTCGCACGTGACACGCCCACTTAGCACATCTCTTAGTTTTTATGATCTGAGGTTTTAACACACCAATCGGTCGGTCGACGCTAGTTTTTATTATGCCGTTTTTTATGCTAGTTTTTATTTTTTTTACTAGCTTTATCCCGCAACTTTGTATGCGCTTAACTACCCTTCTCGTGGAAATTTCAGAAACTATACAACCAGACACCCACTGAAAGAACCTTTATACCAAGTATCACACCCATGCACTCAAGGAATAAGTTTCTTTCATTCAAACTAAAAATTAAATATTTCCCGTGCCCGTGGGATTTTTTTTTTCGTAGCTCAAACAGTCACTCTTTGAAGAACCTTCATGCCAAGTATCACATCCGTACACTCAAGAAATAAGATTTTTCATGCAAACTAAAAAGTCCAACCCCTTCCCGTGGGAATTTCGGGAATTCCGTCCATAATACAAGCAGACACTTATTGAGGAACCTTTATATCAAGTACCACATCCGTGCGTGCACTAAAGAGATGGGATTTTTTCATACAAACTAAAACATCATATATTTCCCGTTCCCGTGGGAATTTCGGGAATTCCTTTAATAACATTACCAGACACACATTGATAAACTTTTACACCAAGTTTCACATCGGTGCACTCAAGGAATAACATTTTTCATACAAACTAAAAAGTCCTATATTTCCCGTTCCCGTGGGAATTTCGGGAATTCCCACGGGAACGGGAAATTTCCTTAGTGCACCCCTACATCCCCTAAAGAATGTATGTTCCAAATTTCAGCTCTCTACACCCAGTAGTTACGGCTGTACGTTGTCTGTCAGTCACTCAGTCAGTAACGGAACAGTTTTATATATAGGGTGTCCCAAAAGTCGACGCCAAGCCGAAACCTTCTGATAGGTAAGGCCACACCAGTTATCAGAAAAATAAAAATAAAAATCTAAGTCATGTATTTTTGAAATTATGGTAATTTTTTTTTATTCCAGAAAAAGTACACCATGTTACTGTTTTTTTATTCCTGTTGCTACAAATATTGACTTTTTGTCAGTTTTTTTTCTCTTACGTCATCCCGAATAGTGTTTATGTAACCTGTGATCCTAAACCCTGTGCCGATCACTCCAGCTTGAAGGAAAATGTCATTTTATAGCGTACCAAGTTTTCAAAGTTAATTTTTTGCACTATTTCAACTGACCGTCCTGAAAAAAAAATGTACTACTCCAGTTCGGCAAGTAGCTTTAAAAGTTAGCGCATTTAATAAGAATTCTAACGTGGTATAACACTTATTCAATTATTTCTTAGATCGGCACAGGACTTAGGATCACAAGTTACATAAGCACTATTCGGGATGACGTAGGAGAAAAAAAATTGGCAAAAAGTCAATATTTGCAGCAACAGGAATGAAAAAACTGTAACATGGTGTACTTTTCTGGAATAAAAAAAAATTAAGTACCACAATTTCAAAAATACATGACTTAGATTTTTATATTTATTTTTCTGATAACTGGTGTGGCCTTACCTATCAGAAGGTTTCGGCTTGGCGTCGACTTTTGGGACACCCTGTATATTATTATGCCAAAAAAATTCGTCGATCGATTGGTGTGGTAACAGCCTAACTATGGATAAGGTAATGTAAAATAAAAGCTCATATTAAAAATTATCATTTATTTATCGTAACATATATTTACAGTAGAGATCAGTCTATCGTCAGGATTCCTTTTCCAAGTTTAAAAACATGATTGGATACAAATGTCCAAGAGTTGATATTTTCTTCTGTATGATGAGACGAAGCGAGTCAGTGTAGGTGGCAGGCGGCTTGCAAGTAGACGGGTCCCGCCAATGCAAACCTATAAAATAAGAAAAGTTATAAAAAATAATTCATTGAAACAAAATTATATTTAGGGTACATATATGCTATGAGTTTGAAGTAATATAGCACAGTACAAAAAGCAGTACGGAAGATATTTTATTGCTGGTAAGCATATTGGTAAGTACTCGTGAAATAAAATAAAACATTACTCTTTGAGTGCCCAACGCACCCTTTACCGATACTCTTGACACCGCTCCCTAGGAAAACAACTTCGGTCTTCATAAATTACATTCCTAAATCGAAATATTGATGAAACATCCAACAATTTTTCATTTTTATTGATAGATTTTCTTCTATTGCCTCCTGGTTGGATAAAGGCGCTTTACCTCCCCTACATACATAACTTCCCCTGATAACCTTTTAAAATACCTTCATAAATAATAAGTGTACATAATAATGGGCTTACCTGTGGAGTCACAAGTGTAGAGCGCCGGTGAAGGGACGTGGTCACGCGTGTAGTTCCAAAGACAATCGCGTAGTATTTGTACCAGCTGTTAGAGAAACCCAATAATGTAATTAAATGAATTTATTCATGACAAATAAAAGTTGTATACTTTGTTTCCAATGCCCTGTGCTGGTAATACAGGGTGTTCAAAAAAGTAATTTCGAGAAAAATATCTTAGATATTCTAAACATCTTTAGGTGTAGGTATAAATAATTACATTAAGTAATTAGTTGAAAGTTTAAATATAATTTGCACTATTTTCTTATGACAATAAATAGACTTATATTTTCTTCGTAAATACATGAATAAAGCATAGAATAACACACCCAGGCCAATACAAACAGACATGTTCATGCACACAAATGTCAGCATTGTGCGGGGATTTTAACCTCGACTACTAGAGTTATGTGACAGACACTGTTACTCAATCACCACATCAACGATCGTATTTTTTTTAATACACAGCCGTAAATTTCCCAAACCTGTAATTTATTTATTTATTTATATTATGTAACAAGTGAGCTAAGTTGCTAATCAAGTTGCAGGCGAGGGCTTAATAATGAGCCGAGACTGTAATTAGCAACGCTCACGAGTTATATACGACGTTTTTCACACTTGTGAGTAAAAGACAGACATACGTGGTCATAAAATCTCTTTGTTGTTTCTGAAAATATTTTATAGTTGTCTTTGTTAGTTCCACTTAACGCACTAGATGGTGTTGATTGTCTTTTAAATCGCGCATAAACTGAAATAAATAAAATTATGTATACTTGTTTTAAGGTTGTTAAATTTTTCTCAAATAAAGAAAGTGGTTTCCTGTAATATACATAAGTATGAGTGGTTTCATTAATGGTGTAATAGTATATTATAATGTATAACCCGGATCAATAAAATATGCTCTGTTTACTCGCATGTAATTTGCACTAATGTACAATTCAACTTTGTAGGATTAATTATATTATACACTAGGGTATGATTAATATATTATGCACACGTGACTTATAGCCCAATTTATATTTCTAAATTCAATAGAATAAGGCTCACTTTACGAGCAAGTGTGTTGAAAAATGAAATAGCTACCTCGGTGGAGGTGAGGTGCGGCGCCACTTCGAGCATGCTGGGCAGGGGGCGCGGCAGCAGTTGTCCGAGCGACATCGTGCCCACGAGCTCGCTCAGCGCCGCGCGCTCACGCGACATCTCCGCTGATTGGCTGTCGCGGTCTGTGGCGGGAGAGGGAAATAAATATGAAATAGTTTAAAGTAACGGTACAATTTAATAGGTATATAAAGAACGCGCAAAACATCTAGTCTCCTCTGAAGTTGTGGCTCAAATTCAATAAATCATTGAATTTTAGGTGTTTATTTTATCTTCAAAGTAACTTAAATGAAAATAATTAATTATCAAACATACAGGCTATTGCTTTAAAAAGGTTACAGTAGAAGTCAAATCGATGTGATACCTTCTTAAGTCCTATGGCTAAAAAATGTTGCAACTATAGTTCGGCCGTTCAGAGAATGCGTTCCTGACACCTATCAGTTAGTCACGACTAGTGATGGGCACAACATAACACTGAGTTCGTTACCGTTCCTCCAAAATGAAACGCCGCGTTATTTTTAAGATTATTTTCGTACTAAATTGGCGGAATCATTTAAAATTTATATTTTAGTAATTTCAGTGGAAACCAAAAAAAGGTAATATAAATATAATAAAACTGTTTTATTTATTTTTTGTTACAAAGTTACAATCTGTATTTCTATGCAATAAAGTACATTTAATTGAATGTGCTTACAGAATATTAACCAGACTCCGATTCGCTTAAGGAGGTAGTGTCTTCATCATCATCTTCGCCTACATGTATAATTATTTTATTATCAATAACAGAATCAATCCTGATATCTCGGTCAAAATGTTCCATAATCAGGTTTTTAGTCTTTCAACAACCTTTGCCCAGTCATCTCTAGTGACTTCCCCGCAGGCTTCTTTTAATAGGGTCATCACCTTTTTCGTGCTGAATGGCGGGGAAGTATAGTGGCGGGCGGCGTAACCTTTTATTTGAGCCCAGATTAGCTCCATCGCGTTATATTGGCAATGATACGATGGAATTCTTAGAACGCGATGACCGTACTCCAGAGCCAGTTCATCGATTTCGTATCGCACATTTGCCACTTTATTTTCTTTGACTAATTTAATTAGCTCTGCTTTTAGCATCTGCATATTTGCGTCAATGCCTTTTGCTTGTAACCAACTTTTTTTCACGCATTCGGTTTGGTCATAGTTAAATTTTTTTATTTAATAAAAGTTATCTTATAGTCCATTATTTTCAAATTCTTAAAAAGAAAAACAAAACGTATTATTTCATAAAGTATACTTGTTTAAGAACAGATTACGATACTGTTATAGCCTGTTATTGTTAGCACAGCACTACAAATATAAAGCTTTGACATAACCTTGCAATAGCGCAGTATAGATTTAAAAAATATTGTTTATCAAGTTATTTGACAATCAGTTTGGCACAAAATTATAAAATTCATTGATTATTGATATAATAAAGTTGTTTTAATGCTCATCAATTGTTAAAACGGTAAACAACCAGCAAAAATATTTTTGATCGTAACTGCAACGCCATTACAAAGTTACGTCGTCAGTTCAATCGCGATGTGTCAGGAACGCATTCTCTGAACGGCCGAACTATAACCAAAATTCGAAAACAGCAAAACAAATATAACAAAATGAAGAGACGAAGAAAAGTAGACTAAGACTAGAAAAGTAAAAATCTTTTAAAATCTATAGGGAAAAACATTATTTGATTGATTTTTGTCTAAAAATCGTAGCCGTTGTAGGATTTTTAAGAATTCTGGGTTCTGTTCACCTTCGGTTGCAGGTACAAAAAAACACTTCAGAAACCTGGCCACGGTGTTTGAAAATATCATAAAGGGTGTCAATTTTCGAAGAATTTCATAATTTTTATTATTTTTCCGCACATAGCCATGACTAGGTGCAGCCTCCGGAGCCAGCTTATCGTCGAATTTAGGGACACCCTGTATAAATCACGAGTGTAAATTGCGCGGCTACAGATACCACTACTCATTGGCATGGCAGCGCAGCTGCGCGGAGGCGAGGGACAGACGGCGAGGGACAGACGGCACTCACTGGGCATGGCACGCAGGCGGTGCAGCAGGTGCGCGCAGGAGCAGCGCAGCAGCGCGGACGCGAGGGACAGACGGCGAGGGACAGGCGGCGAGGGACAGACGGCGAGGGACAGACGGCGAGGGACAGACGGCACTCACTGGGCATGGCACGCAGGCGGTGCAGCAGGTGCGCGCAGGAGCAGCGCAGCAGCGCGGACGCGAGGGACAGACGGCGAGGGACAGGCGGCGAGGGACAGACGGCGAGGGACAGACGGCGAGGGACAGACGGCGAGGTACAGACGGCGAGGGACAGACGGCGAGGGACAGACGGCGAGGGACAGACGGCGAGGGACAGACGGCGAGGGACAGACGGCGAGGGACAGACGGCGAGGGACAGACGGCGAGGGACAGACGGCGAGGGACAGGCGGCACTCACTGGGCATGGCACGCAGGCGGTGCAGCAGGTGCGCGCAGGAGCAGCGCAGCAGCGCGGACGCGAGGGACAGGCGGCGAGGGACAGGCGGCGAGGGACAGACGGCGAGGGACAGACGGCACTCACTGGGCATGGCACGCAGGCGGTGCAGCAGGTGCGCGCAGGAGCAGCGCAGCAGCGCGGACGCGAGGGACAGGCGGCGAGGGACAGGCGGCGAGGGACAGACGGCGAGGGACAGACGGCGAGGGACAGACGGCACTCACTGGGCATGGCACGCAGGCGGTGCAGCAGGTGCGCGCAGGAGCAGCGCAGCAGCGCGGACGCGAGGGACAGGCGGCGAGGGACAGACGGCGAGGGACAGACGGCGAGGGACAGACGGCGAGGGACAGACGGCGAGGGACAGACGGCACTCACTGGGCATGGCACGCAGGCGGTGCAGCAGGTGCGCGCAGGAGCAGCGCAGCAGCGCGGACGCGAGGGACAGGCGGCGAGGGACAGGCGGCGAGGGACAGACGGCGAGGGACAGGCGGCGAGGGACAGACGGCACTCACTGGGCATGGCACGCAGGCGGTGCAGCAGGTGCGCGCAGGAGCAGCGCAGCAGCGCGGACGCGAGGGACAGGCGGCGAGGGACAGGCGGCGAGGGACAGACGGCGAGGGACAGACGGCGAGGGACAGACGGCACTCACTGGGCATGGCACGCAGGCGGTGCAGCAGGTGCGCGCAGGAGCAGCGCAGCAGCGCGGACGCGAGGGACAGGCGGCGAGGGACAGGCGGCGAGGGACAGACGGCGAGGGACAGGCGGCGAGGGACAGACGGCACTCACTGGGCATGGCACGCAGGCGGTGCAGCAGGTGCGCGCAGGAGCAGCGCAGCAGCGCGGACGCGAGGGACAGGCGGCGAGGGACAGGCGGCGAGGGACAGACGGCGAGGGACAGACGGCGAGGGACAGGCGGCACTCACTGGGCATGGCACGCAGGCGGTGCAGCAGGTGCGCGCAGGAGCAGCGCAGCAGCGCGGACGCGAGGGACAGGCGGCGAGGGACAGGCGGCGAGGGACAGACGGCGAGGGACAGGCGGCGAGGGACAGACGGCACTCACTGGGCATGGCACGCAGGCGGTGCAGCAGGTGCGCGCAGGAGCAGCGCAGCAGCGCGGACGCGAGGGACAGGCGGCGAGGGACAGGCGGCGAGGGACAGACGGCGAGGGACAGACGGCGAGGGACAGACGGCACTCACTGGGCATGGCACGCAGGCGGTGCAGCAGGTGCGCGCAGGAGCAGCGCAGCAGCGCGGACGCGAGGGACAGGCGGCGAGGGACAGGCGGCGAGGGACAGACGGCGAGGGACAGACGGCGAGGGACAGACGGCACTCACTGGGCATGGCACGCAGGCGGTGCAGCAGGTGCGCGCAGGAGCAGCGCAGCAGCGCGGACGCGAGGGACAGGCGGCGAGGGACAGACGGCGAGGGACAGACGGCACTCACTGGGCATGGCACGCAGGCGGTGCAGCAGGTGCGCGCAGGAGCAGCGCAGCAGCGCGGACGCGAGGGACAGGCGGCGAGGGACAGGCGGCGAGGGACAGACGGCGAGGGACAGGCGGCGAGGGACAGACGGCACTCACTGGGCATGGCACGCAGGCGGTGCAGCAGGTGCGCGCAGGAGCAGCGCAGCAGCGCGGACGCGAGGGACAGGCGGCGAGGGACAGGCGGCGAGGGACAGACGGCGAGGGACAGACGGCGAGGGACAGACGGCACTCACTGGGCATGGCACGCAGGCGGTGCAGCAGGTGCGCGCAGGAGCAGCGCAGCAGCGCGGACGCGAGGGACAGGCGGCGAGGGACAGGCGGCGAGGGACAGACGGCACTCACTGGGCATGGCACGCAGGCGGTGCAGCAGGTGCGCGCAGGAGCAGCGCAGCAGCGCGGACGCGAGGGACAGGCGGCGAGGGACAGGCGGCGAGGGACAGACGGCGAGGGACAGGCGGCGAGGGACAGACGGCACTCACTGGGCATGGCACGCAGGCGGTGCAGCAGGTGCGCGCAGGAGCAGCGCAGCAGCGCGGACGCGAGGGACAGGCGGCGAGGGACAGGCGGCGAGGGACAGACGGCGAGGGACAGACGGCGAGGGACAGACGGCACTCACTGGGCATGGCACGCAGGCGGTGCAGCAGGTGCGCGCAGGAGCAGCGCAGCAGCGCGGACGCGAGGGACAGGCGGCGAGGGACAGACGGCACTCACTGGGCATGGCACGCAGGCGGTGCAGCAGGTGCGCGCAGGAGCAGCGCAGCAGCGCGGACGCGAGGGACAGGCGGCGAGGGACAGGCGGCGAGGGACAGACGGCGAGGGACAGACGGCGAGGGACAGACGGCACTCACTGGGCATGGCACGCAGGCGGTGCAGCAGGTGCGCGCAGGAGCAGCGCAGCAGCGCGGACGCGAGGGACAGGCGGCGAGGGACAGACGGCACTCACTGGGCATGGCACGCAGGCGGTGCAGCAGGTGCGCGCAGGAGCAGCGCAGCAGCGCGGACGCGAGGGACAGGCGGCGAGGGACAGGCGGCGAGGGACAGACGGCGAGGGACAGACGGCGAGGGACAGACGGCACTCACTGGGCATGGCACGCAGGCGGTGCAGCAGGTGCGCGCAGGAGCAGCGCAGCAGCGCGGACGCGAGGGACAGGCGGCGAGGGACAGGCGGCGAGGGACAGACGGCGAGGGACAGACGGCGAGGGACAGACGGCACTCACTGGGCATGGCACGCAGGCGGTGCAGCAGGTGCGCGCAGGAGCAGCGCAGCAGCGCGGACGCGAGGGACAGGCGGCGAGGGACAGGCGGCGAGGGACAGACGGCGAGGGACAGGCGGCGAGGGACAGACGGCACTCACTGGGCATGGCACGCAGGCGGTGCAGCAGGTGCGCGCAGGAGCAGCGCAGCAGCGCGGACGCGAGGGACAGGCGGCGAGGGACAGGCGGCGAGGGACAGACGGCGAGGGACAGGCGGCGAGGGACAGGCGGCGAGGGACAGACGGCACTCACTGGGCATGGCACGCAGGCGGTGCAGCAGGTGCGCGCAGGAGCAGCGCAGCAGCGCGGACGCGAGGGACAGGCGGCGAGGGACAGGCGGCGAGGGACAGACGGCGAGGGACAGGCGGCGAGGGACAGGCGGCGAGGGACAGACGGCACTCACTGGGCATGGCACGCAGGCGGTGCAGCAGGTGCGCGCAGGAGCAGCGCAGCAGCGCGGACGCGAGGGACAGGCGGCGAGGGACAGGCGGCGAGGGACAGACGGCGAGGGACAGGCGGCGAGGGACAGGCGGCGAGGGACAGACGGCACTCACTGGGCATGGCACGCAGGCGGTGCAGCAGGTGCGCGCAGGAGCAGCGCAGCAGCGCGGACGCGAGGGACAGGCGGCGAGGGACAGGCGGCGAGGGACAGACGGCGAGGGACAGGCGGCGAGGGACAGGCGGCGAGGGACAGACGGCACTCACTGGGCATGGCACGCAGGCGGTGCAGCAGGTGCGCGCAGGAGCAGCGCAGCAGCGCGGACGCGAGGGACAGGCGGCGAGGGACAGGCGGCGAGGGACAGACGGCGAGGGACAGGCGGCGAGGGACAGGCGGCGAGGGACAGACGGCACTCACTGGGCATGGCACGCAGGCGGTGCAGCAGGTGCGCGCAGGAGCAGCGCAGCAGCGCGGACGCGAGGGACAGGCGGCGAGGGACAGGCGGCGAGGGACAGACGGCGAGGGACAGGCGGCACTCACTGGGCATGGCACGCAGGCGGTGCAGCAGGTGCGCGCAGGAGCAGCGCAGCAGCGCGGACGCGAGGGACAGACGGCGAGGGACAGACGGCGAGGGACAGACGGCGAGGGACAGGCGGCGAGGGACAGACGGCACTCACTGGGCATGGCACGCAGGCGGTGCAGCAGGTGCGCGCAGGAGCAGCGCAGCAGCGCGGACGCGAGGGACAGGCGGCGAGGGACAGGCGGCGAGGGACAGACGGCGAGGGACAGGCGGCGAGGGACAGGCGGCGAGGGACAGACGGCACTCACTGGGCATGGCACGCAGGCGGTGCAGCAGGTGCGCGCAGGAGCAGCGCAGCAGCGCGGACGCGAGGGACAGGCGGCGAGGGACAGGCGGCGAGGGACAGACGGCGAGGGACAGGCGGCGAGGGACAGGCGGCGAGGGACAGACGGCACTCACTGGGCATGGCACGCAGGCGGTGCAGCAGGTGCGCGCAGGAGCAGCGCAGCAGCGCGGACGCGAGGGACAGGCGGCGAGGGACAGGCGGCGAGGGACAGACGGCGAGGGACAGGCGGCGAGGGACAGGCGGCGAGGGACAGACGGCACTCACTGGGCATGGCACGCAGGCGGTGCAGCAGGTGCGCGCAGGAGCAGCGCAGCAGCGCGGACGCGAGGGACAGGCGGCGAGGGACAGGCGGCGAGGGACAGACGGCGAGGGACAGGCGGCGAGGGACAGGCGGCGAGGGACAGACGGCACTCACTGGGCATGGCACGCAGGCGGTGCAGCAGGTGCGCGCAGGAGCAGCGCAGCAGCGCGGACGCGAGGGACAGGCGGCGAGGGACAGGCGGCGAGGGACAGACGGCGAGGGACAGGCGGCACTCACTGGGCATGGCACGCAGGCGGTGCAGCAGGTGCGCGCAGGAGCAGCGCAGCAGCGCGGACGCGAGGGACAGACGGCGAGGGACAGACGGCGAGGGACAGACGGCGAGGGACAGGCGGCACTCACTGGGCATGGCACGCAGGCGGTGCAGCAGGTGCGCGCAGGAGCAGCGCAGCAGCGCGGACGCGAGGGACAGGCGGCGAGGGACAGGCGGCGAGGGACAGACGGCGAGGGACAGGCGGCGAGGGACAGGCGGCGAGGGACAGACGGCACTCACTGGGCATGGCACGCAGGCGGTGCAGCAGGTGCGCGCAGGAGCAGCGCAGCAGCGCGGACGCGAGGGACAGGCGGCGAGGGACAGGCGGCGAGGGACAGACGGCGAGGGACAGGCGGCACTCACTGGGCATGGCACGCAGGCGGTGCAGCAGGTGCGCGCAGGAGCAGCGCAGCAGCGCGGACGCGAGGGACAGACGGCGAGGGACAGACGGCGAGGGACAGACGGCGAGGGACAGACGGCGAGGGACAGGCGGCACTCACTGGGCATGGCACGCAGGCGGTGCAGCAGGTGCGCGCAGGAGCAGCGCAGCAGCGCGGACGCGAGGGACAGACGGCGAGGGACAGACGGCGAGGGACAGACGGCGAGGGACAGGCGGCACTCACTGGGCATGGCACGCAGGCGGTGCAGCAGGTGCGCGCAGGAGCAGCGCAGCAGCGCGGACGCGAGGGACAGGCGGCGAGGGACAGGCGGCGAGGGACAGACGGCGAGGGACAGGCGGCGAGGGACAGGCGGCGAGGGACAGACGGCACTCACTGGGCATGGCACGCAGGCGGTGCAGCAGGTGCGCGCAGGAGCAGCGCAGCAGCGCGGACGCGAGGGACAGGCGGCGAGGGACAGGCGGCGAGGGACAGACGGCGAGGGACAGGCGGCACTCACTGGGCATGGCACGCAGGCGGTGCAGCAGGTGCGCGCAGGAGCAGCGCAGCAGCGCGGACGCGAGGGACAGACGGCGAGGGACAGACGGCGAGGGACAGACGGCGAGGGACAGGCGGCACTCACTGGGCATGGCACGCAGGCGGTGCAGCAGGTGCGCGCAGGAGCAGCGCAGCAGCGCGGACGCGAGGGACAGCGCGGGGCGCGCGAGGGCTGCGCGGCGCAGCGCCCCGCGGCAGACGGCGGCGCCCTCTAGTGCGGAACGCATGTAGATCTCACGCTCGATGCTCACTTGCTGAAAACAATCCCACATTAGATATAATACGCGCGCAAGGGAAATAGCAGTCTCACATTAGATTATTAACCTACTCTGTTGTACCTATATCCTCGCCAGAAATTAATCCAAAGGTACCCTATTCATACTATAATTAATTAAGTAAGGGAGGATGATTGAAGGAATACTACTAAGTTGAAAAGTCTAAGTCATTGGTAACTCTTCATACGCGATTTAATCAACGTACCGAGACATAGGTATATCGGAATAAAGTAAAATAAAAGTAAATAATTTAATAAAACCGTTACGTGATACAAATTCTGTGGGTTTTGATGGTATACCGACATAAATTACAAAACAAACAAGTAATTCAATCTCCACAGTATTAGCCTGCTTAATTAATCTTTTTTTAAACAAGGTGTTTTCCCTGACAAACTCAAAATTACGGTAATAAAGCCTATTTTTAAAAAAGCAGACAAATATGATGCGGTTAATAATCGACCCATAGCTTTAATAACTGTACTCTCAAAAATATTTGAAAATTACATGTATATTCGGCTCTCCAAATTTATATCAAAGTTTAAAATCCTTCACCCCAACCATTATCGCTTTCAATAAAAAACAAAATAAAAATTTTGAAAAACCCACGACGCGACGTTTAAAAAGTAATTGATAAAGAATAAAATAATTTAAAATCCCCCGACTGAAATGATTTATGTGACGAGAGATAATATACGTGAAAAGCTTTTTAAAAAGTTCACTTGATCTCACACAGAGTCGGTCATATTATGAACAACATACCATTCGTTTTCATAGCACTTCCCTACGCTTACCTATTCGGTTCTCGAAGATGTAAGTAGATGTCGCAATAACATAGGTATTCAACTCCCTATGAACTTTATAAGAAGAGCAAGAAAATCCGTCTGGGGCTGCCATTGAATGAATTCGTTTTGTAGTTTTATATTGAAATTTAAAATATTGATGGCAGCCCTCGACGGATTTTCTTGCTCTTTTTATAAAGTTCATAGGGAGTTGAATACCTATGTTATTGCGACATCTACATCTTTGAGAACCGAATAGGTAAGCGTAGGGAAGTGCTATGAAAACGAATAGTATGTTGTTCATAATATGGCCGACTCTGTGTGAGATCAAGTGAACTTTTAAAAAAGCTTTTCACGTTAATTATCTCTCGTCACATAAATCATTTCAGTCGGGGGATTTAAAATTATTTTATTCTTTATAAATTAGTTTTTAAACGTCGCGTCGTGGGTTTTTCAAAATTTTTATTTTGTTTTTTATTTCAAACTTTTTAAAGAGCATAATATAGGTACCATACATTACATTACACAACACGTCGTTCCTCATCAGCCCTCTAATGTCCCCACCACCGCTGGAACCCATGTAGTTTATTTAAATACATAGTGAAGTATTACAATAAGTATTTACAACTCAACTTTGCTGGTGGCTCAACTTTGCTGGGACTTTGTTGTAACGTAACTCGATATCATATAACATTATACCAATCAAATCCAAAGCGATAATTGAAAACTGCATTCAAATCGGACCAATGGTTTGCAAACAAATATTTACTGCAGCGCCCCTTGGTGAGTTGTTACCGTAACACCTATCTCAGAACATGCGCTAATCAAATCCAAAGCGATCACTGAAAACTGCATTCAAATCGGACCAATGGTTTGCAAACAAATATTTACTGCAGCGCCTCCTGGTGAGTTGTTACCGTAACACCTATCTCAGAACATGCGCTAATCAAATCCAAAGCGATCACTGAAAACAGCATTTAAATCGGACCAATGGTTTTGCAGATAAACGGTAACATTGCAATGTGTTCGTGCTATTGCAGTTGTTGATTCGTGGACAACCTGTAAGCCTTTATTTAAAAGTATGAAACTTCTAACCGTTCCAAGCATGTATTATCTATAAAACAGCGTTATTTGTGAAAAGGCATCCTAAATTATTTGTAACTAAAATGGATGTATTTTGATTTAGCACTAGATTTCCAAATAGAATATGTCTTCCAAATATCAAAATTGAAATATGTCGTAGAAATAGCCCAATAATGTGAGTTGTAAATTTTAAATTTTTAAGTTACAAATTTTTTTGTACTGAGCGATACTAAAATAAATATGCAGGTAGTTTATATCATATCAAAGACAGTAACATTTAAATTTAGCTGGTGACAAAAAAACTACTACGTTCTACGCACAGAGTTAAAACATTGGAAATTAATAACACTTGCTACAATTTGTTCTTAAACATTATAATAAATTCTACAAAAGGCTCGTGCTATCGTGGCCATAGCCTGATCACTTAAAAAATGTTTGCACAAGCATGGTAGCGGCGCCGAGCCACACCTCCTTTAAGATATTACTAATTAGGAAAGCGATTCTGCTATTAGTTGCAACCTGCACTTCGCAACTAAGTGATGCATCATGTATTTTGTAAATTTGGGCGGGGTTAGAGAGCGCTTCTATTTTTTGAGTGCAAGCAAAATTGAATTTATTGGTGGTCAGGCGGAAGTGTATTCGATAGTACCTTGGTGAAGTCTTCATCGGGCCACGGCAGTCCGTTGTACATGACATCGGGCGACACCAGCTCCACGAGCAGTAAGGATACCGACGTGCAGCCTTCCACCACGCCGCTGTTACCGTCCTAAACAGAAAATTTCATCTTATAGCTTCACAAGAGATTTTTTTTCGTGTAGGATCCGCTTAGAATAGCCCGATCGCAACTGAATAAGTCATAAAAGGCATCAAATCAGAGTGGCCCCCGCTTTATGGTAAGACCACTTCAGGGTCCGACTGGCTAGAGACCACCCTTCATATAAAATCTGCCTCAACGCTCCAGATGGTGGTGTTCCTGCAATATTTTATGAAGAGCTAGTTTTTTCCTAAACTCGAGCTCTGTCATAGTCAACCTCATCTTCACTTACCATCAGATGAGTTTGACGCGGAATTTGAAGCTGTTTATAATATGCATGAGAGAATTTTATCAAGTTATTTACATCAAGTAAAGGTCAGATGGACTATAATCGCTACTCTAGCAGCGGTAGGCCTGTCTTTATCTAATTCAACCTTTATTCCCGTCTTGTCAAAACGTAGCCTCTCATGGGGAAAGAGTATATAAGAAAATATTGTCATATCATCATCATCATCATCACAACTCTTTGTGATGAGCCCACTGTGAAGATGAGATGATAAGATGATAAATCAAAAGATGAGCAATCAAATGCAAATACTAACTTACTATCTGAGACTAGCACGTTAAAATAAACAATGGCTTATCTAAATACTCACCATACACGACATAAGAGCGCCCATCAACAACTCCGTATTGGTTGTCAAAATGGGCGGCACATAGTTGGTGTCTGGATTCTGCTTGCGAACCCCCTTGCCGATGATCCCGGCGTGGAATACTGACGTGTGGCTCTGAGTTAGCTGTGTTATTGGACCCTAGGGGAAGATATTTTTTTTATATTTAATGACAGCCAATCGGTAGATATAGGCAGCGCAGCGGGCAACAACCTCATAGGTGCCCGTTTGAATGAGCTGAAAACTAGAATAACAAAGCTGAGACTAAGAGATTATCTAGAGTGACGAGACTCACTCTAAGAAAGGAAAGACGAGGAGAACAACGTTTAGAAACGTTAGGCTTGTTGTAGTTTTCTAATTAGGGGAGCGAACTTAGTTACGATTACCCTCAGGGCTAGCGTTGAGAGTGGGCCGAAAGCCAGAATTTCGTCGATGGGAGCGAGATGGATCCAGGACGCCATGCGGTCATAGCTGGCCTTTGCGTTATGGCCTTGGAAAGACGGGTGGCTGCCCAACCGTTTGCGATTGAGTCACAACGCGGTTGCTCGAACCCGATGACTTAGGAGCTCAAATGGCGTTAGAGGCCTTCGGGTCGGCTGCAGGAGGAGCGCTCGAGCTAGACCGAAGCCACCCTCTCCAGTATTTGATGGGCTTTTGGGGCCACGTATAGCCGCGATAGTTTGCCGTGTGGCCTGACTGGTCTCACAAAGCGCAGGACCGATCAGAGCTGGACACAGGTGTACGAGAGAAGAAAGAAAGGGTGGGATCGACGTTAAGAATGGTTTCGTTATGCCGCGCTTCTGACACTAGTGAGTCTGCCATTTTATTACCAAATATGCAACCGTGAGCAGGTATTCACTGGATGTGCACTTCAACCTCATTATTTATCAATCTAAATAAACATTTAAACATTTAATAGGTTAGCTATATTTCTACCCAGATATGCCGCGTACCCATTAATATTTAATTTTTTTACATTTCCTATTGCTATTTCATACATTACCGGCTGTGCATTCGGTATTGTATTGAACACCTAGGCAAAGTATAAAATAAATAATATTTCATACATTACCTGCACGTTTTAGATTGTATAGAATACAGAGTTGCCAATAACATATATAAGATAAAATTGGGCTACTTTTAGCAGATTTTAATAAAGAGTTGCTCTCAGCATGTTCTATGTTTTATGCGAAACGCTATACTTGTATTCTGAGAAATAAACGATGATTGATGTGATACACTAGTAGGTAAGACCAGCTGACGAACTTAACACTACAGACTACTATCACTTTCAAGCTGGAAATGCCTGCTGTATCCGTAATTTCACTGGCTGATCCACAAAGATGAAAGAACTATGCTTATTGCTTTGTTAACTAGACTGACGACTGACGCATTCACAGTACTCGCACATATGCAATTTCGCTATACAGTATGTTCAAAATAAATTACTTTAATTCAAAATGCGACTCTAGTTTAAAGTAAGATGGGCGCGTTGTAGATAAATAAATACAATTATACATATGTGTTACTTGTTATAATTTATTATGACTATTACATTATTGTTTTAATCTTCTATTTATATTATGCAGGTGCGAACGATTTACATACAATTTTATAGCACAATTAGTCTATTTTCATTATTGACAAATGCGGTCAATGACATATGCTGCCAACTACAAAATAAACACGAAACCTAGTTAAACTTCTATAATTTTTGCGTTCACTGCAAATGAATAATCACACTGGATCACAAGATCTCGCTGTATTTATGAACAGTAGAAAAAGTAAAACAATATCTGTGCTCTTCACACTCATAAGCTAATCCACGCGCGAGAGAGACGGGCAGACTTTTCATGATACAGTACGACGTTACGGCGCGCGCTTATTCACAGACAACACAAGACACAAGAGCAATGTGTAAATGTGTTGAACGCGCCAGCTTTGGTTAATTTAGGTATACACGTGGTTTAAATGGCGGTCTAAGTAGAACGATAGTACCTAACTACAGATACGTCTCAAAACATAATATAGAAGTAGCTGCAAAGAGGAAGGACGATGGTAAGTGAATCATCATCATCACAACTCTTTGTAATAATCCCACTGCAAGGCTATGAGTCTCTCCCACGGGTGACGAAGAGGTTTAAGCCATAAATCGCCAAGCTAGCCCAGTGCTGGTTGATGATTAATAAAAGAACAATTACAAAGTGGTTTTTTCTCACACGGTCGTGTCAGATATGTCCAACTTGTTTTAGGATCTTATGGAATCGAGTATTTATCATCCACACTACTGTGCAATTAAAATCCGCTTTATAAAATATGAATTCGTCTAACTTAGTTTTCACAATTAATTTTTGTTAAATAAAGACCAAGAAGTCGTCGTGGCGCCGTGGTTACTGTGTGTATCATACGATATCACAGGTTAAGCAACGTTCGGCGCGGTCGGTACTTGGATGGGTGACCGCCGACCATTCATATCTCACGACGACTTCCGTGCTTCGGAGGGCACGTTAAGCAGTCGGTCCCGGGTGCTGTATACTTGTATACAGTAGTCGTGAGGGTTTGTCAGAAGCCATCTAGGCGCCCTAAAAATTCTGGCATCCACCACCCAGCACTGGGCCAGCTTGGTGGATTATGGCCTATACCTCCTCTTCACCCAGGGGAGAGACTCATGCCCTGCAGTGGGCTCATTACAAAGAGTTGTGATGATGATGATGATGAAATAAATCCCTATTTCAGAAATATTTTTTCGCCGAAACGTGGAGTTAAAAAGTGAAATATAACAGACGATAATCACTAGTTACAAAAAAGTGTTTTATTAAACAAAACTTACATGTTTATGATTAAGATGCATCAGCAGATCATCACTAGTCCACTGTTTATCCTGCACCACATTATTGACGGCACTCCTGCTGTTGAAGGCTGCCTCTTCCCTGAACATAGCCGTCTCCAAAAGGTCACGTAAAGCAACTGCCACGGAAAGCTTACTGTGGAGGCAGAGCTTGCGGAGTAGACGGTACGCGGTTTGAACGCCGCGCAGTTTTTCCATCAGATC